>JAWDJE010000001.1:289220733-289705733 GCA_035047345.1 Bradypodion ventrale | reverse complement strand
CGACACGGGGGGGGGTGTCGGGGGTGCTCCTAGTCCTTACTACTCTGCGGCGATGTGACGCATCCGTTGCAGCCCCCCATCCCCACAGTTGTGCTCTGACCCGGGACCGGGTGTCGAGGGAGAGCTGCCGGCAGCCTCCCTCCCTCCCCGCCTTCCTCTTCTTACCCACCTACCTACCCACCCACCTGCCTGCCCACCCCCCGCGCCTGTTCCGATGCCCCCACTTCTTCCGCCCCCTCGCTTCTCCCCCAGGGCAAGGATTGGGAAAGAGAGCCTTCTTCGCTCCGCTGCTCCGCGTCCCGCGCAAAGGCACCGGAGAGGCGGAGACGAAGAGGGGGGACGAAGAGCGCCTACCTGGGCCGGGCCAGCTTCGGAGCGCTGCAGCAGCAGCAGCAGCAGGAGGAGGAATGCGGGCAGCGGGGCACCCAAGACAGACAGACAGCCGCGGGAGGGAGAGGGTCGACGGCGCGGACAGCCGGCTCCTCCTTCCCCGGGAGCGGGCGGGGGGGGGGCGGAGGCGCGGCTTTGGCAGGCCACGGGCTCCCCTCCGCCGCGGTGCAGTCTCGCCCCCTCTCTAGGCTAGGACTCCTCGCAGTGCTTCTCAACCTTTGGTTTTTGGACTCCAATTCCCAGAAGCCTAAGTCAGTACCTAGCCTGATCAGTGTTTGGGGGGAATTGACTTAGGCTTCTGGGAACTGAAGTCCAAAAAACCAAAGGTTGAGGAGCACTGACGGGTCCTCTCCGTGTCACTCCCTTCCTCTTTTCCTCCCTGCCAGAGAGGAGGCAGACGGGGCTGTGCCAAGACCCGGACGCGGGGAGCCCGCCCGCCCGCCTCAGTGAACCGCGGGAGCGGGAGTCAATGCGGAGCCAGCCCCCGCCGAGAGAGCCCGCTGCCCGGGGATGCGGCCGCCGCCCGCCCTGGCTCCTGCCCAGCTCCCTTCCGGAGCCCAGTCCCGCGGGGTTGAGGGGGGGGGGGGGGGAGACCGCGAAATGCCGACAGAAGGCAGGGCGGCGCTTGGCAGCCGCTTCTGGAAGCGGTAAAGGCTTCCTTTTCGGTTTCATTTATTTATTATTGACATTTATATCCCACCCTTTTGATGCGAGCACCAAATATATAGGCATCATAATATAGAACAGGGGTTCCCAACCTGTGGTCCATGGGCCGGATGCGGCCCATCACCACTTCCACTATGCCAGGGAATGCCATGTGGTGGAGAAAGGGCAAAATGGCCATCGTGGTATCATCCGGCCCCCAAAGCTGTCTGAGGGAGTGTGACCTGGCCCCTGGCTTTAAAAGGCTGAGAACGCCTGATCAGAATAAAACCATCCGGTGATAACCAATAAAAGCACAAGAAACAAAATCATCAGAAAATCTTAAAGCCAGTGGTGATGAACTAACTACAGTACTCTCCTCCTCCGAGGGATGTTATCTCTTTCTTCTCATTTATTTCCAGGTAAAAAGCTTTGCATATACTGTACTGTTTGGATGGCATATGTAGTCATTCCTTAGGATAGGGCCAGAACTCATTGTGTGAGCAGCAGCTTCAATACTAGTCTGGGGCTGATGAATACAGTAATACCTCGCATAAGGAACACATCGCATAACGAATGGACAACCTCCGGGTTGGAGAGATAGGCAGGATACTGTACACTCATACCTCCGTTGGGCAATGATGTTGATCCAGTCAATCCTTCTGATCAGTGGAGGACTCCAAAAAAATTTACTGCCACACTGTGGCTGTGGTATGGTGGGCATGGCCAGGGGAAAAGCCCTGCGTTGCACCCGAATTACGACTACTGTACTTTATTTCAAAACTTGGATGGGATATGGGAATGATGATGAAAATGGGAAAGCCGTTATAAAATGAGCAGCATCCCATTCAATGTGCTTTATACATGATACTAAACTACTCATCTCGTTAAACAGTGCCAGGTGGCATAAAAGCTACAATCCAGGTCTAATTTTTGTTAGTGGACCTGCAGCACAACAGTGCATTCAGAGTGTGCATTCCCAAACATTCAGCAACAAACCCATTATTTGCCACCCAGCCTCAATCTATACCTTTTTGTAAGGAAATGTAATTTCAAAAATCCAAACTGAAAAGTTTACAACAATGCTAGAAACAGCTGTGCTTCAGATCATTGCTCAACCATAGAACTGTGATCAATGTGTAACTTCCATTTTGGAATGTTGTCATGCCTCCATTCCAAGAGGGTGCTGGACCAACTACATTCCAGGTCCCACTCCAGAAACACTTTAAATTTCACACTTTAAAGAAAATCCTTGTAGTGAAAATATAATAAGAGATAGAGGGAATTTGATTTCAACCCTTGCAGAAACAAAAATAACTCTCTGGGTGGACACTATAGCACAGCTTAACATGGCAAGCAGCAGCCAAAAAGCTTGGAGACTACTGAAAAGAATGAGCAACAATCCAAACAAAAGGACACAGTAAACTACTGTAACCACAAATCAAATAACACACCAACTGCTCCTGGCAGGGAAGACGAAATTTTACTGCCTTCTTATTGGCAAAACTGTTTGTTTTCATCTAGGTTAAAATCCTCAAAATCAGTCAGCAAGGCAATTCTCCCATTTAATTTCAGCTTGAAATCTGAATTCTGCCAAAATTCAAACACAATTTTACAATTCCACCACATATGTTTGTATGTCCCCATTTCCTGTTGACATCTCCAACAATTTTTTAAATTTACTATTATCCATTTGTTTTAGTCAAACTGTGGGGAAAAAAGATTCTGGGATATTTGGAACCCATTTTTGTGACACACATTGGAAAAGAATAAAGGAAACAATCCTGTACCTGATGTAATGAGTTTTTGGCTAAGTAAATAAGGTTAAAAGAGACAACTGGTAGATTCAAGGACATAGTAATATTTCTCTAGGGTGTCCAATATGTTTGTGTTATAAGAAATAATTGAAAAACCATATTAATGGGAATATTTTAAGTTTAAAATCGAAAAGAAATGGAACTTATATAGGTTTAAAGCATGAAATTTAGTTATATACAAGTAGAATGGTTAATAGATAGGAGGTTTGGAATTTTCCTTTTTTTAGTATGTTGTATTGTTTGCTTTGTATTATCATTTATGTATTTTCTCTCTCTTTAAAAATCCAGTAAAAAAACAATTGCTGTATTGAAACCGGGCAAAGAATCATCAGTTCCCCCAAACTACAGGTCAATCTCTCTTTCATTCCACTTATACAAAGTGTTTAGATGCAGGCTTTAGTCCTGACAAAAGCTATTCAGCTCAAATTTTAAATCTAACTCATCATATAGGAGATGGTTTTTAAATTCATAAAATAACTTAAACAGCATTTGTTGACCTTACAACATCATATAACATTGTCCACTGTCTATCGCTAGTTAAAAACTTCTGCCTCCTTATCAAAGATCACAGACGAAAAGAAATGGTCACCATTCTACTTTAAAAGTGGAGATTGTTTGTTGAATTTAAAGGGAGGTGCAGTTACCAGAGGAATGAAAGAAACAGTCTTCCACAGGGTCATGTCCTAGCACAGTTTTTAACATTTACACAAATGATAAACCAATATTCCTGTACTCCAGGAGTTTCATCTGTATTGATGATCTTACATTGACAGACCAGATGGAAATCTGAGTCCATCAAGCATCAGCTAAGCTCTACCTTAGAAGATCTTTCCTTATATTATTAGAAGCAAGCAGCTGAAAGCAGACCCTTTGAAAACACAGGTCCCTACCTTCCAGTTAGAAAAGAGAAGCACAAAGAAAGTTCTGAACTACTCGAGAAAGAAAACTTTTAGAAGATTACCCTACTCCAAAGTATTTGGGTATCCTTTGGGAACCCTAACCACAAAAAAAAAAACATTGTCTAAACACTAAACAGAAAGTTGTCATTAGAAATACCAAACTTAGGAAACTGGCTGGTTGAGATTGGGATGCACATCCATAAACAATTAGAAGAACAGATTTGTCCCTGTGCTGCTCCACAAAAGAATATGCTGGCACTGTATTGTATAAATCAGCACATGTCAAACAAATGGATGTTGCTCTTAATGAATATTGCAGGATTATTACTGGCTGCCTGAAAGCTACACTCACTGGAAAAGTCTGTTATTTGGCTGGAATTGCCTCTCTGGAAGTACTTTGAGAGATGATAGCAAAGAAATGAAATAAGGTAATACAGCACCAAATCTATCAGCTGATAGTTAATATTGAGGGAGAGTTTTCTGCACACCTCTCAAGCTCTTAATACTCAACTGGAGGAGGCCAGACTAAACCTAGAGAGAACTAAAACAACACACCTTGCTGAATGATTGAATGTCAAAGAATGTCTCTGACAGAGACAAGATTCTGGCCAGACCATCTAAAAGTCACTTAATAGTCTTCAAAGTAAAGTAGGAAGTTCAAAGTATAACTCTGCACAACAACGATTTTGCTACTGCAAATAACATGTGATTTACATATCGACTGTGTTGATTCCAAATCTGGATTCAGAATTTGCCTATCACATACAGATTTTAAGGTGTGCTATAGCTGTCCAAATGGTCGGTAACTGGGTAATGTATTTCTATGTGGGAACATTATACAGTTGCAACTACCACTATGCCTGCTGCCATCTCAACTGAATCACGTCCCTTGGTGGCATGCATGTTCCAGCAGCGGCTGGGCATGTCTGGGCCAGTCAGTGAGCTGACGTCAGAAATAGTATATAAGGCTAGAAGGACCAAGGGCTTATCTCTAGTGTGAAACCATCTTGTTGGATAGTAAAGTGTAGGAATCCCTGGCTGTCTTCAAAAAGGTGGAAATGACTTACGAAGACGAGGCCATGATAACTTGGCCGAAGATCAGCCCTATGACTCATCTCCCCTAAAATAGAAGGTCATCTAACTTCCTGTTATTTACCAAGCTTGATCACGAGCACACCTCATGATGTCATTCCTCATGACTTGTATCACTGTCCAGCCAATATGTAATGTCACATGACTGCTTGCACCAACCAGCACCTTCTCCACCCCATTTCCTGCCTTGTTATTGTGCAGTTAATAAAACAAGCTGGGAGGGCTTTGTTGTCAGAGATCTCTCTCCAGCCCCAGGAAAAGTCGACTGGGTCTGTCTGTGTTTGTCTGTTTGTTTGTTTTGTGCATGCATGTCTGTTATTTTTCTGTGTGTGAATCCATCGGGGAGGCTGGTATGAAGGCCTCCCCTGTTACAACAATAAAGGTAGGCCATAGTGAGTCTGTTTTGAGTTAAAAATGAGTAGGTGATGCTGTGTTAATAAACTGGTCAATTTTTGCTACATTTGTTGCAAATATACCCTGCATGATCAACACAAGAACCTAACCAAGAGGGTGAGATTTGCTAACTTAATATCCTGATGCCCTAGGCAGAATCGGACTTCAGATTTGGATTCAGCGCACTTGATTTACTATAGGACACATGGATTAGACCAAGTAACAGACTATATTTATTTATTTATTGTGATGCAGTGTAATCAAGTAAAATTGAGCTACATGGATGAAGGACATATTTTCTGTGAATGTAGAGAAATTCAATCAATGCAGCACTTATGTGTATGCAATTTTTGCTCCACCATGCATACAAAAAAGATCTAGTAAATGGCCGAACTAATACTATTTGAGGTAGCTTACTTCTGGTCAAAAACAGTCTAATTTTTTAACATTTTAATTTATTTGGGATTTAACCTATATTTCCCATGCATCCATAATTTTAAATACTGCAACACTCTGATATGAATACAGAAAGAAATTTGGTCACTTAATTAATTCTTAATTATTTGGAAGTTATTATAAAAATGTAACAGAAGCCTGTTGACAAAGAGAAACAATGTGAGAAATCTGAAATACCAGTGTTCAGAATCTCAGCTGATGAAAAAACGTAAGAACATGTTAGTTGCCTGCAACATAGAATGCAAATTTTCACATTAAAATAGAGAAAACCATACCTCAGCTGCTCCTACTATACAAAATATTTACGACTTTGTAGAATGTGAAATTACAGCTAATATGTAATGCATTATATGTAATATGTAATACAGATAATATGTAATGCATTTGAGGTCCTTGGAGAATGCTCCACATTGCTGGTAAAAGGCATAATCAATCTTATTTAACTCCAGCATCTGATAAAAAAGAATTGCTGTCCCTGAAAATAGATTCTTCAAAGCTTGAGGCTCAGGAATAGAAATTTAACGGGCATGGTAACATTTCAGTTGAATATAAAATTGATAGCAATTGAGCTAATGACTTTAAATTTGGCATCCATAATCTACTTGAAGAGGTGCACAAGCAAGCCAATTTGCATACAGGTCAAATTTAAATTGACACACTTATCCTTTTCACTCATGCTTATAATTATTTTCTAAGAATTTTTGGTGGAAATGGCTAGTGCATTTTATTCAAGCTTCTTAATGCTGAACATCTTTAACTGGCTCAGTGAAGTAAGACTGAATAATAATTCAAATTTTATCTGGATGTTCCTGCTCCATTAAGACTTAAGGCTGAAGCCGCTGGTAGTGTTGTCTCTTGCACACACAGTTTCATTCTGGGATTTTTGGAGGAATTCTATGTTCCAGAGGGAATTAAATTGATTTTTTGTGCCATGTCTCTCTTTTTAGTTATGTAATTTGACTTCACAAGGGCAAAGTGCATACTGATTCTACAGACTGGGATCTGAGTACAGAAGGATAGAAATGCTTTAACCTGAGAAAATGCTGGATGAGATTCTGAAGAAGTGGATTTAGTCAGCCAATTCTAAGCAGATTATATTTGAAAAGAAATCAACTACCGGTCATTGAATCAACAGGGTTTATATTGGCTTCAGTATGTGCAGAGAAGGTACATAAAGCCCTGCTGCTAGCTGCCATCATTTCATTGTTCTTCCATGTCTAGGCCAGACATGAAGCTGCCAAAATGAAGGCACCCTTTGGTGAGTTCATTCTGCATTTCTTTTCATCTGACCGAGTGTGAGAAACATTAGCTGGCAACACAAGGTGGCCATTATCAGGGTACACCCAATTGTTTTTCAAAAATACCACAATCTTTGAGGGGGTTCTTTCTGTGTACCCCAGCTGCCATCATTGCCATCACCTTCTATAGCTCTTTTCAGATATTATAAGTAAAACCTGTGGAAGGCTAAATATGTGGTAGGAATTAGGATGCACACATAAGCCACATGTTTTTCCCCCACTAACAAGTCAATCATACTGTATACTTTACCCAGCGTGCACAAAGGCCTAAAAGGAATTCTTTCTGTGTCTTTGGCTGAATAAATTTAGGGTGTTTTTGTGGTGAGACGGAAACTTTATCTGGTTCTCCCAGTCATGGATGCCCTGACTCACTGGTTCATATGCAGATCTAAGTCTCTTCCAAAGTGGACATTGGGTGTGGGGGTTATTCCCCCTCCTCCTCACTTATCCATTAATAGACTTTCACGAATAATACATAAATAGGGCACCTATGTAGAAAATAGCATTCCAACTTATGAAGAGAGCCTCTCAATCCATTACAGGTGAAACTCGAAAAATTAGAATATCGTGCAAATGTTCATTCAGTTCAGTAACGCAACAAAAGGTGAAACAAATATATGAGATAGACTCATTACATGCAAAGCAAGATAGTTCAAGCCTTACTTTGTTATAATATTGATGCTTATGGGTTACAGTTTATGAAACCTACAAACTCCCGATCTCATGTACCCCATAATCATCACATAATCTCATGTACAATTATAACGAACTAGCAGGGGTGCCTGGCTTCGCCCGAGGGTGCTTGTCTGGGTTAGCCTTACCCGGACGCCCTTCTACCCACACATATACACACAGAGAGAGAGAGAGATACACAGTGTGTTGCTGTGGCATACACACACACACATGCACACACACACACACACAGAGAGGGAGAGTGCGATAGAGAGAGAGTGAGAAACCGTGTTTGGGCTATCTGCCAGGGGTGTCTTCCAAGGAGGCGCAGGGCAGGCAGGTAGGCCTCCCCGCCTCGTCGACCGGCAAGGAGAGTCCCTGCCATGTCTGGCGGCGCTCCATGCATCGGGAGATGAACGGGCAGCAGACGGGGAGGGCAGTCGAGACATATAAGGTGAAACACATAAGAAGTGGTTTTAGCATTTCCACACCCACAGTGGGTTTCCACATATGAGAGGGGATTCAAACCCAGGCTTCCTGACTTCTGATCCACCACTCTGTACACTACAACACACTGGATATTCTACTGCAGTGTACAGATATTGTTATTTGCTTTAAACATACAGTATAGTTAGCAAGAGGCCCTTTGAGTCTGTTAAGAAGAAGCAGAATTCCCTCTCATTTTCACTTGCTCTCTGTGAAAAATGGTGTGTGAAAATTAGATTTGAAAAAGCAACAATCAATAGGTAATTTGACCTGCATCTTGCCAGGTACACAAACTGAATCAAGAGGGCAATTGGTGTGTGCATCATGTTTTATTTAAATATGAAGTACAAGTCCTTTCAGAGCGCTAGCAGCCAAGCAATGAACCAGGATAAATGCAGTTGTTTTTTTTTGTTGTTCAGTCGTACAGTCGATTCTGACCCTTCGCAACCCCATGGACCACCACATTCCAGGCACCCCTATCCTCCACCATCCTCCTCAGCCTGCCCAGCTTTGTGCCCATTGCATCAACAATGCCATCTAGCCATCTCATTTCCTGCTGCCCCTTCTTCTTTTCCTGATTTATTTGATGGCGTAGTCCAGGAGTGGGCAACCTACGGCCTGCGGGCTGGACCCGGCCCATAGTGAAAAATCATCCAGCCCATGCCACCGCCGCTGGAAGCAGACACATTTTAGGGCAATGATTACGGCAGAGGGAACTACCAGTCTAGCCTGCTCAACTGTCTGAGGGAGCATAACCCCTGGTGTAGTCAATTGCTATGTTTATTTATTTATTTATTTATTATTTATTAGTCATATTTATATATGCCACCCACTCAGGCCGAACCCGACTCAGGGCGGCATGTTCAGCATATCACCTATCAAAAAAGAGTTTTTTTGGCTTAAGAACTTTGGTACATATGTAACTTAACCCTTCTAAATCAAGCACAGCCAATGTTTATAATTTACTGAGTATCCTCACCCACCAGCTGATCTATACCTATAAGAATGGGATGTGGCCGTGTGTGTGCGGAATGCATTTCCACACACATGCAGCCTATTCCATAATGCGCCATTCACACTTACCTTAATTCCTGGACATCATCCCCACAAGGGTCCGGAAGCTGAGAGTGGGGCCAATGGCCCACGAATGCAAACAAAAAAACTACAAATCCCAGTATCCTCCGCGCCGCGGCACGCCTCAGCCAATCAGGCAGGATGGCCCAAACGTGGAGGCGGGACAACCGTCACACACAGGAAAAAAACACGAGCTGATGCGTGCCCAATACAGCTCAGGGCCCTGCCTTACCGAGGCAGACAGAGCCCGGGCTGAAGGAATGGCCTTAAGACACGGCCAAGGCGAGGTGAAGCCATAGGCGCTGCCACTGCCCTGCCACCCCTCTCGCCCTCAGCCACGCCACCTGAAGACACAGCCGGGCGAGGCGCTGCCGTAGGCGCTGTCTCTGCCCTGCCACCCCTCCCGCCCTCAGCTGAGCCTGACTGCCCTCATCCTCGGCATTTCCCCTCTGCTGTTTTGAGCCTGTCCTTGAAACAGCGAAAGGGAAAATGCAGAGGTGGCAGCCAGCGATCCGCCAGGGAGAATGCCTTCCCTGACGGATCCCTGTCTTGTGCCTTTGCATTTCCCCTCCGCTGTTTCGAGCCAGCTCTCGAAACAGCAAAGGAGAAAATGCAGAAGCGGCAGCCAGCAATCCGCCAGGGAGAGCGCCTTCCCTGACGGATCCCTGTCTGGCAACTTTGCATTTCCCCTCCGCTGTTTCGAGTCAGCCATCGAAACAGCAGAGGGGAAAATGCAGAGGCGGCAGCCAGCGATCCGCCAGGGAGATGCTGCTCTTTCCGATCGGGGACGCACATCCCCGGATGGATAGCAGCCTGTCAGCAGGCAGGGAGAGAGCCTTCCCTGACAGATCCCTGCCTGCTGACAGCCTGCTATCCATCCGGGGACATGTGTCCCCTGTCAGAAAGAGCAGCCTGGCACTCACCTTCCCTCTCCTTAGGGCCCAAGTGACCCGACCGGTGAAGCCCGGTAGCAATTGCTAGTAACACTATGAAAATGAACTACTGGATAGTTCAGTGGTTCAGGTAGCTGGCTTCAAAGGTAGACACTGGGAGTTTGATTCCTCACAGTGCCTTCTTAATGGGCTGGACTCAGTGATCCATTAAAGTCCCTTCCAGATCTGTGGTTCTAAAATTATTATTATTAACTCCCTTTTTCCTTCAGTGTATAAATCAATCTGTTCCCATTTCTTGTTGGGATTTAGATTTGCAATACCAGGCGTTTCTATGTTTTTAACATGGCCTACCACTCAGGAAGCACTCTTACCAATGAAGTGAACAGAGGGTTCTTTGTTATTATGCTCCATCAAGTAATTCTGACTTACAGTGAATGTAAGGTTTTCAAGGTATGTGAAATGTTCAAGTGGTTTATCATGGCTACCACCAGTCAGTTTCTATAGCTGAAGCGAGGGTTGAATTCAACTCTCCAGAGTCTTTCTTAAGTGCTCTATCCAATATAGCGCAGTGGCTCTCAGAGGAGATTCTACCTGTGTGGATTTCTATATATAGCTTGTGTGGGTTTAGATAATTTGTGTGTGTAATTTTGTCAAGGAGAATTAATCTTTTTAAAACTTACACAGATAGTTCTACTTTTGCTTTCCTCTCTCATCTGTTTTTATATTTTGTTTGTTGTTTTTCTTTGTTTTGGTATTTTGGGTGATTTTTTAGGCATCTTTTGCACCCATTCTTTAGCTATTTGCCCATTTTATACATTGTTCACTTTTCATTGTTGTTGTTCAGTCGCACAGTCGATTCCAACTCTTTGCGACCCTATGGACCATTGTCCTCCAGGCACCTCTGTCCTCCACCATCCTCCTCAGCCCCCCCCCCCCCCCCGCTCTGTGCCCATTGTGTCTACAATACCGTCTAGCCATCTCATCTTTGGCTGCCCCCTTCTTCTTTTGCCCTCCACCTTTCCCAGCATCAAGGCCTTCTCAAGTGAGTCCTCCCTTCTCATTTGATGTTTTCACTTTTCATTACTATTGCTTTATCTTATTTAGTCAATAAATTGCATAAACTTCCTAAACAGCTGAAAATACAAAATTGTTTCAGAAAACAAGTGCATTAAAGATGTTTTGAACAACATTTATAGATATCCCACATGATAAATGAATGTCAATAGTAAGTTATTACAAAAATCCTTTTCTCCTTTTGACAAGTGGCTCTAAAACAATCCCCCCCTTTTTTTTCTTGGTTCAAGTTAACTAAGTGGATCTAAAACAATTCCCCCCTTTTTCTTGGTTTAAGTTAACTGTGTGAGTGACCATGAGAGTCCCAGCCTTTCTTTTGAACCCTTTGATACGCCTTACAAAGTGCTTGCTAAATGCATACGTAAGACTCCAAGAATAGAGAATGCTTTCTAAAGTACTAATGGAGGTCATGGGCAAGAGGGAATATACACATGTGCTATTTTTAAATCATAAGAGACTCAAAGGAACAGTACTGCCAAAAATCAAAGGTCACAAGCTACAGCTTGTACCTTCCTTAGTCATTGGCTCCTACACAGTAACTGCAAGGCTCAGTGCGTAGCAGTGCTGCAAGATGTCTTCTATTAACCTTGCTCTTGTGTTCATGGACCAACCAACGCTCATGCATTTCCTCTTTCCATTTAGTTCTTTGGATCCAAACCTCCATTCTGAACAGGGCTGGAAAGAAGGGTATGATCATAAGCATTTAAATTAAACATCGAATCGAATTGAAAATAAGTCAACAACTTCTATACAAGCTTTCTCAATAGTCATCAGAATATCACAGATTTCAGCAGAGTTTTCAACCTGTTTCATGCAACACAGATTTGGCCATCCCCACACCTGGGAATGCTCAGAAACAAGCAGCACTAATATATTACAAAAGTCATCGCCACAACTGCTTTCTTCTCAGATATCCTTAAAAGGTGATTTTTCCACCTCTGAAGGATAGGAGGAAATGTACTACTTCTGCTAAAGGTTATGAAATGTAAAATATATCATGAGCAGAATGGATTCATTCTCCTGAGAGTTTCAGCAATGAAAAAAGACCGCCTTCCAACCTTTAACAAACATCATATTAAAGCAGATTTCAAGATACAGTACAGTACTGTCAAGACTAAAGAAAAAGGCAGCCTAGCACTTCCTAGGAGTCAAATGGTAATATTAAAGCATTTCCTCTCCAGTAAAGACTATAATCAGTAGCCGTATGTTAGAAGAGTAATATTAATACTAATATTACCAATGTACAGTCAATTCCAACCTCCACTGGCCTTCCCAAACTGGTTTACCTGTCCCTCCCTCTGGTGAAGTTTTGGGACCTTTGCAGCTTGATCAAGACCAGGATACTTAAGAGACCGCATCACCCCTAGGTATTCAGCCTGTCCCACGAGGGCAGACCAGAGAGGTTCTGTAGTGGTCCCATCCGCAAGAGAAGCTCAGCTGTCTGGGACCAGAAGGAGAGCCTTCTCAGTGTCTGCCCTGGCCCTGTACAACCTCCTTCCATCCAATCTTCGCCTAAAAAATTGAGCTCCTCCCCTTCAGGAAGGCACTTAAGACATGCCTATGGCAGCGGATGAGGGGCATGTCGGACACTTTGACCCAGTCCCGCTGGCTGGTGTAGCCTGTGTAGCTTATGCAGTTGCCTTGGTTGATTGTATTTCTGTCCCCTCCCCCCCAATAAACCCTACCCTGTTCTACCTTTTCCATTCTACCTCATCCTTTTTAATAGGTTAGGGAAGATTTTAGATAATTTTTAATCTAGTGTTTTTATGTGTTTTTTTCTTATGCTCTTTTAACTATGTTTTTCATTGTTGTTTTAATTGATGCTTTTAACCGTTGTTTAATTTGACGGTTGATAATCGGTTGAGGCCGCCTTGAGTCATCTTTTGATGAGTAAGGTGGGGTAAAAATACCGAAAACAAATAAATAAAATAAATAAGACCACACAAGTGGCAGGATGCTTTACTTAGGACAAGATATAGGCATACCTGTCAAGTATCCTGGATTGGCCGGGATTTCTCGTATTTCCGTGCCACTTCCTCCACTTTCCCATTGCCATCCTGTAATTTGACTGGCGGGGAAAGTAGTTACTGCGCATGCGCGTATGCGCAGAACCCTTCTGTGGATGCGCAGAACCCTTCTGCAGATGCGCAGAACCCTTCTGCGCAGCTCCCATATTTTCCAGAGCCATGCTTGACAAGTATGGATATAGGTGATCTCAGCTAGGGAAAGAACTTCTTATCCCCTGGAAGAGATGGTTATAAAAACAAAAGACAGGTTTTTTTTAATAAAAAAATTGAGTTTTCCTTTTTTAATGAAAGTTTAAGTATATACACACTTTGATGTAGGCAGATTGATTGCACACGGAGCCAGCAGGAGGGCCAAACACTTCTTTATTGCAGCATGGTCAATCTGTACATGAGATAATGGCGGAGATGCAGCTCCTTATATATGGTGTAATACATTTGAATTTCGCCCCAAAGGCGCCCATTGGTTGCGGTACCAGTGACGTCATTTGGACGTACTGCATACCTGACATAATTCAGCTGTGGCGGGAAGGTCCCCGCGCTTGTTACTGATTGGGTGCGTTGAGCCACGTGGGCTGAACTCCTTCAGCTGCGCTATAGCTGGCAGCTGAGTTGTGTGCGGTGGCACACATGCATACATTACATGCATACACAACACACACTATACATATATTCCAACAGAATCTTCCTTCAACGTCACTTGGAGGACGCTGAATAGGCTGACAGTTGGAGTCCCTAAATGCAAGACTGGCATGCTCAAGGGGGGGCTGCTGGCAGACAACAACACAGTGGTGTGAATGTGGAGAGATACAGAATCCAGCTCATGTGCTGGTCTGCCAATTTCTACTATAAACATGTGTGGATGAAGATTTAATGTTGGCCAACAAGAAAGCCAAGAAAGTGCCTCCATTTTTGGCAGTCCAAATTTTGATTGGGACGCTAAAGATGATCTTTTAAACCAAGTTTATAGCCTAGGGAAGTTCCTTTCTTTCAGACTACAGCTCTAAAGCCAAGTTGTCGAGCAGCTACACAGCACGCCGAAGGTCCCCGATGAGGCGGGCGGCGCTTCCCGGTTATGGAGCACGGGCGTGTTCACACCGCACTCAGTGTCCCCAAAGAGCCCACAGCTCTAAGGCTTGGCACATGGACATTTTGACGGCAAAAGGCAGCTATCGGGCAGCCCCTCCCGCAGCCTTCCTTCCTAATCCTATTCTTTATCCGCGGTTCAGTTCAGTTAAGCGGGAGTGTCTTTATTGCGTCAAGGCGACGCCCCCCACCCCCACTGCAACGCTTGGGAAAGAGACCACCAAGTAAGGGCTTGCAGCGACCCCTAGTGGTCAATGGGGAGGCGCAAAGATCCGCAGTTTCTGTCCGACGCCCTTGGAAAATTCCTCGGTGGTGTGTAAAATGCTCATTACCTATAAAGCGCCCAATAATAATAATAATAATAATAATAATAATAATAATAATAATAATAATAATAATAATAATAATAATAATAATAATAATAATAATAATAATAATAATAATAAAAATAATAATAATAAAAATAATAATAAAAATAGGCCGGTTTATAGGTAATTAGCATTTTACTATTATTATTATTATTATTATTATTATTATTATTGTTGTTGTTGTTGTTGTTGTTGTTATTATTGGGACTAACCACTTTGGGGGAGAAAGATCTTGGGGACATGAAAGAAGCCTCTGGAGCCTCATTCGGGCGACCCCTGAGCAAAAATCCTTTCAACCCAGAAAAATTTCTGACAAATAATAATAATAATAATAATAATAATAATAATAATAATAATAGTAGTAGTAGTAGTAGTAGTAGTAGTTGTTGTTGTACTTATTATTATTGCACTTATTATTAATGGTATTCCCGGTGGTAATGTATGGTTGTGAGAGCTGGACCATTAGGAAAGCTGAGCGCAGAAGAATAGATGCCTTTGAGATGTGGTGTTGGAGGAGAGTTTTGAGGGTCCCCTGGAGAGCAAGGAGAACAAATAGGTCAATATTAGAAGAAATCAACCCTGACTGTTTATTGGAGGGACAAATAGTGAAGATGAAGCTAAAGTACTTTGGACAGCAAATGAGAAGGGAGGACTCACTTGAGAAGGCCTTGATGCTGGGAAAGGTGGAGGGCAAAAGAAGAAGGGGGAGGCCAAAGATGAGATGGATAGATGGTGTTGTGGACACCATGGGCACAGAGCTGGGCGGGCTGAGGAGGATGGTGGAGGACAGAGGTGCCTGGAGGAAAATGGTCCAAAGGGTCGCAAAGAGTCGGAATCGACTGTGCGACTGAACAACAAAATTAATTGCTCTTATACCCCACCCATCTGGGATGGACTCCCATTCTGGGTGGCTTACACTGTTAAAATAAAATGAAATAAAATAAAAGCAAAACAATAAAACAACCCCACCCACCTGTTGCAGTTTGTATTTTTTTTCCATTTCTCATTATCCAATCGAAGGTTGAAATATTTTTGAACCTCAATCCAGCATACCCTGGGCAATGGCAACTTTGTGCCAGCGAATCTTTCTCACTAGGTCAGGCAAAAGGAACTGCAGAATGAATTCACCAAAATGTGGCTTCATTTTGGCAGTTTCACATCTGGCCTAGACATGGAAGAAAAATTATCCAACTAAAATATTCCAGCTTTCTGCATATGTGGGGGGGGGGGGCTACTGGAGAGAGGGGATATTGTTTCTTGTGACTTTAGTTCAGCAATTAATTTGTTTTTTTTTAAAAATCCCACTTTCTGAGTTCCGTGCACTCGTGTCTAGTTATGCCTGCCTCGTGACCACAGTAACATCTGCAGATGCAGACAGTGCTAGCTCTTTGGTTGTAAACAGATGTTTACTATGAAATAAAACATCTAAATTCAATTGCTCATCCTTTTGCTTCTGAATTTAGGGATATGCTTGTGGGACTGGTGTCAGGGGCTGCCAAAGCGTTCACACTAGTCCATAAGGTCTGTTAATTGCCCACTCCTTTAGAAACATAAAAAAGAGGCATGCTGGATCAAACCCAGTGTTTAACCCACCATTCTTGGCACATGGGAGCAAACTTGTTGCCAGAGGGAAGCCTGCCAGTTGGACGTAAGCATAACTGCACCCTCCATCTTGTCTTCCACAATAACTGCTAAACAAGAGGGTTATTGGTTCTGATTTAGGAAGTGATACACAGCCATCTTGCCACATAACCCTCTGTTGAAGTCATCCAAGTTGGCAGCTACCATGAAATCTTGTGGCAATGAATTCCACAGTTTAATTATGTACCCTGCTGGCATACTGGCCCTTCCAATGCCACAATTTTACATATTTACACATTAAGGCTGAGAACTTGCATCAAGGAAAATACACTCAGTAGTGCAGTATAAGTACGTATACAGTACTTGGTTGTTTGTCTTCTAATCCAGTGACTGGTTTACTGTGCACAGTTAAAATGCTACTTTTAATTATCTTATTTATTAAAATGTAGTCAATTGCTAAAGCTTATCCGCATTGATTTAAGACAGTGGAAAAATTTCCAGAAAATTTTTGTTTTGAAAATACAATCTTGTACATGCCTATCAGAAGATATTGGAAACCTGTCTTGCTTATGCCTAAAGTTATCCTAGCAAAAGATACAAAGACATGGATATACATTAAAAATTAAATGGGCTTCACATTGCCGGGTGTGTTGCTGGAAGGGCTGTGGTTCTGAAAACAGGTTGAACCCCATCTGTCTTGCTCAGCAGGATCCCAAATCTATACCTATAAATCTGTGCGTTAACCGTTGGAATGTGACAAAGGATGTTGCACCAGGCCCCACTAGCCCCGACTGAGCCTCCCTGCACTCACCCGAACCAGGTTCGCATGTAACTGTCGGGTTGAGAAATGTGGCAGTGGGGCAGGAGCCCCCCGAACGTGAACAAAGAAAAAGGACTTCAATTCCCAGTGTCCTTTGCACTGTGCAACCCCTCAGCCAATCAGGCTGAGGGATTCGAGCACAGAGGAGGCTGGGAGCGCGCGCTGACTTAAAAAAAACAAAATGGTGGGAGCCAGAGGGAAAGACTTTGAAAGACCCAGCTGGAGGGAGCCAGGAAAAGATAAGTGTTAGGTAAGGGTTAGGGGGTGGGTGAGGGAGGCAATGAAAGATGCTGGGTCCAGAAGGGTTGGGGGGGACAGACCCCTTTTGTCCCCCCAACCCTACCAAACCCAGGGGACCAGGGAGAGGAGATCGAATACACCCCCCCACACACACACCCCATTTTAAAACCAAGTGGTTTCTTCTCTTTAAAAACGGAGTGGTTTTTTTGGGGGGGGAATGATCCCCTCTCTGCTGGGTCCCCTGGCTCTGGAAGGGTTGGGGGGACAGACCCCTTTTGTCCCCCCAACCCTACCAAACCCAGGGGACCAGGGAGAGGAGATCGAATACACCCCCACACACACACACCCCATTTTAAAACCAAGTGGTTTCTTCTCTTTAAAAACGGAGTGGTTTTTTTGGGGGGGAATGATCCCCTCTCTGCTGGGTCCCCTGGCTCTGGAAGGGTTGGGGGGACAGACCCCTTTTGTCCCCCCAACCCTACCAAACCCAGGGGACCAGGGAGAGGAGATCGAATACACCCCCCACACACACACACACTCCATTTTAAAAGAGAAGAAACCACTTGGTTTCTTCTCTTTAAAAACGGAGTGTTGTTTGTTTGTTTGTTTTTTGGGGGGAAACGATCCCTTCTCTGCTGGGTCCCCTGGCTCTGGAAGGGTTGGGGGGACAGACCCCTTTTGTACCCCCAACCCTACCAAACCCAGTGGACCAGGAAGAGGAGATCGAATAAACCCCCCTCCCAAACACTCTGTTTTAAAAGAGAAGAAAGAGCTTGGTTTGTTCTCTTTAATAACGGGGTGTCCTGTGGGGGGAGGGAATCCCCTCTCTGCAGGGTCCCCTGGCTCTGGAAGGGTTGGGGGGACAATACACACACACACAGCTTCTCTTTCTCTCTCTCTCACACATACACACACCACTCCTGCCTTGCCAGGAATTTTTAATGTGTGTCTTGATGGTTAGAGTGGTATTGTATGGGTAGTGGTGGTTGTGCACACCCAAAACCACCCCTAACCACCAACACACCTCTTTTTTGCATAAATTACCAAAAAGAATTATCCCTTAAAACACAATTTAAAACAGCCCAGCTCTTTACCAACATTAAGAAAAAAAAACCTTCCAAAACCATTTAAAACAGCCCGGCACTGCCGGGCAAAATCTGCTAGTTATTTAATAAAATGCAACAACACTGAACAAAATGTTAGGCTATAGAAATGTTATTAGTGAATTAACCTTATATGGTAACAGCCTGAAATCCTCTATGCAGTACATGTTTACTTGATAAGAAGCTCTGCTTAACCCACAGGGGTTTACTTCTGAATAAAAATGCATAATTGCACTGCATATCCTTTGTATATTTTATAGTGAATACTGCCATCAATCCCAGTTGAATGCTGACAAATTTGTAAAAGGATGCAGTCCTCTACATTTCGGAAATTAATCAATCTTTCTTTATTCATATCATAGTGTTGCACAATTTAAAATTATGAATGTAAATGAAATATAAGAAAAGTTGAAAACAATTAAAATGTTAAACTAATTAGACTGAAGCGGGCAACTTTAATAATATGTTGCTCAAAAAAATAAAGGGAGAACCTAAACAACACAATGTAACCCCAAGTCAATCACACTTCTGTGAAATCAAACTGTCCACCCTGGTTGCAACACCGATTGACATTCAATTCCACATGCTGTTGTGCAAATGGAAGAGACAACAGGTGGACATCAGAGGCAATTAGCACGGCATCCCCAATAAAGGTGTGCTTCAGCAGGAGGTGACCACAGACCACTTCTCAGTTCCTTTGCTTTCTGGCTGATGGTTTGGCCACTGTTGAACGCTGGCGGTGCCTGCACTCTAGTGGTAGCATGAGACAGAGCCTACAGCCCACACAAGAGGCTCAGGTAGTGCAGCTCATCCAGGATGGCACATCAATGCGAGCTGTGGCACGAAGGTTTGCTGTGTCTGCCAGTGTTGTGTCCAGAGCATGGAGGAGCTACCAGGAGACAGGCCAGTACACCAGGAGACATGGAGGAGACCGTAGGAGGGCAACAACCCAGCAGCAGGACCGCTACCTCCGCCTTTGGGCAAGGAGGAACAGGTGGAGCACTAACAGAGACCTGCAAAATAACCTCCAGCGGGCCACCAATGTGCATGTGTCTGCTTAAACGGTCAGGAACAGACTCCATAAGGGTGGTATGAGGGCCTGACGACCACAGGTGGGGGTTGTGCTCACAGCCCAACACCGTGCAAGACATTTGCCATTTGCCAGAGAACACCAAGATGTGCAGGTTCGCCACTGGCACCCTGTGCTGTTCACAGATGAAAGCAGGTTCACACTGAGCATGTGACAGATGTGTCAGGGTCTGGAGTCGTCGTGGAGAATGTTATGCTGCCTGCAACATCCTCTAGCACGACTGGTTTGGCAGTGGGTCAGTAATGGTGTGGGGTGGCATTTCCCTGGAGGACCGCACAGCCCTCCATGTGCTCGCTGGAGGTAGCCTGACTGCCATTAGGTACCGAGAAGAGATCATCAGACCCCTAGTGAGACCATGTGCTGGTGCAGTTGGCCCTGGGTTCCTCCTAATGCATCACAATGCTAGACCTCATGTGGCTGGAGTGTCAGCAATTCCTGCAAGACCAAGGCATTGATGCTATGGACTGGCCCGCCCGTTCCCCAGACCTGAATCCGATTGAGCACATCTGGGGCATCATGTCTCGTTCCATCCATCGACGCCATGTAGCACCACAGACTGTCCAGGAGATGGGGGTTGCTTTAGTCCAGGTGTGGGAGGAGATCCCTCAGGAGACCATCCGCCACCTCATCAGGAGCATGCCCAGGCGTTGTAGGGCGGTCACACAGGCACATGGAGGCCACACACACACTACTGAGCCTCATTTTGACTTGATTTAAGGGCATTACATCACAGTTGGATCAGCCTGTAGTGTTTTCTTCCACTGTCACTCTGAGTGCAACTCCAAATCCAGAACTTCATGGGTTGATGAATTTGATTCCCATTGTTAAGTTTTGTGTGATTTTGTTGTCAGCACATCCGACTGCAGTATGTGAACAATATGAATACAGTACTTCAGTCATTCAGATCCTGGGATGCCTTATTTTTTGTGTTCCCTTTATTTTTTTGAGCAGTATATTATTTTGTCCATTTACTAGATCTTCTTTTGTACACATAATAGAGCATCTAGGGGGTTGGTGTCCATAAACGGATGGGTTTGGTGTTGTATTATCCTATTTATTATTTATTTATTTGCTAGCTCCTCACATCCTCCTGGAGGGACAATTCCAGTCAAACTTTTTCAGTGGAGATAGATTTCAAATTACCAATAATAATTCTGTATGATTTCATAAGAATTGCCTCTAAATGTTTGGTGTTGATGTATACCATACAACAGTAATATATTCTGCTATGGAGTACCACAGGGACCTGTTTTAATTGTTTGCGGGTGTGCGCCCCAGTCTGACTCAGATGGTTTCTCAAGTCTGTTATTTCTGACAGCAACTTTGGTTTGATAGATCAGTAAGCGTAGGTCAGTCACACTTAAGAGACTATAATACCTCTCATTAAATATTTTAAAAATCCAACACATACAAATGACAACATTCCAATTTCACAATCACCTGTTAATAGAGGACACCTGTAATAAAAAAAACTCCCGCCACCCGAGATTTTTTCATGCAGTTTGTTAAGCCTTCCCGTGAAGATTAATCAGAACTGAACTCCCCAAAATATTACAAAACAATTTAAAAAAAACAACCAGCGAGAGAAGCTTCTGGGGAACAGGCTACAAAACACTCAACAGCTTTCCCAGCTGTCCCTGTGCCTTTCTTTTCTGGAATTTAATCTTAATTTTGTTGGAAATTAGTACTCTGTTGAACATATTGGGGCTTGCTTGCGAATACAGAGGCGAAGGGGTTGCTCCAGAGAGCAAAGATGAGAATCAGGAAACAATCAATATTTCCCTTGCTCGAAAGCCAGTCGTATCTGACTCTAGGGTGTAGTGCTCATCTGTTTCAAAGCCGAAGAGCTACCGCTGTCTGCTGCTGCAGACGTTTTCGTGGTCATGTAGCAGGCATGACTAGACACCGGAGCGCACGGAACGCTGGTACCTTCCCACCGAAGTGGTGCCTATTTATCTACTTGTAACTTCTTGCTTTCGAATTGCTAGGTTGGCAGGAGCTGGGACAAAGACGGGAGCTCATTCCGTCCTGCAGTACTCGGGAATCGAGCTGCTGACCTTCCGCCTCCCAGTCAGCGTCTGATCCACTTGAGCCACTGCATCGCCCGATCAGGTGCTACTGGGTCGGAAGGAAACCAGAACGGATCTGCTATTGGCTGAGACGCGAATCCATAGATTATTCTTTGGACGAAGAGAGCCGCCGCACTCCGCAGGCTCGAGGGTTTGGGGAGGCAGGGCTGGGCTTTCGTCGGCACTGAGCAGGGAGCAACGGACGTGCCGCTAAACAAAGCGCGCGCGGTTCCCTGAACAATAAGCCCGCCCATCACAGCTGAAGCGCACCAATCAGTAGCCGGGATTGCAACGGCGCGCGGGCCTGTGACTGGGCCGCTCAATTGTGACGCATCCCGCGCGCTGGCTTGGCGGACAGTTGCCGAGCAACCTTAAGTGCTGGGTAACCGTCGCCGCGGCAGTTGCCAGGCAACCTCGGCTTGAATGCTAGGTAACCATCACAGGCCTTTTTCTAGGCCTTGAAGGGTTTTAGTGGAAAAACATTAAGTTTTACTTAGCACCGAGCTGGGCTTTTTGGGGAAAAGGCCTGAACCAGTGTAGAAAAGTGCTTGTTTAACCTGGGACTTCAGGTAGGCTGCAGGAGAGGAAGAAGAGGAGAAGACGGGCTCCTGTTTCCGTTTTTGAGACCTGTTGTAGTAGATTGCCTTTTTAGGCTAAGGTCAAGGTCTCCCTGCCTTGCTCAAAAAGCCAGTTGTATCTGACTAGGCTAGGGATCGGTGCTCATCTCCGTTTACAGCCAAAGAGCAAGCACTAACTGTGTCTGCTGATGTTTCCGTGGCCACGTGGCAGGCATGACAGAATACTGTTACCTTTCCCGCCAAATTGGTGCCTATTCATCTACAGTACTACTTGCAGTTTCTTGCTTTCGAACTGTTGAGTTGGCAAGAGCTGAGACAAAGACAGGAGCTCACTCCATCGTGCAGTACTCAGGTTTCAAACTGCTGAACTGCCGACCTTCCAGTCATCAAGTTCCACGCCAAAATCATCTAGCCTTGCTGCCCTCATTCCAGCTGCCGCCACCGCCGGTGGCTTAGTGGTTAAGATGCTGAGCTGGAGACTGGAAGGTTGGGTTTTGATACCCGAGGGCTGCACCTGGGGACATGGAATGAGCCTCATTCGGGTGTCCCTTGAGCAGAGTTTCTCCAGCAAAAATCCTTTCAACCCAACATAATCTCTGACATGAAATTATTTACCGCTGGAAGCGGCTGAAGCAGCCATAAACATGTCTGTGGTTGTTGTATGACAGTCATGGATGTGTCTTATGACAGTGTTTACCACCACCAGTCCAGCCCCCTCAACTGTCTGAGGAAGCGTGACCTAGTCTTGCCCTGACTTTAAAATATTGCCGACCCCTGCTATAGACTCATATCTTTATTTAGCACCTCACCTTATAGCTCTGCACTGTGGTCAATGAACTTAATGAAATTTTTTAAAATAAAATCCAAACTATTACAGTCACACCTTTATTAAGCCACCTCAAAGTTTAGAAAATGCTTCCTGACTTTCCTCACCTTTAGGCCAAGTAGTGAAATGGGGACTGTGAGGAAAAGGGAATAAAAGTAGCACAAACTACTTTATTCTTCACTACCCTTTTTTTCACTGCAGTGGCTCAAGTGCCTAAGACGCTGACTGGGAGGCGGAAGGTCAGTGGCTCGAGTCCCGAGTACTGCAGGATGGAATGAGCTCCCATCTTTATCCCAGCTCCTGCCAACCTAGCAGTTCGAAAGCAAGAAATTGCAAGTAGATAAATAGGGACCACTTTGGTGGGAAAGTAACAGTATTCCGTGAGCTTCGGTGTCTAGTCATGCCTGCCACATGACCACGGAAACGTCTGCAGCAGCAGACAACGGTAGCTCTTTGGCTTATAAACAGAGATGAGCACTGCACCCTAGAGTCGGATACGACTGGCTTTCGAGCAAGGGAAACCTTTACCTTACCCTTTTATATCGTTTGCCATGTAGAATGAGAAGGAAATTGAAAGGGCCCACACAGCTTTATGGCCTCAGACTTACCCTAATAAAGGTATAGTCCTAATTTGGGCTTGAAAGTAAAAAAGACCTACCAGAGCAGTGAAGGCTACCCTATACAGTATAATCATTCTGCTTCCAAATGGCCAGTCATAAGAACCTTGTAAGATGGATGTGAGTGCAATAGTACATTATTCTTTGGCAGATATAAAGAAAAATATACGGTGTCATAACGTTAAGTACTTTTTTTGTTCACTCTCTGATATACGGTATCTGAAACTAGCCATAACAAATATCTTTTTTTTAATATAATTTTTATTTAAAATTTTTAACAGACATACAGAAAAAGAAAAGAAAACAATAACATTACAATACAGTAATACCTCAAAGATAACCTCAATACAATATTAACTCACATTCATAGAGGCTAGCGCATAACAGTACTTAAACTAATTGTTTACCATATAACCACAACGTTAGATACCACAATGTAAAATATTACTCAATCAAACAATAAGAGCTTTCTAAGCTACCTCTATTATAATTTTTTAATAATTACAAATCACCCTGTGAATATATACAATGCCCGGAGAGTTTAGTTGCTATTTCAACTCCAAAAACCTCTTTGAGATGGTCCAGGTCCTGAGAATGCGCCACAAACGGTTTCCATATATTCCAAAACCTATTCTCTTTTAAATTATCTCGTTTCACTTTAATCTCCCATGTCAATTTGTCATTCAATGCTAGGCTCCACATTTCCTTATACCATTCTCCGATCTGTATATCTACATCATTTTTCCAATTTCTAGCTATACATTGTCTACCTGTGGTCAGTACAATTTCCAATAATTCTTTTTCCTCCTTATTCAAACCCAAACCTTCCACATTTGTTAAAAGAATGGTACCTGACACCAACTTGACCTTTTTACCCAATATTTCACCAAACTCCCCTTCTATTCTTCCCCAAAAATCCCTTATTTTTTTACAACTCCACCACATGTGTTCATATGTTCCATCTGTTTCTTTACATCTCCAACATAACTTATCTCTTTTATTATCCATCTGATAAAGCCTTAGTGGTGTCAAGTACCATTGCCACAACATTTTAAAATTATGTTCTTTAATTCTTACAGACATTGTTCTCATGATCCTCTTTTTCCATTTGTTTCTCCATTCAACCTCCCCAATTTTTATATTCAAATTTTGTTCCCACTTCCGTTTCAAGTCTTCCTGTGGATCATTACCCTTGTTCAATATAATATAAAGTTTGCTTACAAGACCCTTGATACCTCTTTCCCCTTTTCTGATCTTTATTACCAAATCCTCAAATTCCGTCTTATTTCTATCTATCCCTGCTTCTCTTTTATATTTTTTATTCCAGTTATCCGCCTTTAATTTCTGAAACCAATCCAGATTTAGCTTCTCAAATATTTTTTTCCTCTTAGTATCATCATCACAAACTTTTAACCAATCCTTCAATAAAAGCACCCCATTTTTATCCAATATTTCCATTTTTTCCTTATCTATTTTTATTGGGAAACTCCCCATATCCGTCAATTCCAAAATTGGAGAGAGTAAAAAACAACAACAGCAAAAAAGAAAAATGTGGCACCTTAAAGACTAACTCCTGTATTTAAATGTGAGTGGACATGGTCCATGAAAGCTTACATTTAAATACAGAAGTTAGTCTTTAAGGTGCCACAACATTTTTTTTGTTTTTTTGCTGTTCTGTTTTGTTTCAGATACCTATGTCAAATAGTTATAATTAATAATGGTAGCACATTTTGAAGGTCACTAGGATTGCCATAAGTTGAAGGCTGTTTGACTGTACATAACAACAAAGTGTAGACTTACACTGTGAATGTACAGTACCTGCCTTTCAGTTTGCTCAAATTAATGGCTATGGTATCACTGAAGCCAGAGGTAATACACAGCAGGCATGATATCTGTCCTTATTGCTTAATTCTCTTTAATACTGCTCAGATTGTGTCTATCATTACATGTTGTAGCAACAGATTTCATCAGTTAAATATTCATTATGTGAAGAAGTACAGTATGTCATTTTGACTGTTGGGTCTCCCACTGTGAATGTTAGGTGAATGTTAGGTGTTTGACCTCAAATTTATAGTAATATGAGAGGGAGAAATACTTTGCTGTAGCCAAATTTGCCATAGTTAATACTAGCAGATTTTGCCCGGCGGTGCCGGGCATTTTAAAAATGTGTTGGACAGTTAAGTTTTTTTTCCTGAACAAATGGTGCTCGGCTGTGTTTAATGGTTTTTAATGGTTTTCTGATTTTGTGACTTTGAGGTGCTGCGTCCGCCTGTGGCGGACTTGCTCTCTCAGTGTGTGTTTTTATTTTTATTTTTTGTGCGCCGGCTTCCTCAGTGCCGGGCTCTTTAAATTTGGTTTTGGAGAGTGAAGGGTTTCATTTGTGTTACTGAACAAATGGTGCTGGGCTTTTTAAATGGTTTTTAAAGGTTTTTTGATTTTGTTGCTTAGTGGCGCTGTGTCCACCTGTGGCGGACTTGCGCTCCCAGTTTTTTTATTTTTTTATTTTTGTTCATGCAAATTTTATTTTGATTTATTTAATTTAAATTTTTTAAATTGTAAATTTAATTTGGTGTTTTATTTTTTGGTTTGGTGTTTTGGTTTTTTTGAGTGAAAAGTGATTTATGGTTTTTTGTATTTTTTGAGAGTAGTGTGTATATTTTTGAATGTTGTGCTAACTTATTTTTTGCATTTTTGCATTTTTAATTTATCTTTGCAGTGGCAATGTTTTTGGATGTCTTTTTTCTTTTGGCCTCTGGGTGGGGGTGGTGAGCTTTGCTTCCTCTCTACCATTCTCCTCTTCTGTCCTCTGGGTGTCGCTTCTGGTAAGTGTTACTTCCTTTTTGTAGGTCATTTGAGTTCCTGTCGCCATGAAGTGAAGATGTCTTCATGGTAAGCTCTCTGATTTATTCATTTATTTATTGGGGGTGTGTGTGTTTGAGTTTTTGTTGGGGGGGGCAGTTGTTTTTTGTTGTGTTTTTTTGTGTATGTGTTTGTGTTTATTTTTTAAAGGTGAGATTTTTGTTTTTGATTGTTTCTGATTGTTTTTGGTTTGTTTTTTGGTGCGTCCTTTTTTTAGGGGGGGTGCCTTTTGTTCTCACGGGCCATGCTTGGTGGCCCGTGGGAAGGAAGGGCACTTGCGGTGGGGGTGCCTTTTCTTCTCACGGGCCATGCTGGGTGGCCCGTGGGTAGGAAGGGCACTTGCGGCGGGGGTGCCTTTTGATCCCATGGGCCATGCTGGATGGCCCTTGGGAAGGGAGCGTTGTTGCGGGGAGGGTGCCTTTTGTTCCCAGGGGCCATGCTTGCTGGCCCGTTGGGAAGAAGGGCAGTTGCGGGGGTGGTGGTTGCTTTTATTTTTGGCATGCCGGCTGGCCCTTTGAACGGAAGGGCAGCCGCGGCCGGGGTTCCCCCCCCCATGGGCCATACTTGCTGGCCTGTGGTGAAGAAGGGCAGTTGTGGGGTGTTTTTGTTTTTACTTTTGTTTTCCGCGCGCCGCTGGCTCGCCCGTGGGGATGTATGGCAGCGGCGGCGGCTTTTTTTTAGCTTTTATTTTTCGCGCACCGGCCGCCTCAGCGTTCTGCGCGCTAATGGCGCACAGGACGCTGGGGCTTGTAGTTTTGGCTGTGCGTGTTTGCTGTCTGCGGCGGTTTATCTTTTGCGGCTTTTTTTTATTGGCTGCGGCGCATTTTCGAACGTTCCTTTTGCCGCGCCGCTCAGCCTGATTGGCTCTGGTGCGGCGCGGTGAAAGGAACTTTGGGAATTGAAGTTCCCTTTTTTTGTTTGCGACTGGGGGGCTCCTGCCCCCAGATCGAAAATTTCAACCCGACAGTTACCTGCGAACCCCGTTCGGGCGAGTGAATGGAGGCTCGGACGGGGCTAGTGGGGCCTGGTGCAACATCCTTTGTCACATTCCAACGGTTAACGCACCATTTTATAGGTATAGATAACACCATGAAGTTCTATTGTGTCCTCAATTTCCCCCTAAGTGAAAAGTCCAAATGTGACACTTATAAGAGAGTCCCTCTATCAACTGGATTATTTCAGTAACTTTTTCTTCAGCTTTTCAATTCTAGGTTTCCACTTCTTTCTTCTAATTGTGATTACAAAATAAATTGGTATAAAGATGTCATAATATTGGCAATTTTCACTTCCTTTAACAATTCCCAACATGGAATGTATCATTTGCTGACTAGCAGGGATGTGGGATGAGAGGACGTGTCAGCATTTTCATCAAATTATCTATCCCAGTGCTAATTCCTCTTTCAAGTCTACCTGACAACTAAATGTTCTTCATTAAAAGACCAAGGCAGCATTTGGAATATTGAACCACATTTGCCATCTTGATGTTCATTCCACCACTTTTAGGAGATCCTTTTGGCATGGGTGTATCTTAGTATACTTCAATGACACTTTGGTAGTCAACTTTCTTTTTAAAAAAACAACCAGACAATCTAGTTTTAACTACTTTTGATGTCATCAGTTTTATAATCTCTAATTTCAATGTTGGACATGTTAAAAGGCATAAGTGCTTCAGCTCTCTTCAGTTCAATTGAACAGGAATTATACATTTTAATTGAACTGGTGGGCATTAAAAGCTGTTGTCATTCCTCCTGTTATTTTGCTGGGAATTGCTTGTGGAGAGTGATCATTAAGTCAAAACTGTATTAAAAATTAAACCAATTCAAAATTTATTGAAATAACAAACAATAGAAAGTAATAGGAGTTCATTAAAACAGTAAAAACACAGAACATATTGCATTAAAATAATACTACTAAAATGATTAAAACACAGCAACATAAGCTGTAATATAATTGTCATGAAAAGAATGATAAAATATTTAACTAAATAAAAAAGCTAACTGCATTAACTAATTAAAGCATAACAGTTGGCAAATGCAAAACAAAAAAATGTATTAAACATTAAACTCCAATTTGGTGTAGCACACTCTCTAATCTCATTAACTTAAATCATAAAAAATGCACACAGTATCTGCTGTTCCAATTGAGAATTTAGGATTCTTAGATAAAAAACTCGGAAAGGTGATATCTCTCAGTTAGACTACTAAAAAGTGAAAAAAGAAAATAGCTCATTTTCAAAATGTACCAGTCTTTATCAGGCTATTCACTAATATATTTTGAATAGTGCAGGAAAAAAACATAAGTCCCAAGGTCGTGACAGATGTTTGTGCCAGGTCTGTTTCTTAAAGATCATTTTGGAAAAACAGGTTGCAAACACAAGTCAGAAATGTGGATTTCAAATTCTATCCCTATTGATCACATTCTCTATCTCAAGTCATCAAACAAGGAGCCATACCAGTCCATAGGCCCTCCTTAAATATAAAGGTCCACTCCATAGATAGCTTCAGGACTTCCTCCTTTGGGTGCCTCACCTCATACTTTCCCCTTTCTTTCTCTTTCTCTTTCTTTCTTTCTTTCCCTCTTCCCCTTTTAGCTCTTCCTCTTTTTCCTGCCCTCTTCCACCAATCTCTCAGATTCTTTAGCCATGAAGTATGTCTATGTCCAGGGCCTCTTTCCCCAGGGATCTTCCCTTGCAGAATAAGTTGGAGTATTCTATACTTCATGACGTTCCTCATGATATGCCCAAGGTATTGGAGGTTTATTTGTTTAATGGTCTTAAACAGTTATAGAGGGAAATAACCAAAACGGGGGGAAATCCCCAATTCAAATATCTGCGACAATAACCATAAACGCAATCAGTCAACATTCCACAAAATGTGGATCAATGTCACACAAGCAGTACAGATTATGTAGCCATGGCTAGGACTGCACCAGATTTCTCCTGTTTGTAGATGTTAGCAATGACAAAGCCTATGTTTAATTTCTGATTGCCACTAGAGATGTTCAAGAAAAGATGTCCATGTGCCCATATTTTGAAGGAAGATGGTTAATTATAATTGCATGCCATCAAGTCAATTCTGATTTGGGCAATTATTTCCAGGGATTTCTAGATAGGAATTACTCGGAATGGGTTACCATTCCCTCTTTCAGGGGTTGCCTTGAGATCATTCAGCTAGCATATGACTAACAGGTTGGCTCTTTGCCAGAGGCACATGGGGAATTAAACTCTGGTCCCACAGCCAGATACCTAAACCAGAGCTAACCAGCCAGCTGGAAGGTTGATTACTGGTCTGATTTTGATTGTGTTTTGGAATATTGTCTCAACCATAACTTTTTTTAACCATTTTTTTTCCTTCTGGGATAATATTTACATTTCTGGCATAGTTTATTGAGCACTTGCTACCTCTACAAATCATTAGTTTTCTTTTGCGCTAACAGCAGAATTCTACCACACCGTCTATCATGATAAATTGTGTTTTTATTTGTTTTATTCATATCAAACACTATAAACATGGATTTGGAATTATACATTTTAAAAAGAGGGAATTGCTTTAAATATATTGCAGTTTCATTTCTGTATACTTTCTTTTTCATAGATTACCATGGGTGACGTTGAAAAGGGTAAACAGATCTTTATTCAAAAATGTATGCAGTGCCACACAATTGAAAAAGATGCAAGACACAAGGTTGGCCCTAATCTTTGGGGGTTTTTTGGACGTAAATCGGGATTGGCACCTGGATTCTTTTATTCAGATGCAAACAAGAAAAAAGGTAAGAAGAAAAAGGGGAGAGGCCAAATAATGGGGTTAATGTAATAGAAAGCAAAATTCTAAAACCCATTGGATCCATATCAGTATCCCTAAATCGTCGTCATTAACTGCAACTTGTATCCGAAAATGCATTCCCCCCCCCCCCCCCCTGAAGCAGGAAAAATGTCACTGGTGTGAATTTGTTTAAGGTGGATCCCATTTTGCCGTGAAGTGACCCACACACAATGATCACGGAGCCATCTCCTGCGGCACATATAAAATGAGACATGCAGGATTTAACACCGGGACTGCAATGGACTGTCACAGCCTTGAGGACATCATAAAGGTGCACCTTAACAGCCAGTCCATCTGGCATGGCCTCTTCCACCTCTATGACCGTTGGGAATCAGAGCTCTTCCACTCATTTTGCCATTGGGCCCAATATGATGGTTTCCAGTGGCATTTCCTCAACTGAGGGGACCATCACTCCACCTAAAGAGGCTCATCTGCCCATAGCCATTGGCCTCTTTGGGGAGACAGGTTAGTTAACTGCCACTTGACACTTGGTGTTGAGTTGTTGGCTGTAAGGTCTATTCCATTACTGTAGCGGGATGTCTGGCCAGACAGACAGTGTCCCTAAATAATTTTGATCTAGAGCTATTTATTTATTTATTCAATTTGTATAGCCGCCCCAATCGACATGCGACTCTGGGCGGCATACTTAAAATCCCCAATGTTTAAACTATAGAAACCCTTAAAATTCCTAAAAACACTGAAAAACTACCTCCCACCTGCACCAATTAAAAATCTAGTTACAAACTTTTAAAAACATGAGTGATCCTGCTCTAAATGAGACAGTGGGAGGGGGGTTTGCTCCCTCTCCACCTCCCCACACCTGCCCTGCCAGCCAGGTTTTCCGTTCTTTCCTGAAGGGCAGCAGCTCTGTCTGGAGACGCAATTCAACTGGCAGGAGGTTCCGTAGGGCCGGAGCAGATACTGAAAAGGCTCTTCTTCTAGTGCTAGGGAGGCAAGCCTCTAGCAGTTGGTATTTTTAAAGAGCTCCTCCGGTCCGCTCTAGTGGGATGGGCAGATATCCTTGGGGTGATGCGGCCTCTTAAGTATCCTGGCCCACTACCATGTAGGGCTTTAAAGGTAATTACCAGCACCTTGAATTGCACCCCGAGGCACACTGGCAACCAATGCAGCTCCCATAGCAGTGGTGAGGCACGGGCATAACACCCGCACCCCATCACTACACAGACAGCTGCATTCTGAACCAGCTGCAGCCTCCGAATGGTCATCAAAGACAACCCCATGTAGAGCACATTACAATAATCCAGTCTGGAGGTGACCAGAGCATGTGTGACCATAAACAAGGAGTCCCGGTCCAAGAGTGGGCATAATTGGTGAATGACACGAAGTTGGACAAAAGCCCTCCTAGTCACGACTGCCACCTGCTCATCGAGCAGGATTCGTGAGTCCAGGAGGACCCCCAAATTATTCACCAGGTCTGTCTGCAGCAAAAAAGCCCCATCCAGCTCCAAAGATGGTAGCTCCTGGACTAACGCAGGGCCCCTGACCCACAGCCACTCAGTCTTGCCAGGATTCAGTTGTAGTCCATTGTCCCCCATCCAGACCCTTACAGCCTCCAGACACCTGGATAGGACTTCAACTGCATTGCTTGGATCACCACGGGCTGAGATGTATAGCTGAGTATCATCTGCATATTGATGATACCTCACCCCATTGGAACGGATGATCTCACCCAGAGACTTCATGTAGATATTAAATAGGAGAGGCCTGAGCCCTGAGGCACCCCATATTGGAGGGGCCTAGGACTGGACCTCTCGCTCTCCAACCACACCGCCTGGGTCTGGCCCTTCAGAAATGAGGAAAACCAGGACCACACTGTGCTCTGGATCCCCAATCCTCTGAGCCGTTCCAGAAGGATACCGTGGTTGACGGTATCGAAAACCGCTGAGAGGTCAAGAAGAGTAAGGACGGATGGATGATCTCCATCCCACTCTGACCAGAGATCATCCAGCAGTGCCACCAATACAGTCTCAGTACCATATCTGGGCCTGAATCCTGACTGAAAAGGGTCCAGATAATCCGCTTCATCCAGGACCTCCTGTAACTGCCGTACCACTGCCTTCTCCAAAATCTTTCCCAAGAAGGGCAGGTTGGATACAGGCCGGTAGTTGGCGAGTACTGTAGGGTCAAGCGATGACTTTTTCAGGAGGGAAAGGCAGCAAGGCATGTTTCAATGCTGCTGGGAAGACCCCCCCTCCCACAAAGAAGAGTTCACAATCACTCTGACCCAGCTGCCTGTCACTGCCCTGGTAGTTTTAACTAACAAGGCGGGGCATGGATCTAAATGCACAAGCAGTGGTGCGAACAGATCCCAGAAGCCTGTCCACTTCCTCAGGGACAACTAGATTGACCTGATCCCAGATAACATGGCTAGACTGTGATCCAATCAACCCCAGCCCTATATTTTCCACACTAGGGTTAAACTTCAAGCGAATTCGAGCGATTTTCTCTGTTAGATATTCAGCAAAAACCTCAGTAGACCCCTGCCAACCAAGGCCCGCCCCCCCCCTCTACCGAGGAGGGACCTAGTCACCTGGAGCAGGGTTCCTGGACGATTATCCACAAAGGCAATAAGGGCGGTGAAGTATTGAAGTTTCACCACCTCCATCGCCACAAGATAGACTCTAATAGCGGCTCTAACGTGTTCGGTCGGACTCACTCTCGGCATCTCTGCCTGTTTGAGCTCCCTCAATTCTTCCGTGAACCACGGGGCTGAGCGGAGCCCATGAGTGCGGAGAGGCCGTAGTGGTGCAATTACGTCCAGGACCGCTGCCGCCCCCTCATTTAAGAGGTCAACAAGAGCCTCAGGAGAATCGTGTTACCGATGCAGAGGAAAACACCACAGTTCCCTTTGGAATCCATCCGGATCCATCAGTCACTGGGGGCGGGCCAATTTAACTGACCCTGTTTGATGTAGGCAGATTGATTGTACTCGGAGCCAGCAGGAGTCTTTCTTTATTGTATGGTCAATCTGTACATGGTTTGCACTAGGAGACGCAGCTCCTTTTATAATACACTAGTATATTTTGCCTGGCGGTGCCGGGCTTTTTAAAATTGTGTTGGATAGTAAAGGGTTTCGTTTTTTTTCTTGAACCAATGGTGTTGGGCTGTTTTAAATGGTGTTGTAAGGTTTTGTGATTTTGTGGCTTTGTGGCGCTGCGTCTGCCTGCGGTGGACTTGCGCTCCCAGTGGTTTTATTTTTTTGGTTCTTTTTGGGTTTTTGTGTGTGTGTGTGTGTGTGCTGGCTTCCTCAGTGTCGGGCTCTTTAAATTGGTTTTTGAACGTTTTTGTTTTATGTTTATGCAAATTTTATTTTAATTTAATTTATTTTATTTAATTTAATATTATTTAGTTTATAATTTAATTTTGGTTTTTAAAATGTTTATTTTTACGCTTTTTTATTTTTTGTTTTGTTTTTTTGGAGTGAAAAGTGGTTTCTGGTTTTTTTGGAAATTTTTGAGATTAGTGTGTTTATTTTTGAATGTTTTTATAACTTATTTGATTAATTTTGGAATTAATCTTATTAGTTTTAATATTTTTGAATGTTTTTTCTCTTTTCGCCTCTGGGTGGGGGTGGTGAGCTTTTCTGCCTCTCTACAATTGTTGCCTCTCTACAATTGTTCTCTTCTGTCCTCTGGGTGTCGCTTCCGGTAAGTTTTCTCTTTCTTTTCTCATTTGAGTTCCGGTCCTCATAGATGGAAGACGTCTTTTGGTAAGTTCTCTGGGGGGGAGGGGTTGGGGGGTGGTGGGGTGGTGGATTTTTTTTTGGGAGGGGGTGTCTGTGTGTTTTTTCTCGTTTCTTTTTGACTGTTTTTGTGTTTCATTTTTGGATTTTTGTGTGTTTTTGAATGTTTTTGGTTTGTGTTTTTGTGTTTATTTTTTCAGGGTGGTGGTGGCTTTCTTTCCTGCGGGCCATGCTGGCTGGCCCGTGGGAAGGAAGGGCAATGGCGGGGAGGCTTTCTTTCCCACGGGCCATGCTGGCTGGCCCATGGGAAGGAAGGGCAATGGCGGGGAGGCTTTTTTTCCCACGGGCCATGCTGGCTGGCCCGTGGGAAGGAAGGGCAGCGGCGGTGGGGGGGTTTCCTTTTTTTCCCCGCGGGCCATACTAGCTGGGCCGTGTGGAAGAAGGGAAGTTGCGGGGGGGGGGGGGGGGTTCTTGTATTTTTTGCGCGCCGGCTGGCCCTTCGAACGGAAGGGCAGCGGAGGCAGGAGGTTACTTTTTTTCCCACGGGCCATGATGGCTGGCCCGTGGGGAAGAAGGGCAGTTGCGGGGTGTTGGTTTTTTTTACTTGTGTTTTTCGCGCGCCGGCTGGCCCTTCGAACGGAAGGGCAGCGGTGGTGGGGGGGTTTCTTTTTTTTCCCACGGGTCATGCTGGCTGTCCCATGGGGAAGAATGGCAGCGGCGGCGGGCATTTTTTTTAACTTTTATTTTTCACGCGCTGGCCTCCTCAGCGTTCTGCGCGCTAATGACGCGCAGGACGCTGGGGCTTGTAGTTTTGGCTGCGCATTTTTGCTTACTGCAGCGGTTTTTCCCTTGTGGCTTTTTTTTGATTGGCCACGGCGCGTTTCGAAACGTTCCTTTTGCCGGCGCGGCGTGATGCCAGGAACGTTGGGAATTGAAGTCCCCTTTTTTTGTTTGCGACTGGGGGGCTCCTGCCCCCGGGTTGAAAATTTCAACCCAACAGTTACCTGCGAACCGGGTTCGGGTGAGTGAACGGAGGCCCATTACAGGCTAGTGGGGCCTGGTGCAACATCCTTGTCACATTCCAACGGTTAACGCACCATTTTATAGGTACAGATTAAAAAAAACCCACCAACCAATACCCATTGGTTGGTAGTCACTGTATTCCTGACTCTGAATCCACTGAGAGTGCTGATTGGCTGGCCGGTTCATGAGGGGGAAGCAAGAGGCATCCCTGAACACCTGGAGGCATGGGGAGGGTTTTCCCCACGATCTACCTTAGTAGCTTCCCCACGATCTTCCTTAGTAGCCTCCCGCGCTCTTCCTTAGTAGCCTCCCCACGAACTCCCTTAGTAGCTGCAGCTGTGCTAAGCCAGCAGCTGAAGGTGTTACTTAGTTTTGATGGTGGTTTCGTCTCTGCGTTGTTATGCATACACAACACCCCTCCCCCCTAGGATCACCTGGTGATCTTGCTCAATCTTGCAATCTGGTTCTTCTCTCTCCGGCAAGGGAGACCTGGAAAGCGCATCTGCGTGGGCGAAATCTTTCCCTGGGCGATGCACCAGTGTGAACTGGTATGCGTTCAGAAAGATTGCCCACCTTAACATTCTTGGGGACAAAATTTGGAGAGTAGGCTTTGTAGAAACAAAGATCCCCAGGAGGGGCTTGTGATCCATGACAACGGTAAATTCCCTCCCATACAAGAAGTCATGGAACTTCTTTGTCCCTGCAATGATTGCGAGGGCTTCCCTATCTGTCTGTACGTAATTCCGCTCTGCTTTCGAGAGGGATCTCGAATAGAAAGCAATGGGTGCCTCCCTCCCATTCGCTAACACGTGGCATAGAACAGCCCCAACCCCCACTGGTGAGGCGTCGCACACTAACACTATGGGCTTCTTGGAGTCGAAATGACTTAATATTGCCTCTGGAGAGAGGAGCCACTTCAACTCACTAAATGCTCGATCTTGAGTCTCCCCCAACAGCCAGACTGCGTCCTTCTTAAGCAGGCGGTGCAGCGGCTCTGCCACAGATGCCTTCCGTGGGAGGAAGGAGTGGTAGAAATTCAGGATCCCCAGGAACAACTGTAGCTCTGTCTTAGAGGCTGGTTTGGGGGCGTCCTGAATGGCCGCAACCTTTGATTTCGAAGGCTTGACCCCGTCGGGGGTGATTTGAAATCCGAGGAACTCTACCTCATTAGCATAAAAAACACATTTGTCCCTTCTCAGGCGTAGCCCAGCCCTCTCAAACACAGACAGCACCCGATCTAACCTCTGAGCTAACTCTGATTTATCCCCAGTTGTTACCAATACGTCGTCAAAATATGGCAAGACACCGGGGAGACCCTTAAGGAGGCGTTCTACAAGCGCCTGAAAAATTCCTGGGGCCGAGTTCACGCCGAACTGAAGGCGTGTCACCTTAAACGCACTCTTGTGCGTAACTGTTGTCTGGGCAGCTGCGGCCACAGGTGAGACCCTTAACTGTTGGTAAGCCTGTGCTAGGTCCAGCTTAGCAAAACACTTCCCCCCATGTAACTTAGCCAATAAGTGGCTGACTACCGGCACCGGGTAAGCATTTGCGCGAATTGCCTTATTGATAGTACACTTGTATCAGCACAAATCCTAACCTCCCTGTTAGATTTCAATGCAGTTACAATCAGTGTCTCCCACTCCGCAGAGTCCACCAGAACCAAAATCCCCTGCCCCACCAGTTTGTCCAATTCAGCATCTATTTTGTCCTTTAGTGCAAAAGGCACTCTCCGCGGCTTGATGCCGATGGGGTGAATGGAGGGGTCAATATCAAAGTCCACAGGGGGTCCCCTGTATTCCCCAAGTCCTTTTCTGAAGACCTCTGGGTGTGCGTTGCACACGTCTTGAATGGGATCGCCTCGGACAGCGATACCAGTCAATGCAATGCCCAGAGGCTCAAACCACTGGGTTCCCAAAAGACAACTGGACCCCCCCTTAAGGACTACTAAGGGCAACTTCCTCTTGAAGTTCTTAAAACGGACGGTGAAGTCCCCCACCCCCAGGATTTGAATGTAATTCCCCTGCACGTCCCGCAAGTTCGTCCTGAGGGCTCTCAGTTTGGGGCGGTCCCTAGGGGGTATTCGCAGAAACTCGGTCTGCGAGCCTCTGGAGTAGGCAGTCCCTGAGTCCATCTCCATCTTAACCTCGGCCCCCTGCAAAAGTACTTTAACAAAAAAACGGGTGCGTCGGTCCGACACACGTCTCACCACTGTGTCCTCCACGTGCAACTTCTGGACGTTACCCTTGCGGTCATCGTGGCTGGTCCGGTCCGGGTCTCGGTTTCTGCGTTGCCTGCACACCTTCGCGATGTGGCCCAGACATCCAGAGTTGTGGCACTCTGCTTTCTTGAAGGGGCACTTCCTCCTGTTGTGTGTGCCCCCGCACCCCTCACAGCATCAGCTGGTCTCGGCGGTGTCTCTCCTCTCGGAAGGCCGTTTCCGCACCTTCTGGACTTCCTGCTCACCCTCACTCTTGCTGAGGTCAGACGAGGACGTGGCGGCGGCTCTCGCTCCCTGCGAGGCGAGCATCTGTGGGCCTGCACGGCGGACGACAGGTTCTCTGAGGCGCCAGTTCTCGCCCGACACATCCACATCCGTCTTTTACCGCCTGTGCAGCCTGGGCAGCCCTGAGGACCTGCTCAAAGGTGATGTCCTCGTCCCGGGCCAACAGTCTCCGCATTCCAAGGAGGAGGCGGTCCCACAGCGCTTCACTCAGGAAGGTGCCCCAGCGGCAGGGGACGACTGCCAGTCTCAGCACGGCGACATACTCCGCCACACCCTTTCCGGTCGCTGGTCGCGCCAGTGGAAGGCCAATCATGCCGGGAATATGGACACCTTCAGCCGGAAGTGTGTCCGCAGCGCGTTCAGGATCTCGCCGAGGGGAACCGACCTTAGGCCTCTCGGCATCAGGAGGTTCCTTGCCAGTTCCAGGGTCGGCAACCCGCACTGAGCCAGGAGGCAGGCTCGTCTTTCAGCTTCGTCTTCGATGCCCTCGGCATCCATGGCGTACAGGAACTGCTCCTCGTACAGGTCCCATGACTTGGGCTTCAGGGTGTCGAACGGTGTGAGGGTTACTCTGTGGGAAGCCATTATCCCACCTTCGTCACCAATTTGATGTAGGCAGATTGATTGCACTCGGAGCCAGCAGGAGGGCAAAACACGCCTTTCTTTATTGCATGGTCAATCTGTACATGGTTTGCACTAGGAGACGCAGCTCCTTTTATAATACATTTAACTCCCCCGCCAACCAATACCCATTGGTTGGTAGTCACTGTATTCCCGACTCTGAATCCACTGAGTGTGCTGATTGGCTGCCCGGTTCATGAGGGGGAAGCAAGAGGCAATCCCTGAACACCTGGAGGCGTGGGGAGGGTTTTCCCCACGATCTACCTTAGTAGCTTCCCCATGATCTTCCATAGTAGCCTCCCGCGCTCTTCCTTAGTAGCCTCCCCATGAACTCCCTTAGTAACTGCAGCTGTGCTAAGCCAGCAGCTGAAGGTGTTACTTAGTTTTGATGGTGGTTTCGACTCTGCTTTGTTATGCATACACAACACCCTGTCATCCCCAGAAAGCCCAGAGTCACCAGATAGGGATCCGACCATGTCACAGAAGGTATGTGTAGTTGCTGTAATCTCAGATCACTCTGCCACCACTCCAACAAGAAGACTAGATCCACTGCTCCTCATTGGGCCCTGAATTAGCTGAGTCAGGCCCACAGCTGCCATGGAAGCCATGAACTCCTGTGCTACCTCGGAGCCAGACCCTAATGAAGGCAAATTGAAGTCCCCCAGAACCATGTCTGGGGAGCTCCAATGCCAACATAGTGACAGCCTCGAGGAGCTCAGGCAGGGAATCTGCTACACTGCAGGGAGGCAGATACAGGAGCAAGATTCCCAACTGACCCTTAGGACCCAAACGAAGGAGCAGGGCCTCACAACCCGGAACTTGCGGAGCCATGGCTCTCGTGACTCCCAATGACTCTCTGGATACAATGGCGACGCCACCACCCCTCCCTTTATCGCTTGGCTGGTGCCAAATACCGAACCCAGCTGGACACAATTCTGATAGAAGAAGGCTATCCTCTGGTGCCAGTCAGGTTTCAGCATGCCAGGTCGGCCTGCTCCTCCAAGATAGCGTCTAAGAGCAGGAGGGTCTTATTACAAACTGACCTGGCATTCACCAGCAGCAGCCTAAGGGAGGGGACACTCTGGATGAGCTGCTCAGGAACCAGAGATGTAGCCAGGGGGCTGGAATGGGGGACAGATACTAAACATCAGTCCTGCATTCCCCGAGTGCGGACCACCCCTTAGCTTCTGCAGTATCACCCCATGCCCGTCACTACACCAAATTGGGCTCCAGGAACCCCACTGCCCGCTCCAGACAGAGTGCTGTCCCCTCTACCTGGCTGGCAAGGCCATCTCTCTCTCCCTCCCCACCCAACCCAATACCCACCTTCAAGCTCACCCAACCCTCCTTGGTGCCCAAAATGTCCCTGGCCCCAGAAAAGGGTGGTGGCAGCATTGGAGCAGGCAGCAGCAAGTTCTTCCATTTCGCCTGTCTTCCAGCTCTGACCAGGTCCAGTCCATGGAAGGCATGGCTGATCCCCCCCTTCTGCCCCTCCCCCCCTACAGTTGCAAAAGCAAAACCAGGGGAATATGTATGGCAACAAAGGCTTTTGAAACAGTGGTGATAAGATCTTCCAGGCCACCTGCCTTCCATCCTAGTCCAGGTCTGGTCCATGGGAGCATGGCACTGCCAGCTGCTCAGCCTCCTCCATTCCGCTCCTCCACCACCACCACCCTCCGGCTGCTGAAGCGAAGCCAGTGGAATATGTAGGGCAGCGGCAGAAGCAGCATAGTTCAGCCTGATGTCAGTTTGATTCTTTGGTGGATTCCATTATTGAGGGTGGACTGCAGGATGCAATTAGTTGATCTAGGGAGTTATTAATATTATAGTAAATGCATCCATTGGCAGGAGCATTTGAGCTTCCAGCTGGGTCTCTCACCGAAATAGGCTCCACAACTGACTTAGCTGGAGGAGCGTGATCAGAACAAGGTTCTTGATTGGACTAGTCAGTAGTCTTGCTGATAAGCCAAGAACTTCTCGGAAGGCAATGTCTTGATTAGGTTCTCTAGTTGGTCTCAAGGGAGAAGCAAGGCATGCATTAGGGATGCTGACAAGTGGAAATGGAGTGGGAAGGGTCGGTGCCACTGAGGTTCTACACTGTTCGGCCTTGGTAAGATTCACAGTTCTCGGTCAAGCCTTCGCGGAGGGCCCATTTGGAGAAGAAGCAGTTGGGGGTTGTACGCACCTTTGCAGGAGGATCGTTGTGGCCTTGCCATTAATTTTGTTTTGTAATTAATTAATTATTTATAACATTTATACCCCGCCTTCCTCATCCCTAGATGACCCAAGGCGGCCTACAACAAAATTTAAAAACATACAGAATCTTAAAAGCTATCAGAAAACCCTCCAATAACCTCCCTAACCCCTTAAGAAATAGAAAAGATTAAAAAAAATAAAAAGATTAAAAGATTAAAAAATAAAAATAAAAAGGAGTAGAAAACAGGCAAGTAAAGTTATGGCAAAATCTCTGAAGTAAACTAAGGGACTGGGCTGTCACACCTGTCATACCCCACATCCGCTGGCACAGCCAGGAATTTAATGCCTTCCTAAAGGGGAGCAGCTCTGTCTGAAGGCGCAGCTCTGGTGGTAAGAGGTTCCACAGGGCCGGGGCAGCCACCGAGAAGGCTCTTCTTCTGGTCCCAGTCAGATGTGCTTCTCTCGCAGATGGGACCACTATGGAGCTTCTCCAGTCTGCCCTCGTAGGATGGGTAGAAAACCTTTGGGAGATGCGGCCCCTTAAGTATCCTGGTCCGCTGCCATGAAGGGCTTTAACAGCACCTTGAATTGCACCCAGAGGCACACTGGCAGCCAGTGCAGCTCCCGGAGCAGCGGTGAGACATGAGCTAATGCCCCCGCCCCATCACCACCCGGGCAGCCGCATTCTGGACCAGCGGTAGCCTCCAAATGGTTGCCAAGGGCAGCCCCATGTAGAGCACATTACATTAATCCAATCTGGAGGTGACCAGAGCGTGAGTGACCATGAGCAAGGAGTCCCGGTCCAGGAGCGGGCGTAATTGGTAGATGACACGAAACTGTGCAAAGGTCCACCTGGCCACGGCTGCCACCTGCTCTTCGAGCAGCAGTCATGACTCCGGGAGGACCCCCAAATTATGCACCGGGTCTGTCTGAGGCAACAATGCCCCATCCAGTACCAAAGATGGTAGCTCCCAGGATAATGTGGGGCCCCGAACCCACTGCCACTCAGCATCTAAACCCTGAAGCCCATTGTCCCCCATCCAGACCCTAACAGCCTCCAGGCACCTGGTTAGGACTTCGACTTTATCACTCGGGTCACCACAGGCCGAGATGTATAGTTGGGTATCATCCACGTACTGATGATACCTCACCTCATGGTCCACGTGGACACCAAATAGGTGCCTTTTGGCGGTTGTCTTTGACTTCCATGAAGGCATAAAGCCCCTGAAGCTACATACTGTCAAGCAAATCCTTCTGGCTTGCCAAATCAACTGGCAAGGGCCACCCACCACCTGAGCCGGTTGGTGAGAGGCCAAGGAATGGATTCTGGTATGGGCATCCGATCCAGGCAAGGCGGATGGGTGCAAACCTGGTGTAAAATCTCTCACAGCTGGAGCCGGGCACCGATCAGGATGCAAGCTGAACACCAAATCATAAAGATCTTCCAGTTTAGATTGTAATTGCTTTAGGTCCCTAAAAATAAGGTTCACAATATCTGCAGTAAGCAGAAGCAGATCTGTGGTAGGGTCACTTGCCTCTTTAACGTCCTTGATGAGGGAGACGGGACGTAACCTCTAAATGGCCGTTCTCTGGGTGGAAGGACGGGGTCGATTGAGGCCGAGACACCTGGCAGGGTGTCAGTAAGCAGAAGTTGATTGGAGCCTGAGTCCTGGGGAAGCATGTTGTGCGATGGTAAAGAATATTCCCCAGTTTTGGATTGTTTGGAGACAGGTGGGGTAGCATCCTCACTTGCCTCTTTAACATCCTTGATGAGGGAGAGTGATTACTGAATAAACATGCCTAAGATTGTACCATTCATGGCACAATACCAAGAATATTTTGCTTCTTTTTCTTTTAAATGTTTTTACATGCTAAAATAAAATGGATGGTATCCAGCATTGTCCTTCTGACAGTTGAACAGCCACTGTTCCTTGACTGAATTCTTATTTGTTCCTCATACACCACCAGATCTGCATCAGACAGTTGTTATAACATATGCTCTCAGGACATGTATATGAACTCCTTCATATTTCAAGTATACATGCCTAGAAAGAATCTATGAAACTTTTCAGTTGTTTATAAGGATATTTATCTTACAGTAACATGCATTTGTAGAGTTTTTATAAGAGGTTTATTTAATACACAATAACCAAAGAATATACAGTACAATGATTATACAGTCATACCTCATACAACGTCCAAACTTGGTTCCACAAGTTTGGACTTTATACGGATTTGGACTTTGTATGAGGCATGCAAAATCCTAGCCGCGATGCCTCATACAACGTCCAAATCCTTGCTGCGATGCCTCGTACAACGTCATTTCCATAGAGATACATTGTACTGTAACAGCACAGACTTCAGGGCAAAGTCAAGGAAACAGACAGGAAACTGACAGAACTTTAAGAAATCAATGTCTAAAGGCTAAATACATTACAAAAACATGTCAAACAACCCTGATTGTCCAAGAACCTGAAGAATGCTGCAAAAATCCCAGGAATGCTTCTAAAAATTCTGATGAAAAATTTAAAAAAATCCAAAATCATGCTCAAAACCACTCCTAAACACTCTTCGCCTTGTGCAAAACCCACAAGAGCAATGCACACATGTGTCCTGTCTTTTATCCTGCCCAGGCACAATGCAACCTGGGGAAAAACCCAATGCCACATACAAAGTCGCAGTGACTTTGTATGAGGCAACTTTTTTCAAGGAATTAGCCGATGTAGTATGAATTCGATGTTGTTCGAAGCAGACCTTGTATGAGGTATTACAGCCAATATTAAAGAACAGTTTAATAAATGGCAGATGAGTGAATAACTATTAATAAGACACAGTTGTGTCTGAATAGGAAATTGTAACTCAAAAAGCCAAACACATGCTGAGTGAATTTTTGCTATCGTAGAGGGCTAGGTTTAGATTCCAGTTCAGAGGTTGCTAAGAGGAGGAACAAAATGTTTTTTGTTGGCATTTTTTAAAAAATTCACAAAGAGAGCAAACCTTATTTGCTTAGTTCCCTAAAGCAAAGAGTAGATGAGGTTGCTCCCTAATAAGAGCTAAACACAAAGATATTTGTGTGTGTTTGTGGTTTCATTAAAATCTTCCTGAAGTGGAGCTGGGGAGCACTGTAATTGTAGCTGCAGCATAATTAACACAGCAACCAAAAGAACAATCTAGACTAATTTCTCTGATACATTGTTCATTTCAGCTCACATGGCCTTAGGCTAAGTCTTATGTTTAGCCAGTAATTTTAGTAAGGCTAGACAGCTTCACCTTTGGCATCACAGTTTAATGCAGGGTGTGGAGCATCAATAGAATTCCTTGCCGATGTAGAGACATCAGGGGAGTAACTGCAAGCCGAAGTTTTTTTTTGTGTGTGGAAAATCTCTTCCTTCCCCACCTCCACCTCCACTTAAATAAAGGAAAGCAGGCATACACCAGCAAGCAAATCTAGCTTTCCTGAGGGAAGTTATAGGATACTTCACTTGACAAATAAAAATAATGTCTCAGTCAGTTACCCTATCAGAGGCAGTCTCCATACCAGTCTGACTACTTTCTGGGTGCAAGATGCTCTTTTAAGAGAAGAGAGTCGGTCATATCAAGTGTTGAGAGTAATCAGCATTATAAAGGAGTTATTTATTTATTTATTTTTGGACTTGTAGGCCGCCTTTCTCGCCTCAGTGACTCAAGGCGGCTCACATCGGTTAAAACATTCCATACAATAAGACCAATCCTAAAACGTTTAAAATATCTATAAAAACCTGACCCCTCATTAAAAACCACAGATAGGGCTAGATGAGCCAGCAGGGGAGGGATATGATTCCAAATGCCCCCCATACGTGCTGGCAGAGCCATGTTTTTAAAACCTTCCTGAAGGGGGGCAACTCCGCTTAGAGGCGCAATTCTGGTGGCAGGAGGTTCCATAGGGCCGGGGCGGATACCAAGAAGGCTCTCCTCCTGGTCCCAGTGAGGCGTGCTTCTCTTGCTGATGGGACCAGCAGAGAGCCCCTATGGTCCGCCCTCGTAGGACGGGTCTAAAACCTTGGGGCAATGCAGTCTCTTAGATATCCTGGACCACTACCATGAAGGGCTTCAAAGGTCAAAACCAGCACCTTGAATTGCACCCGGAAGCAAACTGTCAACCAATGCAGCTCCCTTAGCAGCGGCGAGGCATAGGCATAACGCCCACACCCCATCACCACCTGGGCAGCCACATTCTGTACCAGCTGTAGCTTCCGTATGGTCGTCAAGGGCAGCCCCATGTAGAGCGCATCTTTACCTATAAGGAGGGGTGTGGGCCGTTGGTGTTTGGCATGCACGCCCGCACCCGTCCCTACTATCCCTAACCAAGCTGCCTGCCCTTAAGACCCTTGGAGCATTGCCGCAAGGGTCCAGTTGTCAAGAGTGGAGCAGCTGCCCCACGAAGATGACCAAAAAAATAAAAACTACATTTCCCAGCCTCCTTCGCGCCATGCCACCCCTCAGCTAATCAGACTGAGGGACGTGGCCGTGAAGGAGGCCGGGAAAGCGCAGCGTGTGGAAATTTAAAAAACTGCTGCCATGACCGCGTCCACTTCCCCGGCCAGCAATGAAGGCCGGCACTGGCCCTGCTACGGCTTTGGTGGGGTTGTGGAGAGAAGGGGGAGACCCTTCTCAGGCCTCCGTCTCCCAGAGAGAAACCTTTACACTTCCCTACAGGAGATGGAGGCCGAGAACAGAGCACCGTTCTTGGCCTCCGTTTCCCTGAGGGAAGCGATTCGTCTTCCTAGGAGGACGTAGGCCGAAAGCTTTGGCCGAACTGCTTAAAAACAGGAGATGGAGGTCAAGCACCGAGCACCGTTCTCGGCCTCCATCTCCTGTAGGGAAAGAGGTTCATCTTCCTAGGAGGACGGAGGATGAAAACTTTGGCCCCCATCTTCCGAGGAAGACCAACTGCTGCTTCCCTCCTGTCCCCCCCCCCAACCCAGGCTTCAGCAAGGCAGTAGGGAGAAAAATTTTCTCCACGCAGCCTCGGAGGCTGGTGCAAGACTTCCCCTAGCTTGGGGGGGGGGGGGGGAAAGGATACCACCCTGTCCCCCCCGACCCAGGCTTTGGCGAGGCAGCAGGGAAAGAATTATCCCCGCAGTGTCGGAAGCCGGCACAAGCCTCCCCCTAGCTGGGGGGGGAGGATACCCTCCTGTTCCCCTCCCCCCCAACCCAGGCTTCGGCAAGGCAGCGGGGAAATTTTTTCTCTCCCTGTAGCCTCAGAGGCTGGCACAAGCCTCCCCATAGCTGGGGGGGAAGACAGCCTCCTCTCCCCCCCAGTCTTCGGTGAAGACACACTCCCTGTATGCCCGGTGTGGACGCAGGGCTGAAGGACCCAGCCACTGCTTCCTCACCAGGTGGAGGGGAACGCAAGGGCACCGAAGGTGCCTGCTGCGCACTCCCCGTTCACCCGGGGAGGATGCCGTGGCTGGGTCCTTCGGCCATGCGTCCTCCCCGGGCGCCAGCTAAACTGCCCTTCCGCGGGGGACAGAGGCCGAAAACTTCGGCCCCCGTCTTCCGAGGAAGACCAACCTCTCTCATTCTCTCACTCTCTCTCACACACACACCCCTACCTACTGGACTGCAAATTTCAAACCAGCCCAGTGGTTGTGTTTGTGTGTGTGTGTTTACATGTGTGCACACACACCAAAACCACCCCTAACCACCAACACACAGATTAAAAATGCCCGGCACTGCCGGGCAAACTATTCTAGTATATTTCTATGGAAGATCACTTCTTAGTGTCTGAAGATATCTTCCTCTTACTGACATTATCCTTTTTTGACCTGGGATGCTGCAATTTCTGCATCAACCTCTCCTTTCCAACCCCCAAGTTAGATAGCAGTTTCATGTATTAACATACAAATATGCATAGAAATCTTTGCAAAGATGTTGTGTAAAGGCAGACAATTTGCTAAAAGGGCTGAGGACTGTAAGTGCAAGAGGAAATTTCAATTAGCACTGCTTTCCATTCTGTTGCTTGAAGGACATGGTTGAATGTAACCCATATCTAGTACATCCTTATGTGTATAAGGTGATACAGAGAAAGAGCCTCCTCAAAGATTGTGGTATTTTTGAACCGCAAACAGGGGGCCATTCAACAATTACGTGTTCCGTGAAGGGGGGAGGGTGTCTGCCATCTGAATTATGGAAAATTACATGGGGGGCGGGGGGTCAGGTCAAAGATTACATAATCCATTTGGAGCTGTTGTGCATTAGGCACCAATAGTGAAAAGTTCTAAAAAGTAGAGTTTTGATACAAAAGCTCTGGATTATGTAATTTTAAAGGGGGGGTAGGGGGTCGAAGCTAAAATTATGGTCGGATTACATAGGGGGGAGGGGGTCAATTATAGAGAGCATAACCTATCAGCAAATAATATTGCAGTGACAGAAGCAAAATCTGGAGGAGAGACTGGAAAATAATTAATTAGTCTAAATATTGCAAGCAGTAAGAGAAACGTGCTGGAGAAGGAAAAAGAATTAATTTGTTAGGTCAATTCAACTGTATTATTTATAACCCCAGCTGCAATTATACACTATATGTAAAGGGGAAACTAATTGAAAGAAGTGCCAGAAAAAGTTACATATTGGTTAGTTCTCAGCTTTTGTTTTTTAAACCCAAATGTATTCAGAAAAAATGGTTGAAATCCTGTTGCTTAGTGTTGTAATTTGCAACTGTAGTAGGTCCATTGAATCAGTGGGATTTATGGAGGAATTGACTCAATAAATTCCCAGCAATTCAGTGGTCCTACTCTAGTTGTGATATACAGTACGATCCTAAGGCACAGGGTTTCAGCAGTGTTTAACATCAAGGAAGATAAAGATAAGGATGATTTTTAAAGAGATGTGATTTTTAAAATAAAAAAAACTCACTGTATATCATATAGTTAGAATCTGTTATGCATGTTTAGTTATTAGAACTAGATATCAGGAACATATAAAGTGTGTAATTTACTGCATGGCTAGAATCTCATCAGTTTGTAGATTTCAACTTGATTATTTAATAATAATAATAATAATAATAATAATAATAATAATAATAATAATAATAATAATAATAATAATAATATTTTCTTTAACATTTTTCTGGTTTTAAAAAAACTTTTAGAATTTATACGTATATGGAAATAAATTTGGATTATCTTTTTGGGGTGGCTGTAGCTGTAACTGTGGGTTGATGTCTTGTAATAAAAAACACAGAAGCAGAAACTTTATTGTTTTTTATGTTTCCCAGGTGTTGTGTGGAATGAAAACACACTGATGGAATATTTGGAGGACCCTAAGAAGTTCATACCTGGAACAAAAATGCTTTTTGCTGGCATTAAAAAGAAAAATGAGAGGGCAGATCTCATTGCATACTTGAAAAAGGCTAGTTCTTCATGAAAGCTCCTATGATATCAAAAGCATTCCCATTTGGCTTTACTCTTATGCTATAACTGATATTTGATTGTTGTCCTCCTATTTGCTCTTCAGCCATTATCTTTAAAAAAAAGTAAAAGTTGGTCTCGTTAGATACCCTGTCTGATAACAAAACATGAATTGCTATTGTATTCTTTTTAATACACATTACCTGCCCCACATATTGAGGCATTCAATCATTTATGCATAGGCAGCCCTGCAATAACTGTTATCAAGATTGTTCCCAAGACAAAATGACTGGAAATTCAGTAGCAATTAAATTGACAAAAAAGAGGTTAATTCTATCTATAGAGAAGTGTAACTTATCTCCAATGAGATACATGGCCACTTACCAGAAGGAGCTCAGTAAACTGTCTGCCTTTACTATCTACCTAGAACTGCAGAAATGAGGTTTGGGATGGGTTGTGATGCACCTGACAAGTCACTCAATAAAGCTGCAATGGCGTATCACTTCCCTTGTGAAGTGACCTGACCTGACACTAGAGGTGCCTTTTAGTCCATCAGTCCCATGTTCAAGCTGTTGATTGCCAGCTGGCATCTACTGAATTGAAAAAGTAAGTGTTCACTTCAATATGAGGTATTCCTCTGAACACCCTGCCAAATTTGTACTGAGTCTCAGAATGATTTTTTCAAGATCTCTCAAGAATGCCAGATCATCAAAAGTGATTGTGCCCATTCATTTTCCCAACCCCACACTTTTCTTTCATTCTTATAATACAAGGTGTTTGATCTGGATCTGGATGGCATGCACTTGCTACAAATTAAAATAGGAACTGACATTAATTGCAATGTTATGTATTTAAAGTGGCATGCTGTTTAATCCACAGAGTCCCAGAGCTCAATCAATAATGCCTAATGATATTTAAAAGGATCCAATTCGAGCAGAAATATATCTAAGGGAGGGGAGAGTTAACTCTTTGCCCACCCACCATCTTCTCTACCAAGTGTCCCTCCAAACAGCTTTTCCAATTAAAAAGAAAAAGGTCCCATCAAGTCACCAGCCTGTCCATATTTTGTGGGTACTGTGTAATGTGACCCTCAGGAAGCCTGTATAAAACTGTCTAACCACTTGGAGTCCTCTTTGGGGAGGAAAAGGCAGGCAGATTCCGAATGCAATAAATAAATGCTATGTGAATGTGATTTATATAAAGTGTCATTTGTCAAAAGACAGTTCATAGTCAAAAGTAACTTCCAGGCTTCAAAACACATTTCGCTTTTTCAACTGATATGTTGTCAGACACTTGTGCTGCCTTAAAGATTATAGGTTGCAACTGCTTAGTCCAGCCTCCTGAACACTTTGTGTTATAATAAAGGATTAGGTAAAGGTAAAGGTTTTCCTTGCTCGAAAGCCAGTCATTTTTGACTTGTTGGTGCCGATCTCCGTTTACGGCAGAGGTTCCCAAACTATGACTTACATGGCCAAATAATCTAGCCTGCACTGCCAGTGCAAGCAGAAGTTAAATTCACCTGTGCATGCGCTAAATACTGCCATAAATGTGTTTACGACATCTCTGGGTGCATTTATGACAGCAATTTGCACATGCACAGGTGTGTTTAACTTCCACTTCTAGTGGAAGGAACAATGTGACCGGACCACTCAACCATGTGACCGGCCCACAGCATATAAAGTTTAGGAACCCCTGGTTTACAGTCAAAGAGCCAGTGCTGTTTGTGTCTGCAAACATGTCCATGGCCATGTGGCAGGCACCTGTTACCTTTCTCAGTGAAGTGGTACCTATTTATCTACTTGCAATTTCTTGCTTTGGGGCTGCTAGGTTAGCAGGAGCTCACTCAGTTGTGCACCACTCAGGTTGTGCAGCACTCAGGCCAACCTTCCAGTCATCAAGTTCAGCACCACTGCAGTCCCATATACATTAAAGTAGAGGTTTCCAACCTCGGGCCCGTGGGCCGACCCTGGCCCATGACACCAGTCCATCTGGCCTGTTGCCGCCTCTGCCACATCCGGAAGTGGGCACGTTTACATCAGTTGTAAAACATGCCCACACATGTGCAAATGCGCCCATGGCTGCTGTAAATGCGGAAGTGGACGCATAAAAACATGGCTCTGCCAGCAGGTGTGGGGTGCATCTAGCACCACAATCCAGCCCTGTTTAACCCTGTTCAGGGTTTCCCGCCCAGGTGCCCCTCTTTTAAAATGATCAGGGATGTTTATAAATGTTTTAGATAGTTTTAACATTTGGTTTTTACTGTATGGGGGATGGGTTTTTAACTAACGCTGTGAGCCACCTTGGGTCGCTGAGGCGAGAAAGGCGGTCATGCAAGTCTATAAATAAATAAATATGTGACGGCAATAAATGCGCCTGCTTCTGGAGGGCGTGGTCTGTCCCACTCAGCAAAACCTGTGGGGAAAAAGTTGCGGAAAGGCCCCGCAAAGTCCACATGGACCCTTGACCACGGTCAGTGGGCTGTGTCCCACTCCCTGGGGGTTAATCTGTACTCCTTGGGCCTTGAGTGTTGCCAACTCTCACATGCACCCACCAACTGCTCTATGTCCTTATCTATGTTGGGCCACCAGAAATAGCTCCTAGCCAGAGCTTTCGACTTCATGATCCCGGGGTGACTCATGTGTAGCAAACGGAGCGCCTTGGCTCAACAAACCTCGGGAATTACTAACCTCTGGCCCCAGAGGTTAGCTCGAAACGTTTTCTGAAGAACGATGCAAGTTCCTCCGATGGAGACGTTGCGGGCCAGCCCTTCTTTACCCATGCCAACGCCTGGGGCAGAACCTTGTCTTTGGCGGTTGCCTTGGCCATATCTGAGGGCACGATGGGGGGGCAAGTCGAGAAAGACTCGATGAGCAGCACCTGGTGATCTTGCTCAACATCGCACTTGGGTTCCCCCAGCTCCGGTAGGGGAGACCTGGAAAGCGCATCTGCATGAGCGATGTTTTTCCAAAGTCAATTCCCCAAAGCACTGATCAGCCAATGTACTGACTTAAGCTTCTGGGAACTGAAGTTCAAAACCCAAAGGTTGCCCCCCCCCCCCCCTATGGACTCCAGGACCATTTCCACAACCCCACCTCTAGGTTTTTTACAGCCTGATGAAGAACTGATAGAGGCAAATAAAACACCTTCTGAAGCCAGACCACTTTCTTTAACCTTTCCTTTAAGAAAAGCAGTGGCTCAAGTGGCTAAGACACTGACTGGGAGGCAGAAGGTCAGAAGATCGATTCCCGAGTACTGCAGGATGGATTGAACTCCCGTCTTTGTCCCACTAGCTCCTACCAACCTAACAGTTCAAAAGCAAGACATTGCAAGTAGATAAATAGGGGCCACTTCGGTGGGAAAGTAAACAGTGTTCCGTGCGCTCCAGTGTCTAGTCATGCCTGCCACATGACCACGGAAACGTCTGCAGCAGTAGACAGCGCTGGCTCTTTGGCTTTGAAACAGAGATGAGCACTGAACCCTAGAGTCGGATGCGACTGGCTTTCGAGCAAGGGAAACCTTGACCTATACAGCCTCTGGAGTAGGGAGGAGGGTCCAGGGAGCAGAAAAAATTCTTCTGGGAATTTTCCGTCCCTTCCTTGGGCAGTGTGCAGCTTGATGGAGGTGGGTCCCTCTTTTTGGCTTTGCTTAGTTAGGACAGAAAAATAACTTGGACCCACCGTTTACCCAGCAAGCTGCCCTTTGTTTACAGATTCCCCTCCCTCTCAAATCCTTGAAACAGGGGAGCCACCCAGCGCCCTCCTCCTTTCCTTAAGGTTTCCCTTGCTCGAAAGCCAGTCATACCCGACTCTAGGGTTCAGTGCTCATCTCTCTTTCTGTGGTCATGTGGCAGGCATGACAAGACACCGGAGCACACGGAACGTGGGCGTGGCCAGGGGAAAAGCCCTGCTTTGCACTCAAATTAGTAAGGGTAAAGTTTTCCCTTGCTCGAAAGCCAGTCGTATCCGACTCTAAGGTCCAGTGCTCATCTCTGTTTCAAAGCCAAAGAGCCACTGCTGTGTCTGCTTTTGCAGACATTTCCGTGGTCATGTGGCAGGCATGACTAGACACCGAGCATCCTGAATTAGGACTACTTTATTTCAAAACTTGGATGGGCGGGGCCCATACCTGTCAAGTTTTGGATTTGGAAATAAGGGAAATTTCCCGGCAAATAAGGGATACTTGACAGCTATGCTTACCCTGTGCTGCCCTCCAATGGCGGCAATAGGGCATTGCAGTCTAATTAATAAGGGATGACGGCAGGAAAGGGAAAAATAAGGGGTTTTCCTGGCCAATAAGGGATACTTGACAGCTATGGCGGGGCCAGCCAGAATTTCTGCTACCGTTCTGCCGAACTGGTGCGAACCTGCTGGTGCCCACCACCACTGCAGGTATACCTCCCAGTTCAGTATATCCGACGCTATAATCTAGGGCAGATATTTAGGTCAGAGTCTTTGGAGACTCCAATCCATCCTTTGCCTGTTTCAGTGATGGTTTCTGTACCGTAATTGGGTGTTAAGAGGCGGATCGGCTCCGCCTCCCTCCACTATACAAGCAGCACACCTCAGTAATAAGGAGGGCAATCTTATCAAACCAGTTGAGAGCCGGGGTGGGGTGGCTAAGAGCACTGGGCCCATTTCACCGCCAACCCTCGGACTCAAATCCCACATGTCTTTCCTCTCTCCTACTAGGGGAAGTTCTCGCGTTTGGCTCAAGAGCCAATTGAGCACGGATTCTTCCCACATCGCTGCAGCAATTGGCCAAAAGGAACTCTGCACAAGCATAGAACGCACGTTTCCTTTAGTATAGGTTTCCCTTGCTCGAAAGCCGGTCATATCCAACTCCAGGGTTCAGTGCTCATCTCTGTTTCAAAACCGAAGAGTCAGCGCTGTCTAGTGGACAAAGTAGATAAGGAAAAACTGTTTTCCCTATCGCTCAACTCTAGAACTAGGGGGCACTCCATGAAACTTTTGGGTACTAGTTCTTAAACAAATAAGAGAAAGTACTTTTTCACCCAGAGGATCCCTGGTCTATGGAACTCCCTGCCAGAAGAAGTGGTGACAGCTGTCAGTCTTGACAGCTTTAAGAAAGGATTAGACAAGTTCATGGAGGACAAGGCTATCAGTGGCTATAATTATGGCTACCTAAGGACAACCTCCGGGTTGGAGAGAGAGGCAGGATATCTCTCAATGCCATTTCCAGGGAATCCTAAGCAGGTGAAGGCATCTCCTTGGGAATACCCTGAAGCAAATGGTGAGCCACTGTGTGAGACAGAATGCTGGACTGGATGGGCTTCTGTGGCCTGTTCCAGCAAGGCTGTCCTTATGTTCTTATAGTGCTTCTGCAGACATTTCCGTGGTCATGTGGCAGGCATGACTAGACTAGCGCACGGAACGCTGTTACCTTCCCACCGAAGTGGTCCCTGTTTATCTACTTGCAGTGTCTTGCTTTTGAACTGCTAGGTTGCCAGGAGGTACTTTAGTATAATTTAATCTATTTCAGAAGCGAACACTGGCATCGAAAACCGTGCCACGGAGCGGAATCTTTTTTTCCCCCCTTTCTATTTCATTACTTTTAAGGAAGCCTCCGTCCTGCCTACAGCCTTTATTTATTTTTTTGAAGCCGGGCTCCCTCAAGTGCTTCGGGGAGAACAGGAGGGTGGATGCTTCTCCTCTGGGTTTCGTCTGCCATTGAGAAAGCTCTGGACCTCTCGCTCATTCATGAATGTTAGAAAGCGCTTTTCATTCACAAGCCGCCGCATCGAAGACGTTTCCCACGTGCCCGGGATCCATGGCTTGAGGTTCCCCCAGGCGTTTTTGGCGTAGGCATCGATGTAGCCGAGAAATGTGCTTCTCCACGGGTGGGTAAAAATAGCTCCGCGTCAGTCCGTCTCAGTGGATGCGCATCGCGGCGAGAGACTGAGAGAGAGAGGCTCCTTCCTCCTTCCTCTTCATCGGACCTGCACATTCCCCAGGAAAGGCAACCACGTGCGAAGCCGCTTCAAGGGGAGACTCCGGGGAAGCGGGTGTGAAAGTCGGATGGCTGGCACTGAATTCCCGCTCCCCAAAATCTCTGGGGTGCCGTTTGGGTCACTGATCTCACGGATCTGTGTTTAGAGAAGTAAAAAGGTGAAGGTTTCCCTTGCTCGAAAGCCAGCCGTATCCGACTCTAGGGTTCTGTGCTCATCTCTGTTTCAAAGCCGAAGAGCCAGCGCTGTCTGCTTCTGCAGACGTTTCCGTGTGGTCATGTGGCAGGCATGACTAGACACCGGAGCGCAGGGAGCGCTGTTTACCTTCCCACCGGAGTGTTCCCTATTTAGGTAAAGGTAAAGGTTTCCCTTGCTCGAAAGCCAGTCGTATCCGACTCTAGGGTTCAGTGCTCATCTGTTTCAAAGCCGAAGAGCCAGCGCTGTCTGCTTTTGCAGACGTTTCCGTGTGGTCATGTGGCAGGCATGACTAGACACCGGAGCGCAGGGAGCGCTGTTTACCTTCCCACCGGAGCGTTCCCTATTTAGGTAAAGGTAAAGGTTTCCCTTGCTCGAAAGCCAGTCGTATCCGACTCTAGGGTTCAGTGCTCATTTGTTTCAAAGCCGAAGAGCCAGCGCTGTCTGCTTCTGCAGACGTTTCCGTGATCATGTGGCAGGCATGATTAGAGCGCACGAAACGCTGTTACCTTCCCACCGAAGTGGTCCCTATTTATCTACTTGCAATGTCTTGCTTTCGAACTGCTAGGTTGGCAGGAGCTGGGACAAAGACGGGAGCTCATTCCAGTCCTGCAATACTCAGGAATCGAACTAGTGCTGACCTCCCCCCTTCCAGTCTTTGCCAATTGAGCCACTGCAGCCCCTGTGTTCAGAGAAAAACCCAAGCAATCCCAAACTGTTCTAGCACTCTCCTTTATGGGCAAAGGATCTGACTAGGGTTCTGAGCTCCAGCAATTATTGAAATACTATTCCAATCTAAGCGCAATAAATTCACAGGATGTGTGTGCAAAAAGGGGGAGAGGAAAGACTCCGCCGTGAATCAAGGCAGCAAAACGTTGGCTCACTTCCTCGGGAGCAAACCACCGAGAAAGTAAACTTGCAGATCGGGCTATGAGGAGTCTGGGTCGGCAGAAGTATGGATGCTGTTTATTTATTTTAGTAAAGGTAAAGGTTTCCCTTGCTCGAAAGCCAGTCGTATCCGACTCCAGGGTTTAGTGCTCATCTGTGAAGAGCCAGCGCTGTCTGCTTCTTCTGCAGACGTTTCCGTGGCCATGTGGCAGGCATGACTAGACACCGGAGCGCACGGAACGCTGTTTACTGTCCCACCGAAGGGGTCCCCATTTATCTACTTGCAATTTCTTGCTTTCGAACTGCTAGGTTGGCAGGAGCTGGGACAGAGACGGGAGCTTTTATATCTCGCCTTTCTCCCACTTCAGAGTTGGGTTAGCAACAGCAGGAGGACATCGTTTCTGTCAGGAGGATCCTCTGTCCGTATAAAAAAAAAAAAAACACAAAAACTTTGGACTCCTAAATGAACAGCACACTATCTCTCCCCTTCCACAGTACATAAGAACATAAGAACAGCCTTGCTGGAACAGGCCGCAGCCCATCCAGTCCAGCATTTCTGTCTCACACAGTGGCTCACCATATGCTTCAGGGTATTATTCCCAAGCAGATGCCTTCACCATTTTAGGATTCCCTGGAAATGGCATTGAGAGATATCCTGCCTATCTCTCCAACCCCGAGGTTGTCCTTAAGTATCCATAATTATAGCCATTGATCCCCTTGTCCTCCATGAACTTGCCTAATCCTTTCCTGAAGCTGTCAAGACTGACAGCTGTCACCACTTCTTCTGGCAGGGAGTTCCATAGACCAGGGATCCTCTGGGTGAAAAAGTACTTTCTCTTGTTTGTTTGAGACATCGACTTTGAACTCCGTGAACTCACTTGCATGGCTCAGGTGAGCTTGCAGCGTGGGCGGAATCGAGGGCTAACTTTCTAGGTCCGGCTCTGACTCACCTTTCCCTTCAGATCTATTGGCGCTTTCCGTTGCAGAGGCGCTTTAAGAGAAACCAGGAGAGGGGAACGAAAGCGCAAAAGTCCCATCTCCAAAGGAAAAGGCACATGTTGTTGTTACAAGAGAAACTGGGCGAAGCGGAGCACACTCTAGGCAGCGGGAAATCAAAGAGGAAAAATCCGCTCGTGCTGGCATGAAATGCAACCCATACAACGAAATAGGTCGTGCTAAGTAAATAATTCAAACGAGTCCAAGGCTTGATAAATTTCTTGCAAATATTTATAGACACACTCTGAGAACAAAATCCAGAATCCAGATCCAAGGCTTTTTCCGGATTATAATAAAGCTTTTCTGGGTGTTAACCCTTTTATCAGGGATCTAAGAACTAATATTCAAAAGTGTTAATATTTCAAGCGTGAACTACTAGCGTCCTTGCTGTTGTTGTTACACATTACGCACAGAGAGGCACCCTCTTGGTTTTCTTTCTTGCTAATCCCCCTTATAAAGGAACATAGTAAAGGTTTCCCTTGCTCGAAAGCCAGTCGTATCCGACTCCAGGGTTCAGTGCTCATCTGTTACAAAGCCGAAGAGCCAGCGCTGTCTGCTTCTTTTGCAGACGTTTCCGTGGTCGTGTGGCAGGCATGACTAGACACCGGATCGCATGGAATGCTGTTTACCTTCCCACCGAAGTGGTCCCTAGTTATCTACTTGCAATGTCTTGCTTTCGAACTGCTAGGTTGGCAGGAGCTGGGACAAAGGCGGGAGCTCATTCCGTCCTGCAGTACCCGGGAATCGAACTACTGACCTTCCGCCTCGCAGTCAGTGTCTTAGCCACTTGAGCCTTATACTCCCTTATAAAAAATAAATCTCCCTCCTGCTCACAAGCAAGCCCAGGATCTAACGTCCCATGACAATCAGTAAGCTTACTCGGTAACTTCCGCCACAGGGCTTTGCATTTCTTTAATGGAGGACCTGGAATGCCTGGAGCCATTCAAGGATAACCAAGGGCGCAAGTCCCGTCCCCCCCCCCCTCCAAACTACTCGCGATCACGCGTAGTAAAAGGAGGTGGTTGAGGAGGAGGGAAGAAGAGCCATTCTCACAGGAGTAGATCTCCGCTCCTCCCCTCCTCCAACCTCTTGTTTCTATCCTCATCCATCCTCTGCGCTGCTCACACGCCGAGGAGGTCCGCCCGTCGACGTGACGGCAAGAAGATCCTGCCGCCACTGCTGCTGCTGCTACTCCTACCTTGCTCAGTCACCGGCTTTTGCTCCACTGCTGCTGCTGCCGCCTCCTCTCCCCTCCCCTCAGTTCATCCGTCCTTCCCCGCCCGCCCTGTCTCCTCAGTGGTCCGCCGTCTGGATTCCGCAAAAGGAGCCGCCGCGCATCCTGCAGGAGCCGCGGTTGTTCGCCCAGAGTCAAGCCAAGCCTCTCGGGCAGTGGAAGGATCGGGGTCGGAAAGACAGGGGAAAAAAGCACGCGAAGGGCCTCTCGGGGGTGGGGTGGGGCCAGAGTCGGGGTCTGATGCCTCCAGACTGGGGTTCCCGGGGATTCCTCCTCGCTGCCGTCGGAAAAAGAGCGTCCAGCCCAGGGAAGCTTGTGTCGCTTCCAGGGGCGCGAGGGGCTCTCTTCTAGCTCGACTCTCGGTGCTTCAAAGGGGGGGGGGGGGACCTCCGTCTCTGGTGTAAAAAGCCCAGAGGACCGACGGCTCCGCGTCGCCGTCGCAGCCGTAGTGGCGGGCAGTGGCGACGTGGGACAAATCACGCCCAAACTTTGGTCGGCGGGAGTGCTGGGTTGCGGGAGGAAGGCGGGACGGAGGAAGGCGCGCCATGGCGTCTCCCCCGGACTTGGACGTCGCCGCGGTGGAAAGTTTCCTCGACAGACACCCGGAGGTGGCGGAGAAGTGGCTGCGGAGGAGAAACTGCCTCCTTCTCAGCCCAGGGGCTGCGGCTGCTCCGGCGACGGCTGAGGACAGCGGCCACAGCCCCCAGGCGTCGCCCCCGCCCTCCTCCTCCTCCTCCTCCGCTGCCGTCGGGGGGCCCAAGTCCTCTGCGGCGTCGGAGGCGTCCGGCGGGCTGCAGCGCCGGGCGTCGTCGCAGAAGGAGCTGCGGCGAAGCTTCGCGCGCTCCAAGGCCGTCCACGTCCACCTGACTTACGACGAGCACGTCCACGGACGGGCGCAGCAGCAGCAGCAGCAGCAGGAGCCCTCGCTGAGCAGCAGCGCCGCCGGGCGCCGGGCGCTGCTGCGCAAGGCCAGCTCGCTGCCGCCCACCACGGCCCACATCCTCAGCGCCCTGCTGGAGTCGCGCGTCAACCTGCCCCGCTACCCGCCCACCGCCCTGGACGGCAAGCGCCACCTGAAGGAGCACAACGAGCGCCAGTTCTTCCTGGAGCTGGTCAAGGAGATCTCCAACGACCTGGACCTGGGCGCCCTCAGCTACAAGAGCCTCGTCTTCGTCTGCCTTCTGGTGGACGCAGACCGAGGCTCCCTCTTCCTGGTGGAGGAGGGCGGCGGCAAGAAGAGCCTGGTCTCCAAGGTCTTCGACGTGCACGCTGGCACCCCCTTGCTGCCCTGCTACTACGGCACGGAGAACGGGAACGAGGTGCAGGTGCCCTGGGGCAAAGGGGTCATTGGCTACGTGGCCCAGCACGGAGAGACCGTCAACATCCCCAACGCCTACCAGGTAGGGCAAGCCACCACTGGAAAAGCTCCCTCCCCCTCCCTTCCAGTGTGGTGGGCATCAGCAGGTTCGCCAGAACCGGTAGCAGAAATTCTGGTTGGCCCCGCCCATCCAAGTTTTGAAGTAAAGTACAGTGATACCTCGGATAAAGTCCGATTCGGATAAAGTCACGGTTTTCATGCACACATGATGCATCGCATAACGTCCAAAACCACTAAAAATGGACGTTATCGGAGGTATTTGTTATAGGAACCTCGGATAAAGTCCATTATTTGGACGTTATCCAATGCATCACCCATTTGATTCGGATAAAGTCCAAAATTGGATAAAGTCTAAACTTGTGGAAGGGAGTTTGGACTTCATCCGAGGTTCTACTGTAGTCCTAATTTGGGTGCAATGCAGGGCTTTCCCCCTGGCCATGTCCACTATACCACGGCCACAGTGTGGTAGTAAAATTTATTGGAGGCCATCACTGCTCCCCTCTCTTTTCTAGGAAAAGACCACTGACACCACAGTTATGATGCTGATGTACACATTATGATTGCATGGGGGTGACCAAGCCTTGGTTTTGGGACTTCGATTCCTAGAAGCCTAAGTCAATTCCCCAAAGCACTGATCAGCCAGTGCACCGACTTAGGCTTCTGGGAATTGAAATCCAAAAACCTAAGGTTGGCCGCCCCGCTTGAAGTTTAAAAAATTAAGTAATAGTATTCAATGGCAACAGCTCCTATTGACATACCTACAAGATCAGTTCAGTCAAAATTGAGTAGCAATTTCATCAGAAAAAGTTACGTTAAAAAATCCTTGTAGGCCTTTTTGTTTCCTTATTTTATTTTATTTATGGTGTGTCATAGTCAGCATACAGCATACATCAGGTAAAAATTACATGCTGAAAGTGCACAATAAGTTCATAATATTAAAGTACAACTAAACCTAGTCAATGTTAAAAACTGTCATTAATTACTGCAAAGACCTCAAAATACTTCTTGAGACTTTTTTTGTTGTTTGGTCACACAGTCGACCCTTTGCGACCCCATGGACCACCGCATGCCAGGCACCCCTATCCTCCACCATCCTCCTCAGCCTGCCCACCTTTGTGCCCATTGTGTCAACAATGCCATCTAGCCATCTCATTCTCTGCCGCCCCCTTCTTCTTTTGCCCTCGATCTTTCCCAGCATCAAGGCTTTCTCAAGTGAATCCTTTCCTCTCCTTTGATGCTCAAAGTACTTTAACTCCATCTTCAGTATTTGACCTTCTAAGGAACAATCGGGGTTGATTTCTTTTAAGATCGACCTATTTGTTCTCTTTGCTGTCCAGGGTACTCTCAAAATTCTCCTCCAGCACCACATTTCACAGACTTAGGAAATAGGAAAATGTTCAAATTGTGTGCCATCTGAGCCAGAAAAAAAGAGTTCTCGAGATCTCAAAGACTTCACTGTAATTTCCCCATGATCCAGAAAAGATACCAGTGGATTCAGAGTTTTGTGGGATCATATGCTTTCATTTCTTCTTCTGATACCCAAGCGCTCTTAAGACCTTCATGCCAATGGACCATCCTGAGTTCATAAATGTCCAATTCTGTGCCATTTGCTTTCTTAAAGTAGGGTATTGGTTAAAGGGATATTCTGTGGCAACTTTGTTGATGTTAATCACGTCGCAGACAGTGGTTTCTGGATACAGGATAATCTCAAAACGATTAGGTTTGTTGCTTTGGACTCCATGGCAGAGGATGGATGGAAACTATGATACAGCTATTAAAACATAATATTCTGTCCTGATACATTTTCAGAAGAAAAAAGAAAAGAGGGGGAGGGGGAGGTTGACAAAGCCAGTCAAGAAAGTATCCTATCAAAGGTGTGTGTGTGTTATATTTATGATCAAGGCGTCTAAAGAAGGGTGATAGGGATGGGTTACTACTAGTGTACATCTGGAGCCAGAGAAAATTTGCTTCCTATATTTGCCACACAGGAAGTAATTTGTACCTTTGGGTCACGTGTTTAAGATGATGAGGTTATTCCCTTCTGTGGTTTCAGTGAAGTGGAGCAGGTGATGTGGTATACTGGGGTGGCCAAACCTTTTGGGCTGGGGGCCGGTCATGTGGTTGAGCAGGCCGGTCATGTGGTTCCTCCTGCCGCAAAACGCATCAGCAGCTGTGGTAAACATGTTTACGACAGTTGTGGGTGCATTTATGGCAGCTTTTTGCGTATGCATGGCCGCATTTTACTTCCACTTCCAGTAGTGGTGAGGGCAGCGTGGGCTGGATGATTTGGTGGTGCAGGCCGGATCCTGCCCACAGGCCATAGTTTGGCCACCCCTGTTGTATACCAAACTTGTGAGTGGAGGTTAGGGATGCTTTCTGTATTTATAGAGACCACATGGTAACTTAAAAGAAGTAAGTGCTTGACTCTTATTTTCTCCCTCCACTTCTCAGTCAGCATTAGTTGTTTCCCATGTACTGTATTCTACAATTATTTGTAGAATCTAGCACCATTTAGATCAAGACTAAATCCACATCTACAGCTCACTAGATGACCTTGAGAATGCACCCTAGTCATTTGTCCTGCCTAACTTTGTCTTTACTGTTTTCTCAGATCAAATGGGGTTTGATCTTCTCAAGGACAGATGAGATCATTTCACATCACTACCTAGTTATAAAGATAGCTCTACAGTTTTTGGGTAAGGGACTGTGGTGACTCAAGTGGTTAAGACGTTGACTGGAAGGCAGCAGGTCAGCAGTTTGAGACTTGAGTACTACATGAGTTCCCATCTCTGTCCCAGCTCCTGCTAACCTAGCAGTTTGAAAGCAAGAAATTGCAAGTAGATAAATACAGTGTTAACTTCAGTTAACAAAATGACTCAGTTAACATAAAAATCGCACAACAAAAGGAAATACATAGAAAATAGTGGCTTGATTTACGGAATTATATTTGGAATGGATTAATTGGTTTTCAATGCATTCCAATCGGAAACTGCATTTCGGTTAAAGTATTTTGGTTTCAATGCATTCTTATGTGAAATTGCATTTAACACATTCCTATGGGAAATCCAGTAAAAGTAATTTTTTGCTGTAAGAAACATCCCGGAGAACACATTAATTATGTTAACTGAGGTTCCATTGTAGATACCACTTTGGTGGGAAGGTAAGAGCATTCCGTGCACTCCGGTGTCTAGGCATGCCTGCCACATGTCCACAGGAATGTCAGCAAACACAGACAGCGCTGACTCTTTGGCTATAAATGGATATGAATACTGAACTCTAGAGTCAGATACGACCGGCTTTTGACATTTGGGGTTATTATGGATTGTTCAAACCCAGTCTCCAAAGGTAAAGCAAACAGCTACATACAAAGGAGTTCTGTGAATAAGCCGATACAGGGCTTCAGAAGCATACTAGGATCTTATAAATTTTATACTTAAACTCAACTATTTGAGTAAAGAAGGTCAATTAAATATATAATTACATAGCGTTGCTGCTTTGTCAGCCATACGAGTTTCTAAATTCCTATTTTTGGCACTCAAATGTCGCAAGATTAAAATTGACAGTATTGACTTGGGCCTATTATCCTGAAGGTAAAGATTGTTAGGCTTAAATGTTAGTTTAAATCTCTCTGTGTTATTTTGTGCTGATTGACGGTCGAATAAAGATATGTATGTATGTAATATATAATTACAGAAAGGGGTGTGAGTTATTATATTGATACAACATCCATTCAAAATACAAGTGAACTTCCTACTCACTGCTTCCTTGTATATTCATTTCTGTACTCATGCAAAAATCCACACAGTAAGTTTGTATATTTTACACTTAGATTTCTCTGCTGTGTATAAAACATTGATAAAGGGCCCCAAATGATTATAAGCAGGACATCATGTGATGGTAGTTATCCTGATTTAATTAAACTGGATAAAAGGTATGGTCTTATATATATGGCTGGGAAATTCTTGACATGAGTTTTGATATAACACTTTATTTTAAATATGTTGACACTGTATTTATAGGGTTGGGTGCACTTTAGAATGCCATTTCCCCACAGATTGAGTCTGGGGCATAGTTTGTGCAGTGGTTGATAACAGAAATTAAATGACCTTTCAGTTTTCTCTCTTTTGTAGAAAGAGAACAGTGAACAATATAAATGTAAGCCAGAGATCTCCAAATCTTATAAAGCACCAGGAAGGAGCCCTAGGAGATACTGTTTGGGTTTTTTTTTTTAATTTGGAGGTAAGCATTTGTGGTACAGTACTTAGGTTAGTTGAGCTGGAAAATTAAATTTGATGCTATCTGTGGTTGTAAAGAGACATGAGAAAAATGGAAATGTCACTTAACTGGCCCAGGAATAAGTCGTGACCCACAGTGCTTCATGAAAGCTTTCTCTTTTCTTCTCCTCGTAAGCATTGAAAGTCATGTTCGGTTCAGTGGAGAGTTCACCAGGGAGAATATATAGAAATGTCTCCTGGCCCGGGTGCTTCTAAGAAGTCCAGAAAGCAGGGAAGAAGGGTGCTACTTAGTAGCTAGTATCCAGAAACACTGCTTCTGAACTGGAAGTTCCATTAATTAACTACCGGTACATGGTAAATAGCAATTAGCAGTTACTGTTTATATACTTCCCCATAGCGCTTAAAGCACTCTAGGCAGCTCACAAAGTAGTAAACATTTTGCTCCCAACAAGCTAGGTAATTATTTTACCAACTTTGGAGGGATGGAAGACTGAATCAACCTTGAACCCTTTGGGATTGAACTCAGATTGTGGGGGAAAGGTTTTGGCTGCAGTATTGTAGCCTAATCACTGCACCATGATGTCTCTTGGTAAAGAATCCATGTACTTGCCTAACGTCTAGTCTTCTGCGATCATCATCACATCACTTGCAGCAGTGAATTCTGTAAACTGCTTCTCTAGCTCAATTGCTAAAAGGGAAAAAGGCTCTTTCATTTCTCTGTGTCAAGTATTGTTTTGTAAGTAAATGACATTCCTCAGTCTTCAGCTTCACTTTAGCTTTGCAGGAGGAGACCTTGAAGAGCTCATTAGTTTTGGTTGCCCTCGTTTGCACTTGGTCTAACTGGAAGGTGGCAGGTCAGCAGTTCGATGCCTGAATACTGCAGAATGGAATGAGTTCCCGTCTTTGTCCCAGCTCTTGCCAACCTAGCAGTTTGAAAGCAAGAAATGGCAAGTAGATAAATAGGGACCACTTTGGTGGGAAGGTAAACTGCGTTCCGTGCACCCCTGTGTCTAGTCATGCCTGCTACATGACCATTTAAATGTCTGCAGAAGCGGACAGTGCTGGCTCTTCGGCTATGAAACAGAGATGAACACTTAGAGTCAGATGCGACTGGCTTTCGAGCAAGGGTGACCTAACTGTAAAATCGCCTTTTAAAAAATAAATGTATCGACTGGGAGAATATGTCATAGATTTTATGCAAAAGTGTCGCTCCACTGGCAGCTTTTTATTAAATCATTTTAATCTATAGTAATCCTTAGCTAGGCCCTACCTCCATTTGTCACTGTTACTGCTCACGGAGGTAATCTTTTCATGGAACTATCCATCATAAAATAAAGATCTTTTTCTTGATCTAATACGAACCTACAAAAGTAAATACTATTTTGCTACGGTGTGTGCCATTTTGCATTTATTTACACTTGTCCTCTTCTTTCCAATCAGCCCATTTGGAGATATATTTTTGAAGGTTTTTGAACTCAAGTGCATTGAGCATACCTGTCAACCCGTGGCTCCGGAAAGAACGGGACCTGCGCAGAGCAGTTCCGCGCAGGTCGCCTTCCACGCATGCATGGAAGGCTATGTCGCTTGTGCAGCCCCCTACGCAAGTAGCGTAGGCTTCCACGCATGCGTGGAAGGGTTCTACACGAGTGTAAAACCCTTCTACGCATGTGTAGAAGGCGACTTGCGCAGAAGGGCTGCGCAGTACTTCCTTTCCCCTGCTGCCAAATTGCGGGGTTTTGGCAGCGCGGGTCGGGAAATGACGTCAATCAGCACAGGATTACGGGGTAATCCCGGCCAAATCGGGAAGGTTGACAGGTATGGCATTGAGTTTTCCACCATTCTAAATAATTTGTTTAACACATTTGGCTACTTCTCTGTTTAGCTCTAACACCAGATATGGCTTCTTTACAGGTCCTACATATTTTTTCTAATTAGAGAACACTTTGCTTTCTTTTGCTAAACAAGGTACAGTAAAACCTTGGATAACGCTAAAACTTGGTTCCACAAGTCTTAGTGTTATCCGATTTTTAACGTTATCCGATGCATGCATCGCATAAATTTAAAATCCTTTGGGATGCATCGGATAACATCAAATCTCCATAGATATACATTGTAACCGGCACAGGCTTTAGCGAACGTTATCTGATGCATCCCATAGGATTTTAACGTTATGCGATGCAAATTTTCCCCAGATTGCTTAACGTTAAGCAGTTTTAGCATTATCTGATGCAAACATTATCCGAGGTATTACTGTACTGATCTGTAAAGAGAACAATCCTGTTACACTATGACTCCTGGGATTACTAGCACCTCAGTTTAATGAGCACAGAATATGCCTCATTTTTAGATTAGTGTAAATATTTGTGGATGGTTGTGTGTTCCGGGAAGTAAATATCTTAACTCCATTAAGACATTATTAGAAAGTCTGCTAGTTTGTGAAGTCACTGGTGCGTGTGTGGTGAATCATCACTGTTCTATTTATAGTTTCGCTAAATAAAATGAACGTGGATTGGTTTGGGGGGGCAAGCAATATACCAGTAAATCCTAAATTCATTTGTTTATTGATTTCTGTATAGTCTCAGAGTGAAAACTGAGTCGCCTTTTGTTTGCTCCAAGGCATTTTTGTTCAGAGACAGAGAACTGAAGGGGGGGATGTGAAGTAGTCATGACAAAGATCTGGGGGGCAAGATGCAATATTTATTAAACCTCTTCAGTGGCAGGTACAGCCCTCAGGTGCTGGCTTCTCAGCTAATGTAGCAAGGTCGCTAATGGAGTCTGAGCTTGCAGATCCAACCACATGGCCCTCCTGTTTCTGTAAATGTTATTATATTTTATTTATTTATTATTATTTATACCCCTCCCATTTAAGAGATTTTCCTACTCTAGGCAGCTAAATGGAGCATAGTTCTTTTTTCACCAAGGTTTAATTAGAATTTTAAGGCAGGATCAGGTGCTGCCCTGGTGCCACACTACTTTTGTGCAGCCCATCAAACTGGAGAAAGCCCATTCATATTTGCTTGCTTTGGATGTCTGGTGGTGAGGGTCAATTTTGTCTTGTGCTTTGATAGAGTGTCTGTAGTGTGCACATCTCCCTGTGTGTCCCTCTGCTCATTGTCCTATTCAGGATGTAACCCTTGGAGCTGAAAATCTTCTACTGTGCTCTTCTAAGAAATCAAATTCATTATGTGAGGAGCCATAGACTTCAAAACTGCATCACCCCAAGGATATCTGCCCGTCGCACTAGAGCGGACTGAAGGGGCTCTTTAAAAACACCAACTCTCTAGCCCTAGAAGAAGTGCCTTTTCGGCATCTGCTCTGTGGAACCTCCTGCTAGTTGAACTGCATCTCTGGACAGAGCTACTACTGCCCTTCAGGAAAGAGCTTAAAACCTGGCTGGCAGGGCAGGTGTGGGGAGGTGGGGAGGGAGCAACCCCCCTCCCAAACTGCCTCATTTAGAGGAGGATCACTCATGCTTTTAATAGTTTTTAACTAGATTTTTAATTGATGCGGGTGGGAGCTAGTTTTTCAGTGTTTTTAGGAATTTTAAGGGTTTCTATAGTTTAAACGTTGGAGATTTTATGTACGCTGCCCAGAGTCGCATGTCGATTGGGGTGGCTATACAAATTGAATGAATGAATGAATGAATGAATGAATGAATGAATAAATAAATAAATAAATAAATAAATAAATAAACAAAGCTGGCCAAGGATTCACTTGGCAAAGCCAAGGTCCTATAATTATCAGATTTTTCCCGCTTTCCTGCAAGCCAATCCCTTGACCAATTTCAGACGTTTTTATGATCCTGGCAACCTAACAGTTCGAAAGCAAGAAATTGCAAGTAGATAAATAGATACCAGGGACTGCGGTGGCGCTTTGAGATCAGCTAAAATTCAGAATTAAATGTCGGTAACAATGGTATAATTGAAGTGGGTGTTGGGTCTTCATTATTGCGGGCCAGGCATTTGATTGCTTCAGCAATAGAGTTGTGTCCAGTTTCTCATTTTATTTTATCAGTGTATGTGTTAGCTTCTCAAACATAACCATTCTTGAGATTTAAGAGCACTGTATGGGTTTCCACAAAGAAAACCCTTCCTTGTGGCCTGTAGTTGTGACAGTCATAGGGTGCTTCCTTTTAGCTTGTGGATTGTTTCCAGCCAGCTAGCTTTACACACACACACAGGGGAACCTAAACATAATAGGAGAATTGCTAGTCAGGTGGCTTCACCTGAAGCCATAGGTGCAAATAGTGAAGAACCACAATCCGATCCATGCAGGAGATCAGAAGCACATGCTTTGACTGCTAATGTGCTCCTTTAAATACCTTTTTGCCATGCTCATTCAAGTCAGTTGCTTTTTCCAAGAAAACAGTTCCATTTATTCCAGTATGTTATTTCATTATCTTTCTCCAAATTTCATTTTTTCCCCATACAACCAAATGCATGCAATTTTCTTCTGAAAACATAATATGCTTCCAACACAACAAAAGGATATTACACATGGTGTTCCACTTGATGCTCAGTCACTGACCTTTTTTCACAGTATCATAGCTTTGCTTATCCCATTCTTCATTCCTCGTTGACAGTATCTGCCCATCATGGTGATAGATTATGTTAGGCTCAAGGTTCTGTGAACCACGTGAGAAGCTAGCATAATGTTCCATCAGGTACAGTATAAGTAAAGACAGGAGAAGGAGAGCTGGGAATGAATGCATGTAGATTCCGTATTGAGAGAGCAGGGATTGCCACAACAAAACAAAATTTATATTTGCTATATAACTCATTGCATTTTACTTACCCTTACAATTATGATTAAATGTTCAGACTTTTTAATAGGAAGGAAAAGATTTGAACACTGTTGTGGGGTGGTGGTGGAGATAAAGCATTTGTTCTTGATAACATAAACTATAATTTTTAAAAAAATATTGTACACATATGTTGTAATTTCCAACTGTGTTTTAAAATATATATTAGCTTTACATTGATGGAGGATCATGAAGTATCAAGTTAGAATACACAAAACTGAAATCCTGGGAATGAGTTTCTTTACATTTTGGTGATTTGTGTCAATTATAGCAATTTGTTCTTTGGTATGTCAAAAATGTTTTATTCTTGCAAAAAATGTGCAGTATTTGCATGAAAATACCTGTATATTGCAGTGGATCTTCTTCCAGTTAAGAATGTTCAGGATCACAAACTGACTGTCATCTTATGAACTAGTTGTGCTACTGTTGTGTTCCCCACAATGTACTTTCCCCCCCTTGTCAAATTTCTTCACTATTCAACTGTTTTTATACTGCAGGATTCCAAAACCCATAGCTTTTCAGAGAGGGTTTTGGAAATTATTCAACTGCAACTCGTATCCGAGAATGCATTTTCCTGAAGTAGCAAACTGGCATGAATTTGTTTAAGGTGGATCCCATTTTGCCATGAAGTGACCTACACACTATGATCTCGGAGCCATCTCCTGTGGCACACACGAAATGAGACATGCAGGATTCAACAATGGGACTGCAATGGACTGCCACAGCCTTGAGGATATTATATTATATATATATACTAGCAGAGGTTGCCCAGCGTTGCCGGGCTGTTTTAAATGGTGTTGGAAGGTTTTTGTTTTGTTAATGTTTGTACAAATGAGGTTAGTCTGTAATTGTGATTTTAAAAATGTTTATTTATACACACGGGCTGTTATAAACTGTGATCAGCTTTTTTGGGTTTGTTTTTGTGGATTAAAAAAAGAGAAAAGGATGATATAATTTTTTTACAATTATTTTATTTAACCAAATAATGTTTTAGTATGTGAATTTTTTTTAATAGTTGTATCTTGGCTAATAATGTTAAAAATGTGAAAGTACATGTTTTTTCACATTCAATGTTTTTAAACTGTGTTTAGATGTTTTGGTTTTTTTTTTAGTGAAAACTCTACACAGGATTTTAGAAAATTTTTATTTTATTATTTTGTGATTTGTTTGTGATTTGTGTGGATGTGTGATGTAATGTTATGTTTTTGACTGTTTTATCTCTTGTGGCCTCTGGGTGGGGCTGTTGAGTATTTCTTTTACTTTGACTGATTTTTCTCTACTGGCCTCTGGGTGACGCTTCTTCCGGTAAGTAGTCTCTTTCTTTCCTCATTTCAGTTCCGGCCGTCATGGAGGTAGGACATGCTGGTAAGTTGGCTGGTTTAATTTCTTTTGTGGGTTTGTTTTGTTTTTCTTTTTTGGTGTTTTTCTGTGTGTTTTTTCTGTTTTTTATTTTATGTTTTGGTTAATTTTGGATGTTTTGGTTTTATTTAAATTAATTGTTTATTTATTTTAATTATTTTGGTGTTTGTTTGTGTTTTTTAGTTTTGTTTCTCTTTCAAGGGGGGGGGAGGCACTGGTGCCTTGGCCCCCTCTTGAAAGCGAAACACTTTTAAGGAAAGGAAAGTCAGTGGGTGGAGTGCCGTCCGCTGGCTTTGCTTCCCTGGGAATGGGTTCACTTTCACTTACTCGTAAAGTAAAGGCAGCGGCCGGAGCGCCGTTGGCTGCCTTTGCTTTGCAGAGGAATTGTTTCACTTTCAAGGGGGAGAGGGCACTGATGCCTTTGCCCTCCCTTGAAAGCAAAACACTTACTCGGAAAGTAAAGCCAGTGGCCGGAGCGCCGTTTGCTGCCTTTGCTTTGCGGAGCAATTGTTTCGCTTTCAAGGGGGGGGGGAAGGCATCAGTACCTTTCCCACCTTGAATCCCCCCTGTGTTTGTGGTTTTTTCCCACCCCGGATCAACTTTTCTTGAGGCCAGTGGTGGTCTCGCCGTGACTTCGGCAGGGTAGCGTGGAGGAGAGGGAGTCCCTCTCCTCCCCATTTCTCCATGAAAGAAGGCTGGTGGGTGTTTTCGTGGCTGTGAGGCGCTGCGTCTGGCTGCGGCGGACTTGCCCTTACGTTTGTTTTTATTTTTTATTTTTCGCGCAGCGGCCTTCTCAGCGTTCTGTGCGCTCATGGCACGCAGGACTCTGGGGCTTGTAGCTATGGGTTTGTGCGTTCCGTTTGTATGGCGGTTTTTTCCCTGCGGCTCCATTTTGATTGGCCGTGGTGCGTTTCCAAACGCTCCTTTTGCTTGTGCCTCTCAGCCTGATTGGCTCTGGCGTGGTGCAAGGAACGTTGGGAAATGAAGTTGTTTCCCTTTTTCGTGTTTGTGGGGCTCTTGCCCCACTGGCGCATTTCTCAATCCTTTGTTGACCTGCGGACCCAGTTCGGGCTTGTGCACGAATTGTCGGTGTGGGCTAGTAGGGCCTGGCTTAGGATCCTATGTGAAGTTCCAATGGTTAACGCTTGATTTTATAGGTATAGATCCTCAAGGCTGCGGCAAATTATAGTGAAAGAAATGGCCATGCTTGCTGGGAAGTTCCAAGAGCTGTAATTTTTTAAAAAGTAATTATTTGGTTGCTTACTTGAATAGATCTACTGTTTTCCTTACTTCTCTTCATATTTGGCCCCTGCACCACTGATGTCAATCCTGCAAAATACTATACCACTGAAATCTTTTGGCTTGGAGACCTTGGTACTAGTGCTGCCTGGGAACTGCCAGAGTACCATAAAACTCAGTTACACCAAGGGCTTAGAAATGTGACTTTTCTAGACTATTATTCCCAGTTGGTATTATGTACGTGGCCTTCAAAGTGGTGAAGTAGAACATTGTAGCACACCCCCTAGGAGATTGGTTGTATTCAGAGGAGAAGTGGGTGACACTTCTGGTTTAGAAATAAGCTTTTGTTTTGTCTAATTTCCCCCATGGGAAGACTATAATTCCCCATTGCACTCCATATCTAAAAGATGAATTTTGCCAGTACATCGTAAGAAAAAACATCTTCAGCTTGATTTTCAAGCAGGTGTTCAGTAAGGCTCAGTTTATGTTTTTGCCCCTGGTAGACCATTGACATAGCATATTATTTAAACAAGAAGGATTCTTACTTATTTTAATTTCATATAAAAATAAAGGAAGTAGAAAAGCAAGCACCAGATGGCAACAGATGCTCCATTTCATATCATTGCTAGTGTACAGTGTGCTAATTAAAAATTAATGGTAGTTGTGTTGAATTTTGTTGGTTGTTATAGGTAATAGATCATCAATGAAGGGAAGCCACAAACCATCCCATTCTGTCCATGTTAATGTGTACCACAGAATATTGAATACTGAGACTTCCCTCTAAAACATGTTTATTTTCTGAGAAAGAGTAAAAAAAGCTACCAATGTTTGCTTAATCAAAAACTACCTCAAGTCTTTTTAAAGGTTGGAACAGGAATTGCTACCTTTGTATTCTTTTCACTATAGGATGCATGCATAGTCCTATAAAAGGAGTTGGGATGCTTTTGATCTAGGAGAAGAAGGTGGATTCCTCCACTCTGTCCAACAGCTGATAGTAGTTTCTTGTTTTGTCAGAGCTAAATACTGTATATAAAATCTGTGTGGCTAGATCAGGATGTGGCATCCTGTGAGCAGCACAAATCTATGAGCAATGAATTCCCCATCCTAGCTACTTGTGTAGATGCAATTAGGGCTGCTAGCTAGACTGAGGGTGTGTCTTGGTTTGCAAAAAGTCCTACATTTGTGCCAGTATGCACCCCCCCACACACACATTTTGGCCATGCCCCCGTGGTTTCTGCACATGCGTGGTCTGTTTGCGCATGCGTACATTGGTGGTTTCCTGGCACCACCACACCCCCATGGTTTTCTGCACATGTGTGGTCTGTTTGCGCATGCGCACATCGTTTGTTTCCCGGCACCGATGAGCCCCCGTCATCTCTGGGCCCGGGACGGGAGTCCTACTTGTCCCCCCCTGATTGTGGCACTGTATGCATGTGTCAGCCCATGTTGTGTATTGTGCATCTTGCCCCATAAAGTTTGCAGGATTCCCTGGAATCTGAAAATCCCAGCCCCTCCTTACTGTTTATGACAGTTCAATGGCCAGTTGTCATGGCAAAGAACTGTCGTAATACTATAATGGTAAAATATAATTTTAAAAAATTGGTACCATGTGTCGAGCACAGAGCAGCAATATATGGGGGCAATGCCCAAGAAGCAGTGCATTGGAGGTGGTCACAGGAGAAACAGCAGATTTCCTTCTCCTTCGGAATGAAGGCTGGCAGTGGTGGTGTGTTTCTTTTCTCCCTATTATATTTTTTCCCTTAGTACCTTTTCTATTCCACAGTCATGTGCACATGCATGTGCACTAACACTCATACTTCTTTGGTTTTGGATTGGCAAGTGACACTTTAGCTTTAGAGGTGCAGAAACTTCTAAGTTTGTGGTGATTCCTCAAAGAGGCAGCCTTTTAATCAGTTCTGAAATGAGGTGACTGTTACTTTATAAGTGTAACACCATTCGGGCAGCTATATTCTTATGCTAAGACTGACCACTAAGTGCAGATTGTTTGGTGTATGAAAACCAAGACACAGGACACAGCCTCGGGCTGGGTTAACTCAGGTTTATTGCATCGTGGACAGAGGGAACATGAGGTAATGGCGGATCGATAGCTCTTTATATACAGTAGTAATACATTTGAACGTGGTGCCATAGTAGCCCATTGGCTACTGCCTGCGTGACGTCATTGCTAGTCACGCCCTTCTTGTCCAGGTGTAGGTGGTGGCGGGAAAGCTTCCCGCGCTGTTGCCTTTGATGATTCTGACCAAGAGAGCTTGGACGCTCGCTGCTGCCAGCTGGTGGTCATCAGCTCGCGTCCTCATGCAGGGTTCATATGATACAGCTGAAGGTTACATTGTTGCTATAGGCAAGGTTACATTGGTTCAGATACATTGTAATCCATGTGGAAGGTAAAACCCTTAGAACACAACATCCCTCCCCCCTAGGACGAGACAATGTCTCGAGCCCATGCTTCTAGACACTCCCCCCCTAGGAGACAAAATCTTTCAGCCAAGATGGCTTGTTTCGAACACGCTGGGGTCTCGATGCGGGCTGCCTCTCCCCGGGTTTGCTACCTTCTCTTTGTCCCCTGGTTTCCTGTCCTGTAATTTGAGAGGGAGACTCGTTAGTGATCTGCCGCGGCTCCGCGGCGTTGTTGGGAGGTGTGCTCTTACTTAGGGAGGAACCGGGGGCACTGGGGACTAACGAAAAACCCCTCTTCTCGCTTGGATGGGTGGGGGAACACTCCTGAAAACCCCCCCGGTTTGCTAAATCAAAACCAAAATTCCATTCGGGGGCAGCGGTCGCGAACTCCTCTCCCCCTTCCCCGGCCTCTGACGGAACTGGCTTATCAAAAGGATATGAGTCGGGGCCGCTGCTTCTTCCTTCCCCCCTTGCTTGGGACTGTTGTCCGCTGCTGTCTCCCCCTTGGGTTACGCGGGTGGGGGAGAACCCTAACGCTGAATCTTGTTGGAAATCCTCACTGACTGGCCCACTGACTCGGTGCCTCAGTTGGTCTGCGTGCCTCCTCCAGAGGAGACCGGTGTGGGTTTCGACCCGGTACGACACTGGCCCCGTCTGTTCTACAACCGTCCCCGGCACCCAGGCTGGCCCCGCGCTGGCATAGTTCCTGCAATGCACAGGGTCGCCGGCGGCGAAACCTTTCGAGACTGCCAGCCCCACGTTTTTTCCCTTGTCCTCAATTCTTGTGGGGTCCAGCCTGGACAGGAGTGTAGTCAGTTTCCGCCGCATCAATAGTTCTGCCGGCGAGTAACCTGACGCTAAGGGGGTCACCCTATACGCTAATAAGAATTGACATACTTGGTGGTTCAGGTCCCCAGGGCCCATGCGCCGAAGCGCTTCCTTTGTTGTACGCACCAACCGTTCCACTTGGCCATTCGTGGCCGGGTGAAACGGCGCGGACGTGACATGCCGAATGGCATTCGCCTCCATGAATGCCCCGAACTCTGAGGAGGTGAAACAACTCGCGTTATCGCTGACTAAAGTGTCGGGTAAACCGAACGTTGAAAAAACTCTCCGTAGTTGGTTAATTGTAGTGGTGGAGGACGTGCTCTTTACAGGAATGACCTCCAGCCACTTTGAGAATGCATCCACCACCAGGAGAAACATGGTTCCTCGGAAAGGGCCAGCGAAATCTACGTGCACTCTGGACCATGGCCCCCTCGCTGTGTCCCATTCCCTATGCGGGAGGCGGGCCGCCTCTGGTCGGGACCCCTGGCACGCCTCACAAGTGCCTACCATGTGCTCAATGTCCTCGTCCAGCTGTGGCCACCAAAAGTAACTGCGGGCCAGCGCTTTTGAGCGAACGATGCCCGGGTGGCTGACGTGCAGCAGTTTGAGAACCCTCGGCCGCATGGGTGTCGGGACCACCACCCGTTGGCCCCACAACAGGCACCCCCTTTCTATGGACAACTCTAGCTTCTTCCGAAAGAATGGGTCGAATTCCTTGCTTGGGGACGATGTTGGCCACCCTTTCTGCACCCATGAGCTGACTTTCTCCAGCGTCCTGTCCTTGCTTGTCGCCCTAGCTATATCAGCCGGTACTATTGGGGGTTCGTCTAAAACCTCGATTAGCAACACCTGGCGGTCTCTTCCTATTCTGGCTTTTTGGTCGTCCGACAAAGGCAAAGGAGATCTCGAAAGCGCATCAGCATGGCTGATCTCCTTTCCGGGCCGGTACTCCAACTCGTGTTGGTATGCGTTAAGAAAAATGGCCCATCGCAACATCCTCGGAGATAGTATCTGTGGCGTTGGCTTGCCTGCCGTGAAGATCCCTAACAGGGGCTTGTGATCCGTCACGATTGTGAACGGGCGGCCATACAGAAAATCGTGAAACTTTTTGGTCCCCGCTACTATTGCTAATGCCTCCCTGTCGGTTTGTGCGTAATTTCGCTCTGCTTGGGACAGGGACCTTGAATAAAACGCAACTGGGGCCTCCCGCCCGTCATCCAACACGTGGCACAGCACCGCCCCCACTCCCACCGGTGATGCATCACAGACTAAGACCACCGGCCGTTTGGGGTCGAAGTGCGTAAGGATTGCATCCGATGTTAACAGTTGCTTTAGTTCGTTGAACGCCTTCTCGTGCTCGTCACCCCACATCCATGTCTCCTCTTTTTTCAGTAACCGATGAAGCGGTTCGGCCACGGAGGCTTTCCGCGGGAGGAAAGTATGGTAAAAATTGAGGAGCCCCAGGAATGACTGTAGTTCGGTTTTGGATGTGGGGCGAGGGGCCTTCTTAATGGCTGCTACTTTGGACTTGGACGGCTTAATCCCCTCGGGTGTGATCCGAAATCCTAAAAACTCGACCTCGGTTTCGCAAAAAACACATTTGTCCTTCCTCAGTCTCAGCCCCGCTTTCTCGAACACAGTTAGCACTTTATCCAATCTCCTGGCTAGTTCGGCCTCACTCCCCCCTGTTATCAATACGTCATCAAAATAAGGCAACACCCCCTCCAGCCCCTTCAGGAGGCGTTCCACAAGCGACTGAAAAAGACCGGGTGCCGAGTTCACGCCGAACTGTAAACGCGACACCTGGAACGCTCCTTTATGTGTGACTATCGTTTGTGCCGCGGCCGTGGCGGGAGTTACGGGGAGTTGTTGATAGGCTTGTGCCAAATCGAGCTTAGCGAAACACTTTCCCCCATTTAGCCTGGCCAAAAGGTGGCTGACCACTGGCACCGGATATGCATTAGGGCGAATCGCCTTGTTAATTGTACACTTATAATCAGCGCAAATGCGCACCTCCCCGTTAGCCTTCAGGGCTGTTACGATTGGAGTTTCCCACTCCGCGGAATCAACAGGAATAAGAATCCCCTGGCCCACCAATTTGTCCAGTTCCGCCTCTATCTTGTCCTTTAGTGCGAAAGGCACCCTGCGCGGTTTGAGTCTTATCGGGCGGACCTCCGGGTCCAGGTCGAAGGCTACAGGGGGTCCCTTGAATTTTCCCAGTCCTTTTTCAAAAACGGCGGGGTGCGCGTCACACACCGCTTGTATCGGATCCGCGCCCACGGCATGCACCCCCCCTATGAACAAACCCAAGGGCTGAAACCACTGCGTCCCTAGGAGGCTACAATTCCCCCCTTTGAGAACGACTAGAGGGAGTTCTGCGGAATGTCTTTTATAACGAACCCGAAATTTTCCGACCCCCAGCACTGGAATGCTGTTCCCTTGTACGTCCCGTAGCGTGGACCTCAGAGTCTTAAGTTTGGGCCGCGCTTGGGGGTCGATCTTCAAGAACTCTTTCTGGGGAATTATGGAATAATAGGACCCCGAGTCAATCTCCATCCTAACAGGGGCCCCTTGTACTATTACCTCAATGAAGTAATGGTTTTGTCCCGCGGACACGCTGAACACGGGGGCGTCGTCCTCACTGCCGTCCGAGACGCGACCCACGCCGTCCTGCTTCCTCGTGGTTCGGGCGCCATCTTGGGGTCTCGCTGGATGGTCCGGTCTGGCCGAACGGTCTTTCGACTGCCTCCGGCCCTCTTTCCGATTTCTGCATGCCCTGGCGATGTGCCCGCGCCGGCCACAGCTGTAACATTCGGCTTTCCTGAAAGGGCACTTCGCACGCTCGTGGGCCGCCCCACAACCATCGCAGCGGCGCCCCCCTTTCCGGACCTTCTGTACCTCTTCGCCGTCGCTGCCATCTGTGGAGGATCTCGAGGTTCGCCGGGTCGCGTGCACCGGCTGTCCTGACTTGCCGCGCACCGAGCTTTCCGCTTTGCTGGCCCTAGGGCGCCACTCACGCCACTCGTGTATTTCGTCCACTCCCGCATTCGTGGACTCCGCGGATTCCGCGGTCTCTACGACCTCGGCCAGCGTGGGTGGCGGCTCCCTGTTCATCAGGCGGCGCTGCACTTCCTTGTCCTTCAGGCCACACAGCACGACGTCCCTCATGATCATCTCCAGGTTGTCCCACTTGCAGGGAACGGCGGCTACCCTCAGGGCCTCCACGAACGCCTCTACCGACTCATCCGGCGCTTGGACTCGCCTCCAAAACGCACTCCTCGCAGGAAACATTGCCTTCGAGGGTTGGAAACGCTCACGCAGCAACTTCAGTATGTCGTCGGTTTTGAAGTCATCCAACGTCTTCGGTTCGATCATGCCCACCAGCGTCCGCTTGGTCTCTACACCCAGCATCCGGGTGAGGATGGCCCTCTTCCTTTCCTCGTCGTCTTTGACTTTGAGTTCCACCAAGGCCACCTTGAAATCCATGTTAAAGATGGTCCAGTCTTGCGGCTTGATAATATTGAACCCGCTCTGTGTCCTGGCGCTTTGGGAATCCATCATCCCATCCTCGTCGCCAATTTGGTGTATGAAAACCAAGACACAGGACACAGCCTCGGGCTGGGTTAACTCAGGTTTATTGCATCGTGGACAGAGGGAACATGAGGTAATGGCGGATCGATAGCTCTTTATATACAGTAGTAATACATTTGAACGTGGTGCCATAGTAGCCCATTGGCTACTGCCTGCGTGACGTCATTGCTAGTCACGCCCTTCTTGTCCAGGTGTAGGTGGTGGCGGGAAAGCTTCCCGCGCTGTTGCCTTTGATGATTCTGACCAAGAGAGCTTGGACGCTCGCTGCTGCCAGCTGGTGGTCATCAGCTCGCGTCCTCATGCAGGGTTCATATGATACAGCTGAAGGTTACATTGTTGCTATAGGCAAGGTTACATTGGTTCAGATACATTGTAATCCATGTGGAAGGTAAAACCCTTAGAACACAACAGATTGTGAGTCACTTGAACAAATAGCAGCCTTTCAGCTGGTCATGATAATTGCTTCTGTTTTGGCCCAGTGGCATTCATTCATTCATGTCTGCCTAGCACAAACTGCTACAAAAAACTCTGAGGAGTGGAACAGTCTCGCATCAGAAAGCAACTGGAAGAAAACGCTCTTAGATATTTTGTACATAATAATATTTATTATTTGTTTTGTGAATTTGCATCCCACCTTCCTGATGGGGAACACCACTCAGGGCGGCTAACAACACATAAGAACAATAAGAACGATACTATAAACAATTTAAAATGACAGTCAGCTAAAAAACAATAAAGCTATAACAGCAATCAACACCCCCCCCCCATTAAAAGATTAAAACAAATAAAACCAATTGGATTATTTAAAAAACTGCCCTCAACCGCCCCCCTCCCCTAAAAATAAAAACATACAGAAGCAAACAGGAAACCTCAGACAGGCTAAATGAGCCAGTGGGCTTGCGTGGTCAAATCAAGCATGCCCCACACCCGCTGGCATAGCCAGTTCTTCAGCATTTTTCTTAATGGGAGAAGATCCGACTGGAGTCAAAGTTCTGGTGGTAAGAGGTTCCACAGGGCTGGGACAGACACTGAGAAGGCTCTCTTCCTGGCCCCACTCAGATGGACATCTTTTGTGGAAGGGACCACCATCGAGCCCCTCCTGTCTGCCCTTGTAGGAATGGCTGAGTACCTTGGGGTGACGCAGTCTCTTAGGTATCCTGGTCCAATGCCATGAAGGGCTTTTAAGGTCAAAACTAGCACCTTGAATAGCACCCAGAGGCAAACTGGAAGCCAGTGCAGCTCCCGGAGCATTGGTGAGGCACCGACATAGCGCCCACACCCCATCATCACCCGGGCCGCCACATTCTGGACTAGCTGGAGCCTCTGAATGGACGTCAAGGGCAGCCCCATCTAGAGTGCATTACAATAATCCAATCTGGAGGTGACCAGAGCTTGAGTGACCATGAGCAAGGCGTAACTGGTAAACTACATGAAGCTGTGCAAAGGCCCTCCTGGCCTCGGCTGCCACCTGCTCTTCGAGCAGTAGTCGCAAGTCAAGGAGGACCCCCAGATTACGCACTCGATCTGTCTGGGGCAACCATGCCCCATCCAGAACCAAAGATGGTAGCTGCCGGGAGAGCATGGGTCCCCGGACCCACAGCCACTCAGTCTTGCCAGGATTCAGCTGAAACAGCAAGGAAAGTGAAACACTCCCCAAATAAGAAGTAGATAATGACGTGTATATACCTTTAATTGATGACAGCCTTCATATGCTAATACAATGTAGAAGTGAACCTGAAAAGCGGGCGGCAGTATAATCACTTGCAGAAGTATAGCTAATGTCTCTTTTGGAAAAAACTTAAATCAAAACGTGTTCAAGTTGACTGCTGCCTTGAATCAAGTTCAAACTGGGTGATAGCCCTCTCGTGCGGCTTGTGTCATCAGAAAGTGGTAGACGTCCTGGCGATGTCCTTCCGGTAATGGGACATTTCGGATAGCTTTCTCAAGCGTCTACAGACGAATATCTCGCGCGTCTCGCACCTCTTAAATCGTATTCAACTGTGTGCCGCACGAGAGTCCTTCTAGACCCGCCACTCCGGTTTCCTACATAGGCACCCTACAGCGCTGTTAGTGATTTTCCGCCGCAGACAACTAAGCTGGTACGCTGCCGTGACAGCACTAATATACGAACGGTGTACTTTGAGCAACCATCGTATTCTGCGAATTTTCCAATGTGCACGGTCGAATATATGAAGGCTCCCACTCGTCGAGATTCCATTCAATGAAAGAGGGCTATCACCCAGTTTGAACTTGATTCAAGGCAGGCAGTCAACTTGAACACGTTCTGATTTAAGTTTTTTCCAAAAGAGACATTAGCTATACTTCTGCAAGTGATTATACTGCCGCCCGCTTTTCAGGTTCACTTCTACATTGTATTAGCATATGAAGGCTGTCATCAATTAAAGGTATATACACGTCATTATCTACTTCTCATTTGGGGAGTGTTTCACTTTCCTTGCTGTTTTAACTACACCCCTGCCGCTTAACCCAGGATTCAGCTGAAGCCCGTTGTCCCCCATCCAGACCCGAACAGCCTCCAGACACCTGGTTAGGACTTTGACTGCATCACTCGGGTCCCCACGGGCCGACATGTACAATTGGGTATCATCGGCATACTGATGATACCCCACCCCATGGGAACAAATGATCTCACCCAGCGGTTTCATGTAGATGTTAAACAGCAAAGGCGAGAGTACCAAGCCCTGAAGTACCCCACAAGGGAGCAACCTAGGACTGGACAGTCCACCTTCTACAGACACCGACTGAGTGTGGCCCATCAGAAATGAGGAGAACCAGGACAACACAGTGCCCTGGGCCCCCAACCCTCGGAGCCGGCCCAGAAGAATACTGTGGTCAATAGTATCGAAAGCCACTGAGAGGTCAAGAAGAGCGAGGACAGAGGGATTGCCCCCATCCTGCTCCCTCCAGTGATCATCCAGGTCTGCGACCAGTGCAGTCTTGGTACCATAAATAGGTCGGTCTGAATCCTGACTGAAATGGGTCAAGATAATCTGTATCATCCAGTACCCCTAGGAGCTGCCGTGCCACTGCTTTTTCCAACACCTTCCCCACAAAGGGAAGGTTAGAAATCGGCCTGAAGTTAGAAATAACCATAGGATCGAGCAATGGCTTTTTTAGGAGGGGGCATACCAGCGCATATAGACCCTGCAAGTAGAAAGCTAGCACAACAGACAACCAACCAGGTTATAGTATTCATTGCTGTTCTAATTTTTATGGGATGAGACAAAATGCTTTTCTCAATTTGGATTGCAAATAGTTGTTGCTTTCTAGGAGGTTTTTTTTTTTGGGGGGGGAGGCGGAGGCTGGGAGAATCATCTGCTGGAGTAGTCGTAGTAGAATCTACTTTTTGAAAACTTTTTTTGTTCTCAATCGTATTGAGCTTGGAAAATGTACATCTGGATTTTAGTTGTCTTTCTCTCTGTCAGACTCTAGACAGGGGACAGTAGATGAGCTGCAGTGACCGTGAAACGGATCACCTGTGAAGGAGGAGAAGCAGCCAGTAATGGCAACGTGAAGAATGACAGGGCTTCCTCTTCTTTAATACCAGGATCTGTAGTGGTACAAACTACTCTTACCATTTTCTGAGTCTACCACAGGGGTTCCCAAACTAAGGCCCATGGGCCGGATCAGGCCCGTGGCACCATTCAAGAAACCAAATGGCCACCCTTTGAAGCTGTTGGAGCAAAATGGTCACCCCCATCATGCAGGCAGGGCAAAATGGTCATCCGGCCCTTGAATCTGACCAAGAGAGCGTGACCTGCCCCCTGGCTCAAAAAGGTTGGGAACCTCTGGTCTACAACTTCATTCTGCTGCCTGTGTAGCAAGAGGCAAAATCTCTGCTTCCTGCTGATAATGTAGTGACTCTGTGACAGTGTGCTATCTGAATAATTAACATTTCTTCTAACAGTGGCATTACTGCACAAGGATTATAGCCATTGAGGCTGGTGACTTCTGTTTTTGAGCTTTAGTTTGCCTTTTATAGGAGCCGTTTGAAGTACAGTACTGCACTCTTCATCCAAAATAGGTTCAGCGAAACTGATTAGCTCTTTTGAAGTGCAGAGTAAACTGGGAGTTGATTCAGGTCCCTTGTGGAACTGGAGTCATCAACTCTGACTACATTATAGCTTTTTGTTGTCCAGTCTTGCTGTAACTACAAAACAGTTGCATAGAATCCCATTTCTTTACATTCTGGTGCCCTGAACAAGGAGGCCAACTACATAAAAGTCATATACAGGCAGGAAACGTATCTTATCATAAAGAATAAGTGCTGTACTTTTTCTCCCAGTAAAAAAGCTAATAAAAAGCAACGTCCTGGGAGGCAAATGTGGCATATGAGAAAAATTTGATGTAAATTATCCAACAGCTTCTAATAAGCAGATAAGAGCTTGACAGAGCTAGATCAATTCCAGCAATATATTCAGTTGCTCTCTAAGGATAGAATGGCAGATATTTTGCAGACACCACACAATCACAAAGAATAACAGAACAAGAACAAAAAAAATAGACCATTTAGAAAGTGTGTAGGAATAACACAGACTTGACTGCACTGCAAATATATATTTTTAAATGGAATGGGTGAAGAAAAAGAAGAATTTTTAAAATAGTGTAATGTTAAATACAAATCTTTAGTAATAAGTTTCACTGAATTCAGTGGGATTTACTCCCAGCACTGGTTCTTTGGCTGCAAATGGAGATGAGCGGCGAACCCTAGAGTTGGATACAACTGGCTTTTGAACAAGGGTGACCTCTACGTGTGTGTAAGATTCAGTCATATTGTACTCTACAAATATTAACTTTATTATCACAATTTATTCTTTTGTACTGATAATATGTCTAGCCTTGGAAACTTTTTAGTATGAATGAAGTCTTTCAAGCAAGACATAAATGAAATGCATTACTTCTGGGCTTCTTTTGTGTTATTGATGAGTAGGAACCCACTTGCTTCTCTGTTAGACCATAAGACTTTTAAATATTGCGTCTCAATTGAATGAATTTACCCATGTATGCCACCTTTTACTTTTATTTAATAGCTGAAGGCAGCATCAATACTTTTTCAATATTTATATAATGACAAAAAAAATGAATCCATTAAAATGCAACATCAAAATAACATTTCAAACTGGATTTTTTAAAAAGCAGCAGAAAATAACATCAGCATGACACAGCACAGACATAGGCATACCTGTCAACCATCCCGATTTGGCCGGGATTACCCCGTAATTTGACGTCGATTGATGTCATAACCCGCCCCGTGCTGCCAAAACCCCGTAATTTGGCAGCGGGGGAAAACGCTTTCCACACATGCGTGGAAAGCGACCTGCGCACAAGCGATCTGTGCAGGTCCCGTTTTTCCGGAGCCGCGGGTTGACAGGTATGGACATAGGTAAAAATTTAATTGAAAAGCTTGGGGAAATAACAGCTTTACCTGGTGTTGAAAATATCAGAACCTGAGCAGGTGCCAAGTAAACTTCTGTGAGGAGAATGTTTTTTAACTGGGGTGCTAGTATAAAACTTTCCCTTTCTCTGGGAGCCCTTCTTCTTATTTAGCAGAATTACCCAGAGACGCATCCAAATATTGTCATTCTGGCAGATATATGCGTGAGGAAACAGTATAAAGCCTAATTTAAAAAGAAAATCAATTTTAATGTCCCCCTCATTCCTTCAGGCCAGATAATTTTACCACTTATAGTTATTGACCACTACTGTCATGCATATAATTTCAAGAGCAGCATATACTGCTTGGAGAGATACAGCTAGAGAAATGAATAAATCTCCCTATGTCCGGTCTTGCCCCATCAGAAGGCATTACTGTTTCTTTCTGAACTTTTAATTGTAGTTGCATTCAGAATACATACTAATTAGAAGAAGAGAAATGGGGAACAGTGACCCAAACCCAGAATTAAAATTAGCACACATTTTGAGTCTGTAGGCTTAAGAACACTGAGCACCTGAGATTTGTTGGTTTGGAAATTGTTATCCAATAATTTGGATAATAATTATTGGTGGCATTTAACGCCATCAAATAAATCTTGCTAAATGGGAAAATCGACAAGAAACAACGTGCCCACTTTTTACACTGAAGTGGTTAAGATGCTGAATTCAAAGACTGGAAGGTTGGAGTATTGCATGACGGAATGAGCTGCCATCTCTGCCCTAGTTCCTGCCAACCTAGCAGTTCAAAAGCAAGAAATTACAAGTAGATAAATAGGGATCACTTTGTTGGGGAGGTAAACAGCGTTCTGTGCACTCTGGTGTTGAGGCATGCCTGCCACATGTCCATAGCTGTCAAGTATCCCTTATTGGCCAGGAAAACCCCTTATTTTACCCTCTTTCCCGCCGTCATCCCTTATTAATTAGACTGCAGTGCCCTATTGCCGCCATTGGAGGACAGCACAGGATAAGCATAGCTGTCAAGTATCCCTTATTTGCCAGGAAATTTCCCTTATTTCCAAAGCCAAAACTTGACAGGTATGCACATGTCCACGGAAACATCTGCAGATGCAGACAGCTCTGGCTCTTTGGCTATAAACAGAGATTAGAACTAAAGCCTAGACTCGGATACGACTGGGTTTTGAGCAAAGGCGACCTTTACCTTACTACCTGCGGTCCTCTATGGGAGTGAAACGAGGTCATTAATGAAGGCCGAGGAAGAACTATCAAGAACCACAAGAGCAATAGAAAGATCTATGCTAAAGATATCCCTTTGTGACCACATCCCCAATGCCCAGATAAGAAAACAAGTTGGAATCAATGAAGCTGTTCCTGAATATCATAAACTGTTTTGAGGTATTTTTGAAGGGTTTCTATGATGACTTGACTGGGGATTTACTGACATGTTTCCAAAATGTTTTTGTAATGTGATATTATGTGATTTGTTATTTTGCAATTGTGATATATTGTTTCTTTGGCCCTTCCTTGTATTTTCATTTTTATGTTAGATTTATTGACTGTATTGATTGTGTTGCATTATGTTGTTATATTTATATATTGCTGTTGGATTTATATTTGATATTGTAACATTATAATATATGTTGCCCCATGGTATGTTAGCCACTCTGAGTCGCTTCGGTGAATAGGGCGGCATACAAGTCTAATAAATGAAATGAAATTGCACTGGACTGGACACATCTCTTGAATGACAAACAGGCATTAGACAACAGTAGTCACCAACTGTTATCCCAGAGGAGTAAAAAAAGACCCATTGGTGGACTAGTCCCCCTTCCCACAAGATGGGAAGACTCATTCATGAAAAGTTTTGGTCAAACCTGGAGAAGAAGAAGAGCACGGCAGCGAAACAAATGGAAAATGAGTTGCAACCAGCAGGAACTCATCCCTTGATAGTCTGGTCAATCAAGGAATCAAGGAAACTATTACTTACTTAGAAGTAAATTTTGATCTAGACACAAAAAAAGAAGAACACCCTGCTCAGCTCTTACAAGCTCAACCCATCCACATGGACACTGAAAGGATTGAGCTGTGTATATGGTGCTGTTAAAGAACAGTCAGCATTGAAAGTTGTATCACTCTGGCTAGGTCAGAGATTTGCAAGAAGAGACACAGCCATACCTGTCAAGTTTTGGATTTGAAAATAAGGGAAATTTTGGCCACACCCCTCGGTGGATGTGGCCAGATCTGTGGGCGTGACCAAATATAGCCATGTGACTTGCTGGGCTCTAGTCATGCCTGCCACATGGCCATGAAAATGTCTGCAAACACAGACAGCACTGGCTCTTTGGCTGTAAATGGAGATGAGCACTGCACCCTAGAGTTGGATACGACTGGCAGATTTTACTTTCTTAGGATCAAAGATCGCTGCAGGTGGTGATTGCAGCCATGAAATAAAAAGGCAATTGATGCTTGGGAAACAAGCTATGAGAAACCTGGGGAACATAGTTAAAAGTAGAGGCATCACCTTGCAAACAAAAAATTGCATAGTCAAAGCAATGGTATTCCCGGTGGTAATGTATGGGTATGAGAGCTGGACCATTAGGAAAGCTGAGCGCTGAAAAATAGTTGCCTTTGAAATGTGGTGTTAGAAATAGGTCGATCCTAGAAGAAATCAATTCTGACTGCTCATTAAAGGTCAAATAGTAAAGATGACGCTAAAGTACTTTGGACATCAAATGAGAAGAGAGGATTCACTTGAGAAGACCTTGATGCTGGGAAAGGTGGAGGACAAAAGAAGGGGGTGGCCAAAAATAAGATGGCTAGATGGTATTGTAGATGCAATGGGCAGAAAGCTGTGTGGACCAAAGAACCCTTTTCCCCATCTTCTTGGGGGACTTTTGTTTTGTTTTCTTTCTTGTTTACTCATTTTTAATTATTATTTTTTCCTGGGAAGCAAAGTCCAGAATAGTAAACCAGCCCCCTAGGGTTACCAACTGCTTGTAAGCAGCTTGGCTTGAATGAACTAGCCCTGCACATGGCTAGTCAACCCCCCCCCCCTTAGGGCGGAGGAGCAAGGGATTAATTCCCCCAAATTAACCAATCTATTTGTTCCTCACTGCAACCAATTGGAGCACCAACACCTGAGAATGTCAGATCCAGTTTAAGGAAGGGAATTAGTAAAGTAAAAAGCAACCTCTGTAGTTTCCAAGCCCCCCAGCAGCTGAGGAGTTAATCTCCCTCCAGATGGTTTGTTAGAAGGTGGGGTGCTCTCCCTCCCTCCCTCCTTCTCTCTCTCTCTCATATAGTGATCAAGCAACATCCCCCCCCTCCCAAGTTAACTCTAGAACAGAAATGAAAGCCTCCAGGAGGCAGGGCAGAAACAGCTCAATAAACCATGAGAGTGAGAGAGAAGTCTCTGCCCCCAGACCAAGAGCTGATTTGCCCCTGCATATATGAAATATCGCTCACCTAGAGTAGACTCCCGTCCCATGGTGGCTCCGACCAGCAGCAGCAGCAAAAACAAAGCCTCCATGACCATGTGGCAGGGAAGGGAAATGAAAGACAAACTACAGAACGCCTCCACAACCTTCTCTCTCTCCCCTTCCACAAATGAAAAGCCACACAGCGGCCTCTGGTGGCAGGAAAAACATACTGCAGCTTCACCTGTGAGGGCTCCGGTCAGGATTTTTTTTATTTATTAAAAAAAGGGATATTTTGGGGAAATTAATAAAATGGGAGGGGGCAGGAAGAAGGGTAAAAATAAGGGGTTTTCCCCGGGAAAAATGGGATACTTGACAGGTATGGACACAGTTGGCATGCTTACTTAAGCTGGGCATGAATTCTCCTGATTGCAGCTGCCAGATGGCTACTAATGCTGTGAAAGGTGGAAGCCAGCAGGAAAAGAGGAAGACCAAATGTGAGATGGATTGATTCCATGAAGCCACAACATATTTGAATTTGGAAATCCTGAGCAGGGCTTTTGATGATTTTGCGGCTCTCACATTCAAAGGATTGCCAGACATTGGAGACAACTTGACTCATTTTACTGACCTTGGGAGGATGGAAGGTTGAGTCAACCTTGATTCCCCTCAGGATCGAACTCACAATGTTTTGGCTGCAGTACAACAGTTTAACCACTGGAGCTCCAGGATAAAAGGTTGTCATTCTTCAAGATTTTGTTCTCTTCCCAGGGCCGTTAGAGATTAGATCTTTTAAATAGGAAGTATATGCATCATCATCATCATTATTGAATTCCTAGTTCTCATATATTTACATGCCTCATTTAATAGATAGTCTGTCTACTCACGTGTTGCTGAGCTTCATTTTGAACTGTTGGTAAGGAAGTAGGTCAGTCATCTTTTTAGTCAAAACAACTACCAATCCCTTGGTTTTTATTTATTTTTAAATCAAGGCTTGTTATTGGAGAGCAAACTAATGTGAGGAGTAGAGATTGCAGTAATTTAAACTGTAATGTGTGAGGGAATGGATTTTGTGGCAGAGTGGTCGATGAACAGGGCATGTTTTTACTCTTCTTTGTGAAATGTTGTTATGTGCCATTTTGCCACCCCTGACAGTATGAGCGAAAGATTTCCAAAATGTCCTGTCCTCAACATCCCTGCTGCAGTATACAAAAAGAGCCTCCTTGAAAATTGTGATATTTTAAAACCACAATTGATCATACCCTGGGCAATGGCAACCTTCTGCCAGGTAACTTTTCTCACACTAGATCAGGTGGAAGGAACCATGGAATGAACTCACCACAAGGTGACTTCATTTTATTTATTTATTAGTCACATTTGTATTGCCGCCCACTTGGCAAGTGACTTGTCAGTTTAGAGTATGGGTGGCCAACCTTTCTACTCTGCGGCCCTGACCATGCCCCCAGACAGCTGAGCCAGCCAGACCATGCCCCCGGAAGCAGAAGTGGGTGCATTTATAGCTGTCGTAAATGTGCCCACTTCCGCGTTTACAACAGCCGCATGCACATTTACGCATGTGTGAGGGCGTTTTACGGCTGAAATAATGCACCCGCTTCCATTTCCAGGTGTGGCAGAGGTGGCAATGGGCAGGATGGAATGGTGTTGAGAGTCAGGTCTGGCCCACAGGCCATAGGTTGGGAACCCCTGGTTTAGAGTCTGAACACACAAATCATCTGGCCCACGCCACCCTCACTGCTACTGGAAGTGGAAGTAAAATGCACATGTGCATAACAATGTGTTTACAACAGCCGTGGATGCGTTTTACAGTGGGAGGAACCACATGAACGGCTTGCTCAACTATGTGACTGGCTTGCAGTGCAAAAAGTTTGGCCACCCCTGCGCTAGAGCTGTGATGGCAAACCTTGGCACTCCAGGTGTTCTTGGACTTCAATTATCAGAAGCCCAAGACAGTACTCCTGATAATCAGGGTTTCTAGGAACTGGAAGTTCAAGAACACCTGGAGTGCCAAGGTTTGCCATCACTGCTAAGTAGCTTTTATTGGAAATCTTACTCCCCCTATTACCATGCATGTTTCAAGTTCTTGTGTAACAGCAGCAGCATTTCACAGTCTTCTGTTCTGTTAGCGTCCCCCCCATGTTCACTGAGTAATGGTTTGTTGTTATACATAGTATTTTTCTTATCTTTACCTATAAGGAGGGACTAGGTTGATACGTGTCCGGCAAAAGTGGCCACACCCGGCCCAACCATCCAGTACAAAGCCGCCCGCACTTACCTTACCATCCTGTGAGGGTCGCCGCAATGGTCCTGTCTCTGAGAGTGGGGCAACCGCCCCACAAACTGGACCACAAAAACGAACTACAGTTCCCAACATCCTCCGCACCGTGCCACCCCTCAGCCAATCAGGCTGAAGGGCACAAGCACATAGAATGCTGGGAAAGCCGGCATGTGTGTTTAAAAAAAAAAACAGCTGACACGTGTGCCGTTCCAAGATAGCTTCCCTTAGTGGGGCAAAGAAGGCGGAGCGCCGTTCCACCTTCTTCGCCTCTTGGAGGGAAGCTATAGCTTCCATCGGTTAGGGTGGGGGAGAAAGATTGCGCCCCCACCCCAACCGAGGAAGGCGAGCCACTTCACTCTGTGAGGCGAAAAAGGCGGAACGGCGCTTTGCCTTCTTCGTCTCACTGAGGGAAGATATCGCTACCGTCGGTTGGGGAAAAAAAGATTTTGCCGCCCGCCCCCCCAACCGAGGAAAGCAAGCCACTTCACTCCGGGAGGCGAAGGCCGCGCCTTCGCCTCCCGGAGAGAAGGAATCACCTTCCACAGAGGGGGTTATCTTCTCTCTTGGTTGGCTGGGGACGAAGCTTCCATCCCCAGACAACAAAGAGAGAAGCGAATCCCCTCTCTCCAGAAGACCCGCACCTGTGTGTGTGGCCTTGCTGAGACTACAGGAGGAGGAGGAAGAGCCTCTCCTCTCCCCCCGCACCTTCGGTGTGTGTGTGTGTCTGTGTGCGTGCACCACAAAAATCACCCCTACCACCAACATCTATTAAAAATCTGCCTGGCTTGCCGGGCAAAAAAAATGCTAGTACTCACTATGTAGCTGGCCTTCTAGGCTTTTTCACTAAGAGCTTTTACTGGAACTGTTGGACTCAACCCAAAACATTATGACTACAATAGTGCTGTTTTCAAAAAATGCATTGGATATAGAGACCAAGTTTGTTCCGAAAACTAGAATGAGAAGCAGAAACTTGTATTCTGTTGCTAGGAATCTCACTGAAGGCTTGGATGCTGCCTGTGTACCTCAAGGTCTCCAAGTGAGGTGTGCTTCTAAAGAGAATACTTGCGTCTTAAGAAGTCCCTTATCTATCAAGATAATTTATCTGGACCTTGGTCTAAGGACCACGTGCCCAGGCTCTGCAATCATCCTCTTCACAATTAGGGGAAGACTCAGGGCTTGATCTGGGTCTGGGTTTGCATTGGCTCAGTGGTTAAGAAGCTCGCCTTGTTAGCTGGAAGGCCAGCAAGTCGGCAGTTCGAGACCTGTGCACTGCATGATGGAATGAGCATCAGTCTCTGTCCCAGCTCCTGCCAACCTACAAGTTTGAAAGCAAGAAATTACAAGTAGATAAATAGGGACCACTTCAGTGAGAAAAGATCTTGGGGACTTGAAAGGAGCCTCATATAGGCATCCCCTGCGCGGAGTTTCTCCAGCAAAAATCCTTTCAACCCAGAATAATTTCTGACATGAAATTATTATCTGGACCTGGACCTGGCCTTCTTTCCAGAAAGTGTATTGTCTTCCACCTTGCAGAGTCTGGGGCTATAGAATTCATGGGATCATCTGCTTCATCCCCACTAGGGGATATGTTGAGGGCATGAGATACATAAGCACACAAGATAGCATAAATTCTTCTTTGACTGATGACTGGTGTGGGATTGGCACCTACATGTTCTAGTGGCCATCTGTGTGATAGGCGATTTCCATACTGTAGCATATTTGTTGAGCCATGAATCCCTCATATCAGAAGAGCTGGAAATTAAATGGGGATTAGGTCACCCTTGCTCGAAAGCCAGTCGTATCCGACTCTAGGGTTCGGTGCTCATCTCCATTTATTATTATTATTTATTTAGATTTATATACCGCCTCAATCAATAGACTCTGGGCAGTGTACACAGTCCAGCGAACACCTCACTGGCTGCTGAGCAAAAAACAATATAAAAACAGTTAAAAGCCCTTCAATAAAACCAATTACAAGAGGGGGGTGACCTCAGATGAGCCAGAAAGGAGAGCTTGTTGGCAATCCCAGCCCACAGACCCATTCCACTAACCATGTTTTCGATTCTTTCCTAAATGTTAGCAACTGGGCCTGGAGGCGTAATTCTACCGGGAGGAGGTTTCATAATGTGGGGGCTACGACCGAGAAGGTTCTTTTCCTCGTTCTGGAGAGGTGTGCCTCTCCAACAGATGGTATATGGAAGGTGCCCTCTTAGTTTGCTCTCATGGGATGGGTCCCTGAGGTATCCTGGTCCGCTACCATGAACGGCTTTAAAGGTGACAACCAGCACCTTGAATTGCACCTGGAGACATATAGGCAGCCAGTGCAGCTCCCGCAGCAGTGGTGAGGCATGGGTGAAATGATCACACCCACCACTGCAGACAGGGCCACCATTAGAAATTTCTGGGCCCCGTACTGAGCAATCCTATTGCCCCCCCCCCCCACACACACACACTTTTCTCTCTCCTTGCATTTGGGTGGCAGCGGCGGCTGGAATAAACAATTTCCCAAAAGAAATCGATGAGCAGTTGTAGCCAACTTTAGAGTTCAGTGCTCATCTCTGATTACAGACAAAGAGTCAGTGGCCTTGATCCACAAAAGCTCACATTAAAATACAGCACTCAGTCTTTAAGCCTTGCTTGAAAGCCAGTTGTATCCAACTTTAGAGTTCAGTGCTCATCTCTGATTACAGCCAAGAGCCAGTGGCCTTAATCCACAAAAGCTCACATTGAAATACAGCAGTCAGTCTTTAAACCTTGCTTGAAAGCCAGTTGTATCCAACTTTAGAATTCAGTGCTCATCTCTGATTGCAGCCAAAGAGCCAACGATGTCTGCATTCACAGATGTTTCCATGGACATGTGGCAGCCATGACTAGACACTGGAGCGCACAGAATGCTATTTACATTCCTAATGATGAGCTCCCGTCATCCCTCCCAGCTTTTGCCAGCCTAGCAGTTCGAAAGCAAGACACACACACACACACACACACACACACACACACACACACACACACACACACACACACACACACACACACACACACACACACACACCTTCCCCCTCCATTCCCCCCATTTTACACACAAACACGAACGAATGAAAGTAAACAAAACAAAAAGACAGACTTACTCCGAGAAGGCAGGCGGCGGAGCGCCCAGGTGCATCCCTCTTCTTCTGGGGACCAGGGGGGTGGAGAGGCAAGAGGAGGGGCTGCCGCCTCCGCTTGCCCAGAGCGGCATGACTTAAAGGACCCCTCACCATGCCGCTCTGGGAAGAGCCTTGGTTGTCCTCTGGACAAGGAGGAGGAGTCCCTAGCAGCCTGTCTCACTATCATGATGCGCTCTCTCACCTCCGAACTTACCACGTGCCTTCGGGGGTGGGTGGGCAAGGTGCATGGGAAGTGTTGCCCCAACTTGCCCACGCTGCTGGGAAGGGGAGGCCGCCAGCCCACCACCCTACCCACCCACCCCGGCCCGAAGCATACCTGTCAACCTTCCTGGATTGGCTGGGATTTCACGGTTTTCGGTGCTGATTTGCACCAATTCCCGCCCCGCGCTGCTGAAACCCTGGAATTTGGCAGTGGGGGGAAGGAGGTACTGCGCAGCCCTTCTGCACAGGTCACCTTCTACGTATGTGTAGAAGGGTTTTACGCTTGCGTAGAACCCTTCTACGCATGCGTAGAACCCTTCTACGCATGTGTAGAAGGCTACGCAGCTTGCGTAGAAGGGTTTTACACTTGCATGCGTAGAAGGCTACGCATGCGTAGAAGGGGGCTACGCAAGCGTAAAACCCTTCTACACATGCGTAGAAGGCGACCTGCGCAGAACCGTTCTGCACAGGTCCCGGATTGGCCGGAGCCGCGGTTGACAGGTATGGCCCGAAGGTGCATGGAAAGTGCAGAGGTGAGAGCATGCCTAGCTGCTCTGGGACTCTTCCTCCTTGTCCAGAGGACAACCGAACCGAGGCTCTTCCTGAGCCTGGCAGTTGCCTCGTCCTCTTCCGCAGCAGCAGCCACCTCGCCTCTGCTCTGCCAGACCAACGTGAGCCTCCTGGGCTGAAGCCTTGACCCAGATATCCAGTTCGAGGAGGAGCCAGGAGCCCTCTGGCGGGGCATGCGCAGTGGTGCTTCCTGCCAGGCCTACGTGCCGCGTTTTTAAAAGAAAGTTTTTAAAAGTTAAAAAAAAATAGAAAATCTGAGCTTTGTGAGGGGCCCACCATCGGCCCCCCCGCCAGCTGGGACGAGAGTCCTGGCTTTCCCCCCCTGATGGCGGTCCTGACTGCAGACCCTAACCGCCTCCAGGCAACTGGTCAGGACCTTGACTGCATCATGGGCAGAGATATACAACTGAGTATCATCAGCATACTGATGATATCTTACCCCATGGGATCGGACGATCTCACCCAGCGGTTTCATGCAGATGTTAAAGAGTAGGGGCGAGAGGTCCGAGCCCTGAGGCACTCCACACGTGAGCTGCCTTGGACTCGACTCCACCCCCATCCCCCCACTGACTGGGTCTGGCCTCTCAGGCAGTAGGAGAACCAGGAGGGGGTGCACCAGCGCATGTTTGAGTTGCGGGGGGAACACCCCCTCCCTCAGCGAGGCATTGACCACCACTCGGTTCGAGCTGCCTGTTACGGTTCTGCCCGCTTTCACAAGCCAGGCTGGACACGGGTCTAACTTGCAAGCAGTGGCGCATACACTCCCCAGGATCCTGTCCACTTCATCAGGGTCAATCGGGCCAAACTGATCCTAGATAACCTGGCAAGACTGGCTCCTGGCCAACTCCCATGATACGATGTTAAACCCGGAGATAGCCAAAGAACCAGCACTGTCTGTGTCTGCAGATGTTTCTGTGGTCATGTGGCAAGCATGAGTAGACACTGGAGTGCATAGAATGCTGTTATCTTCCCACCAAAATGGTACCTATTTATCTACTTGCAATTTCTTGCTTTCAAACAGCTGGGACAGACGGGAAGCTCACTCCATTGAGTTGCACTAATATAAAACATTTTTTTTTTGTTTTTCTGACTAATGTAGGACACATGATGAACACAGAACTGATGTCCTTTCTAATGGGCCAGGATACCTAAGGGACTGTGTCGCCCCAAGAGTTTCAGCCCGTCCAACAAGAGCGGACCGGAGGGGCTCTCTAATTGTGCCATCCGCTAGAGGGGCTCGCCTCTCTAGCACAAGGAGGAGGGCCTTCTCCGTGTTCGCTCCAGCCCTTTGGAACCTCCTGCCAATAGAAATACACCTGCAGACGGATTTGCTGCCCTTCAGAAAAGGGCTCAAGACCTGGCTGGCAGGGCAAGTGTGGGGGGCTGACGGGGGACTATCCCCCGTCCGTTGGCTTCTTTAGACACTTCATCCCTATTACTGAAAGGTGGGTGACAGGGTTTTGGGAGAGATGTTTTTAATGGGTATTAAAAGTGGTTTTAAGATTGCTGTGCGCCGCCCGGAGTTGCCCTTGGGCGAGGGGGCGGCATACAAGTTTAAATTATAAATAAATAAATAAATAAATAATTCTTCAGGTATGGAAGTGAAGTAATTTAGTGAAATTCATAATATACTTAAAAGACTAATTCTGTATGTGTCACATAGTTAAAAATGGAATAATAATACTGTAATGGATTTTCATTTGGCCCACTTTTGTGAGCAGACAGAGTTTTATTTATTCATGTATTTGTAGCAAAACTGCTTCGATTAGCCTCTTTCCCTTCTTTGGTAGGAGGCAAGTGTCTGTTGTGGGAATATTTCCCTTCCCGGGAGACTTAGTAAACATAAATCTTATGACTGGAGAAGTCTCTGATGTGTCTACAGAACACATAAAGTGTTGGACAAAGTTGGATTTTTATTAAAGAAGTTTAAAATGTATTAAAACTTAAGGAAAGTAAAGAATTCTAACAAGAAAAATATTAAAGCAATAATTATATCAAGGGTTTTTCTTTGGGTATAATTTAATTTTTAAAAAGCATGCAAATATTTCTGAGTGTAACAAAAAACAACAGATTAATTCCTCACATATCTAAGTGACCGTCCCTGGCCTATTCACAGTTGTGAGGTTCTATTGTTCCTCCATGACCAAATGAAAAGTGGAAGACAAATTTCCTGCCTTAATGGTCCCTCTCTAATACCTGCGAGTCATTCACGAACATCAACTCATTCCAGCTGTTTCGTAGCATATTGAGAGCTTGCAATTTGATGAACAAGGGTTTTTTGTTACTGTATTATTTTGCTGCAGAATAACATGGATGAATCTGTTGCCATGACAAATGCAATAAAATACTTGCAAAGATCCAAAACCACAATGCAAAACCAAAACAATAAAATACATTTGCAAGAAAAGTCAGAATGAGATATATGCAGGTGAAACTCGGAAAATTAGAATATCGTGCAAATGTTCATTCATTTCACTTAAAAGGTAAAATATACATATGAGATAGACTCATTACATGCAAAGCGAGATATGTCATGCCTTAATTCGTTATAATTGTGAAGATCATGTACAGCGTACATGAGATTCTGTGATGATTATGGGGTACATGAGATTTGGGGGTTTGGAGTTTTCATAAACTAAACCATAAGCATCAATATTATAACAAAGTAAGGCTTGAACTATCTTGCTTTGCATGTAATGAGTCTATCTAATATATTTGTTTCACCTTTTAAGTTGCATTACTGAACTGAATGAACATTTGCACGATATTCTAATTTTCTGAGTTTCACCTGTATATTTTTTTGCCCAACCCTGCTGGGCAGGTATAATGTGTGTGCTCGTGTTTGGGGTGGTTTTGGGGGGTACACACACAACATAACCATACACTCAACACATCCACGCACACAACTACACACACACAACTACACACACACAATACACACACAACACAACCACACACTCATTCAATACACACATATCTCACACACACACACACACAACATAACCACACACACACTCAATACACACACACAACACATATACACACACAACACATCCACACACACAACACATCCACACACACACATGCCGTAGCTTTGTGGGGAGAGGAGGGGCTCTTCCTCCCCCCCAAGCCTCAGCGAGGACACCCAGGAGGCTTTTGCCGGGCAGGCAGGCACGTCAGTTGCCGTCTAGGCCGCCTGATTTTGGTGCCCTCCGCCCTACCGCCAAAGGCCTCGGCGCCGGCGGTGAGGGAGGAAAGACTGCACCACGGAGGCACTGAAGGTGAGCAGCCCAGTGCAGAAGGCCGCGCTGGGGAGGCGCAGAGTACAAAATTCCCAGCTGCCAATAGGTAAGGGGCGGGGGACAGGGACTGGGGGGAAATGGGGGCGGGTTTGTTCTCCCCCTTTCTTCTCTAAGATCTGGGTGGGCGGTGTGCTCCCTGGACCTGTTCCCCCCCCCTTAGTTCCTCTCCTCCGCCCCACTTACCTGTTGCCGGTTGCACCTTTCGTACTCTGTGCCTCCCCAGCGTGGCCTTCTGCACTTGGCCTTTCACCTTCCGTGCCTCCGTGGCGCGGCCTTTCCTTCCTCACCACTGGCAGCGTGGTCTTCGGCGGCCGGGCGGGGGCCACCAAAAGCAGGCAGCCTAGCCGGTAACAGATGTGGCCACCCGTCTGCCATGGTGAGCTGGGGTCCTGGGGATGGATTCCCTCTGGGAGACAAAGTGTCTCCTGGAGGGAAGTTGTCGGCATGTTAGTGGTTTTTTTTTTAGTGTGCGCGCTGGCTTTCCCGGCCTCCTCCACACTCCGTCCCTCAGCCTGATTGGCTGAGGGGTCACGGTGCGGGGGCCGCTGGGACTTGTAGTTGCTTTTTTGTTTTCGCATTCATGGGCCGGTTGCCTCACTCGTGGCTGGAGGACCCTTGCAGCAATGCTCGTAGGGTCTTAAGGTAAGTGTGGGCGTCTCGGTACCTGATAGTAGGGATGGATGTGGCCATGCATGCCAGACACCAACGGCCCACACATCTTTTTATAGGTATAGATATATCATAAAGGAAGTCTGATAAAATAGGATGTGTAGCTGAAATTGGCCAAGAAAGAAGCAAATTTAGATAGAAATTTTCAGATCTCATGGGGCAACAACGTTGGCAAATAATACAGGAAACAGCACAGGATAGGGAAAATCAGATGCAAGCTATTCTCCATCAATGTGAAGCTGTCTGGCACCACCCCACCCAATTCATAGTATTTTCATTTTGCTGCTGAAGGTTCTATCCCACCCCCCTGCTGGATGCACTTGCATTGGCTCATGCAACGTGATTGCTTGTGCTGATTATGATTTTTGTATGGAGTGGGTTGTAACTGTTCTATTTCAGGCTGTTCTACCTGGTTGCAACAGCGGTGAGACAAGGCAGAAGGACCATTCAGATTGGAAATTGGTAGCCATTTGAATCCTTTCCTCTCCAACTGTGGTGTCTGCATCTGGTTGTTTTTCCTCTCCCTTTCTCAACTCCATTCTGTTTCTTTATTATTATTATTATTATTATTATTATTATTATTATTATTATTATTATTATTATTATTATTATTATTATTATTATTATTATTATTATTATTATTATTATTAAAGGCTTGGTGCTGTTGCCCCTAGTGCATCTAGGAGACTGAAAGTGGGGGGGGGGAGCAGCTGAGAGCAGGGAGGAAATTGGCAGCTCACCCTTGTTTATGGCTCGTTAGGTAAAGGTAAAGGTTTCCTTTGCTCAAAAGCCAGTTGTATCTGACTCTAGGGTTCAGTGCTCATCTCTATTTATAGCCAAAAAGCCAACGCTGTCTGTGTTTGCAGATGTTTCCGTGGACATGTGGCAGGTATGCCTCCACACCGGAGTGCACAGAACGCTGTTTAACTTTCCACTGAAGTGGTCCTTATTCATCTACTTGCAATTTCTTGCTTGCGAAGTGCTAGGTTGGCAGGAGCTGGGAGCTCACTCCATCATGCAGTACCCGGGAATTGAACTCCAACTTTCCAGTCAGCGAATTCAGCGTCTTAACTACATGAACCACCGCAGTCCTATACAACTATACAACATGCACTTAAATCGTGGATCCCTGTCAGCCCTTAATATCTTGACACACTCAGTGTCACCTTCACATGATGTCTAAGAGCTTACAACAAGTATTTACTAATTACACTATTTCTAATCTGTAGTTTAAATCTGTTTTTAATTCTCCCTTGTTCTTCCTTGTCTATATTATTCAATATCATTTCAGATTTATCCCAATTTATCCAAAACCCAGTTATTTGTTCAAATTCCTCCAAATGCCTCTGTATTTTTCCCAACGTCTTCCCCAGATGTTTCATAATTATAAGATTATTGTCAGCATATAATAGTGCCATCGGCCAGGGGGGCCCGCCTCTCTGGCACAAGGAGGAGAGCCTTCTTTGTGTCCGCACCGGCCCTTTGGAACCTCCTGCCTGTGGAACTGCGTCTCCAGACGGAGTTGTTGCCCTTTAGAAAAGAACTAAAAACCTGGCTGGCAGGCCAAGTTTGGGGTGCAGGTGGAGGGGTGGCTTCCGTTGGGTGGTTAATATAGGGCAGGATGCCTGCCCCACGGTTTCTTCAGTTCCCGCACCCCTCTCTTTTTAGGGGTGGGTTCTTATTGCTGGTTTTTATCTGTTTTATTTGTTTTTATCTGTTTTTACCCACTGTTGTGAACCGCCCGGAGTCGGCTTTGGCTGAGTGGGCGGTATAAAATTTTAACAATAAATAAAAAAAATAAAAAAATATAAACTAACTTTATTTCCTAATATTCCTTCTATTTCTTTATCCTCTCTTATACTTTTTGCTAATATTTCCATCACCATTATAAATAATATTGGGATAGTGGGCATCCCTGTCTTGTTCCCGCTTCTAATCTTACTTCTTCCGTAAGGCCATCATTTACCCTAACATTGACACACCCTTGTTGATACAATTGTTCTATCGTTTTTATAAACCTACATCCAAATCCATAGCCTTTAATTATCTCATTAATTGTTATCCATTGCAAAGAATCGAATGCCTTGAAAATATCCAAAGATAACAATCCTACCTTCTCTTTAGTTTGACCTGCAATGTCTATTAAATCTATAACTCGCCTTGTTAAATCTGCCATGTATCTACCTTTAATAAATCCCGCCTGGTCATTATTTATATATTTATCCATGAAGCTATTTAATCTTTTTGCCAATATCGCCGTAAAAATCTTAGCATCCTGATTTATTAAAGAGATGGGCCTATATGACTCTACCTTTTCCAAATCTTTCCCAGGTTTTGGCAATAATACTATTATAGTTCTATACCAAGAAGGTGGAATCTGACCTCCATCCAAAAGAAAATTATACAATTTTAATAATTTTTGGACAATTATATCTTTAAACTCTTTATAAAATTCCGCTGGCAATCCATCTTCACCTGGCGATTTATCCATCTTCAATTTGCCTATTATTTCTTTTATCTCCTTTTCAGTAATTGGCTCCTCCATTATTTGTTTATGTTCCTGATCGATTTTGTTTTTAATCTGACTTTCAATTTTATCTTTTAATTTTCCCAGGTCTATATTTTTTCTTGAATATAACTCCTGATAGAATTCTTTTACAACCTTACATTTATCTTTTGTTTTATTATACCTTATACCCTTTTTATCTACCAGAATCCCTATTTCCCTTTTATTTCTTTTTTCCTTAGCAGCTCTTGCTAATAATTTTGAATTTTTATTACTATATCCAAAGTATTTCCTTTTTAGATAAACCAAATCTCTTTTCACTTTTTCAATATCCTTTCCTATTAACTCCTTCCTCAGCCCCTGCATTTTTTCATAAACTTCCCTGTCTTTAGTTATTGCATGTTTTTCTTGTAGCTGTTTAATCTCTTTCTCAATTTCCTCCTGCTTACCTTTTAATTGTTTATTTTTAAAACTAGCCAATTTAATACTTTCCCCTCTGAATATTGCCTTTATCGTATCCCACACCACAATATATTGAACCTCGCCTGTATCATTCCATTTCCAGTTTTGCTCCCATCTTTCTACTATTTGTTCTTTACATTTTTCATCTTTAAATAATTTAGTATTATATCTCCAATTTCTCCTAATCTTTGTACCATCCATTCTCATTTCTAACAATACCTTTGCATGATCCAACTCTGTGAAGATTCCAACTTCAATTTCATCCAAATTCCCTATCAGGTTGTCAGTTGCAAATATATAATCTATTCTAGAATATGTGTTATAAACCTGGGGGAAAAAGTATAAACTCTTTCCGATCCTTTAAGCTCCCACCATGTATCTTTTAACCCTAATCCTTTCATCCATTTATCCAGCACTTGTGTTTTATCTCCCCCCTTCTAGCTATGTTTGTAGTATCTATATTTGATCTTATTAAATTGAAGTCCCCACCCACAATCATTTTTATCGTTCTTTCTTTATTCAATATATTATACACCTTATCTAAAAATTTATTTTGATTTTCATTTGGTACGTACAAATTTACCAAGGTTATCTCCTCATCATCTATTTTTCCTTTTTATTAAATATCTTCCTTCTATATCTGAAATACTTTTTACCATCTCAAATCCAACTCTACTTGATATCATAATTGCTACACCTCTTGCCTTTGACGTACCATATGATTTTTCATAAAATTGAGTCCATCCTAAGAATAATTTGTTAGTTTCCTCTGACTTTTGATGAGTTTCCTGTAGAAAGATTATATCCGGTTTGTCTTTCCTAAGAGCTGCTTCTAATCTTCTTCTCTTTACCTGACAACCAGTACCTTTCACATTCCAGGTTAATACTTTCAAATTTTTCATTCCTTATTTTCTAACCCCAATTCTCCCTTTTCCCCACTTCCTCCAATGGTCGTGCACTCCAACAAACAACAAACCCCCATTCCCAAACATCTATTGAAGAAAAAGGAAAAAAACCAAAAATAATAAACAACTCTAAAAAAACAACAACATATAAACAATCTACTACTATCCCTCCCCACTTTTCTGCAAGTAGCCTCCGTATTAACAAAGGGGGAGGGGGGGAAGCACGACCAACTGTGCGGGCTTAATAGGAACCCAAACTAACTTCCACTCAAATCAATCCCTCCTTCCACTCCTTTGGGCATATTCTCATTATCATTTCTCCTTCTCATGAACCCACCCGAAACAATCAATTCCTCCTTCAGTTCATCCCACTCTTTAGTTCCGAATTACAGTAATTTTGCATCCACCATTACATCCATGACATTGACATCTTCACTCATCATATATCGTTTACCCAAATGAAAAAACCTCAATTGACATGGAAATTTCCAATTATATCTAACTCCTGTATCTTGGAATCTCTTTGTAATTGGCTTCATCGATTGCCTCCACATACGATCCTCCATTGGAATGTCATTGTATACTTCAATATCTGAACCATCTATTTTTAAAACTTCTGACTCCTTCACTCGAATGAGAGCCATTAATCGAAATTTATCAGCAACATTGGCGAACTTTACCAGTACATTTCTTGCCCCAACTTTACCCCTTCTTGAACCCAACCAAAATACACTTACAATACCATATGGCGTGAAACCTCCTTCCATAATTCCATCTAACCATTTTACAATTCTTTCTTTTAATTTATCTGGCGTACCTTCCAGAATTTTTTGAATTATCATGTTCACACGTCTCATCTGTTCTTCCACCAATTCTAACCTTTTTTCATGATCCCCCACCTTATTTTCCCTTTCTTTCTCTCTTTCTCTCATATCTGAAACCTCTGCTTTTATCCCCTCCTGCTCTCTTTTCATCACCTCTTGCTCTTCCTTAAATTTATTCTGCCCTTTTTTTAAATCATCAAAACCCTTCATAATGTTTGCCATCAAATCTTGCATGTCTTGTTTTCGTTCCTGTTTATCCTGAACAAACATATTTCCAATTTTTTGTTCCAAATTATCCACCTTCTCATTAAATTTATCAACATCTGATTTAAACCCTTGCCCCCCCTTTATTGGCAACATTGATGGGGTTGTCACTGTCATTATAGTTGCTGTTGTTGTTACTGCCGTCGGTGTCTTTGCAGCTCTGGTTGTTATAGTTGTTGTTGCAGCTGTTGCTGTTGTTACCTTTGCTGTCATTATTACAATAGATTTCACAGCTGCAGATGCCATCGTAGGTGGAGTTGTCACTATTTTTTGCTGTTGTTGTAATTGCTGTGAAATTTTTCTCATAGTCTCTTGGTCCTCCAAATCCTTTATTTCCTGTTGCATTGTTTTCTTCATCTCCGACTCCTCTTGTTCTATCCTGGTGAGCCTTTTAAAAATCCTATCTGAGGATGACTGTCTCTCTGCTCTTATCCAGCCCACTTTCTCCTTCTCCTTCCATCTTCCCTGACGTTTCATTCAAACACTGTTCCAATTGCAGACAGCCTCCAGTTTATCTCCACAAAAGTATATCTTCTGTAACACAGTCAGCCCACACTCTTTTAACCGTCCTTATATCCCTTTAAGCAAGTAACAACCAATTGCCACTTCCACACACACACAAAAAATGCTTGTAATCCAATGGAAAAAAGAGAGAAGGCAAAACAAACTTCCAGTCCCAAAAATGAAGAAGACAAAACAATACTTTCCAAGAGACACCACTGATCAGACTCCCAGCGCCATCTTATTCCCTTCTTCTTTGTATCCAAATATCCAAAAATTCAAAGAAAGAGAAAAGGTTCCAAGCCACCAAACTCTCCTCTTTTAAGCCCAAATGTCCATCATCCAAACTTTAATATTTTCCAGGGGGGGGGGGGAAATCCCCATATTCAACAAACTTTTCTGCTTTTCCATTTTTCCTCCCCCTCCACCACTTCCAAGAACTCACTCTCTGCAGCAGCAAATTCCTCACAGCTCTGCTCAGCTCCGGTATGCTTCAGGGCTAGCCAGGCTGAATGAGGCTCGCTTTCGCTTTCCCCCTTCAAATCCCAGCAAACTCACACACACCCCTCAGTCTGGCTGCCGTCTTGCCTTTCGCTTTTGCTTGCCTTTTGCTGCCTTTATCACTTTAGGCAATCATAGTCCAAACCCAGTCCTTGGCTAGGAAAAATCTCCCATTCCTGCACTGGCAAAGTCCGCCCAGCCCCCACTACTCTTTGAAATTCGAAACTCACGTCTCTCTCCTCTTTCACTCAGCTTTTCAGCCAGTCCAAAGTAAATTCCATCAGCTGTTGACTTAATCTTTCTCCTCCACCTTTTTTAATGTCTCTGGAACATTTTAAACTCTTTTAAAAAGCCTCTTTCATCATCGTTCTTTCCAAGTGAAAGAAAGTTCAGTCTGTTCAGTCCGTCATTAGGCCACACACCCCTGTGTTTCACTTTCAAGGGAGGGTGAAAGCATCATTGCCTTCCCCTCCTTGAAAGTGAAACAATTCCTCCGCAAAGCAAAGGCACCGGACGGGCGCTCCGCCCGGTGCCTTTACTTTCCAAGTAAGTGTTTTGCTTTCAAGGGAGGGCGAAGGCATCATTGCCTTCGCCAACCCTTGAAAATGAACCCATTCCCAGGTAAGCAAAGCCAGCGGACGGCGCTCCGCCCGCTGACTTTACTTACCCCAAAAGTTTTTTGCTTTCAAGCTGGGGCAAAGGCAATGGTGCCTTGGGCCCCCCTTGAAACTGAACCCATTCCCAGGTAAGCAAAGCCAGCAGACGGCGCTATGCCTGCTGACTTTACTTACCCCAAAAATAAACCAGTAATTCAAAAAAACAACAACAACAACTCAAAAATCACAAACAAAACATCCAAAAACATCCAAAATCAAAATCAAAAATAACACCAAGAAGAAACACACAGAACACACCCCCCAAAAAAATTTAACACTACAAACCCCCAAAAGAAATTAAACCAGAGAACTCACCCAAACGACCTTCCTCCACGACGTCCGGAACTGAAATGAGGAAAAAAAGAGACTATTTACCGGAAGAAGCTACACCCAGAGGCCAGTAGAGAAAAACAGTCAAAGTAAAAGAAAACCTCAACAGCACCACCCAGAGGCCACAGGAGAAAAAATAGTCAAAAATATTCACAAAAAATCTAAAATTTCTAAAACATTTCTTAAATCCTGTGTACAGTTTTCACTCAAAAAACACACATCTAAGCACAGTTTAAAAACATTGAATTTAAAAAAACACATACTTACACATTTTTAAAATTATTATCCAAGGTACAACTATTAAAAAAATTCACATAGTAAAACATTATTTGGTTTAAAAATTAATTGTAAAAAATCATATCATCCTTTCCTCCTTTTTTTAATCGAAAAAAACCAAACAAACCAAAAAAAGCTGATCACAGTTTATAACAGCCCATGCACATAAATAAACATTTTAAAAATCACAAAATCTTTCAACATCATTTAAAACAGCCCGGCACCATTTGTTCAAGAAAAAAAACACCAAACCCTTTACTATCCAACATAATTTAACGTCTTTTTTATATAACAATACACATTTTAAAAAAAACCTTCCAAAACAATTTAAAACTGCCCGGCACTGCCGGGCAATCTCTGCTAGTCTCAAATAAAATAGGCCCATAGAATTAATGGAACCTACACCATGTGAACTGTTGAATGCAAAAACCAAACATACCGGAAATGAGCCAGTGACCATAATAAGACAGGATCTGCAGGATTTAAATTTGTTTGAATAACTTTCATCTTTTATTTAGGAAAGTTTCTAAAGCAAGCCATTATCAAAGGCTGAAAGTTCAGCAGAGCAAATCACTCGTTCTACCATACTTGTCAAGTTTTGGATTTGGAAATAAGGGAAATTTCCCAGCAAATACGGGATACTTGATAGCTATGCTTATCCTGTGCTGCCCTCCAATGGCGGCAATAGGGTATTGCAATCTAATTAATAAGGGATGATGGCGGGAAAGAGGGTAAAATAAGGGGTTTTCCTGGCCAATAAGGGATACTTGACAGCTATGCGTTCTACCCTCTCTACATAATGATTGAAATTCATTAATAAGTTAAAGTAGAGTAAGCCCATTGAATCAGTGAGGATTTGGTGAATCAACATGGTGTAGGTTCCATTAATTCTATGGGCCTATTTTATTTGAGATTCCAACCAGTAAGTGGCGTGGCCTCCGGCATTTCTGATCAGCTCTTAGACATGGCAGAGACTGGTACCACATATATGGTGAAACTATATAATGATCACACGTGTATTTTTGTACTGATCATGCTTCTGCTACTGGCATGAATGAGAGAGTGGATTACAAATAATCAGTGTTTTGAGTATTGAATCTAATAGTTCCAATAATGGAGGCAAATACACAGTCAGAAGCCAAGCAAAGAAGAAGCATGATCTGGAAAATAATATAATCTTTATATCAATATAATATCCAAACAATATACTAAAATGCAAAGTGAGATTATGTTTATTTACAGGAAAGCATGTATTGCAGAAAATAAAATGTTAATAGTTAATGTTTTGTGTTATCTACTGTAGATATAATCAATGCTAAATTGAGAAATAACTAGTGGAAATCTTGCAATATGTCAGGTACAGAGAAGTGCAAACTTTTTTTCCTGACTGTTAACTATTTTCCTTATCTGTTTGGATAGGATCGGCGCTTTAATGATGAAATTGACAAACTGACAGGATACAAGACCAAGTCATTGCTTTGTATGCCCATAAGAAACAGTGAGGGTGAGATTATTGGTGTTGCACAAGCGATAAATAAAACTCCTGGAGGTGCTCCATTCACTGATGATGATGAAAAGGTAAGATTTCCCCCAACCTTTTCCTGTCCCAGGAAACATGGAAAAAGCCATACAAATGTATTCTTACAAACATGTAATTAATATATGTTCTTATAAAGCAATTTCATGTTATTCTTGATAAAGTGCTATTTTTGTGATATTAAAGTAGTACAGCATTTTCTGACAATATGCCTTCACATTATGTGCTTGTTCTGTACTTTATGGTTCAGCAACAATCAGTCCCATACCCCAACAAATTTTGGGTAAAACATTGTCTCCCTATTCCAAATCTTTATTGTTATGGCTGGAGGCCAGTACAGTCATCACAGAATAAACAACTATAACCAGATGGCACTGCCACAATCTCTCATGGAACATTTAGCAAATCATTACCGGTCCTAATAGTACTTAATATTACCAAGCTACACTTACCGACTTTGTTATTTCTGCGTATACTTTTTACCTTGTTTTTGCATATGCTTATAGCTCACCATGAAAATCTAGCCACAGCGGCTGTCAGTTCTTTAGATCTATCTGACATAAGAGTTCTCAGTACATTATTGTTACTGTTTACCAGATTAGGGAATATGTTAAAAAGCTCCCTTCTGAGATTATCATTAAAAGGGCACACGAGAAGGACATGTTCTGAGGTTTCTACCTAGTTAGTTTGACATGGGCATATACACTCTCTGACTGGTCTCTTCTTGAAGAGACCCTCCCTAAAAGCGGAGGGAAGCATATTATGACGAATAAGGGTAAATGACCATCTGTAATCTGGGTTGATCAATATAGGGACAGGTAAAATGAGGGCCTAACTTCACTAAAAAGTGGCCTATTGAATAAGGGTGAGTATAATTTGCTTAAATCGGTTTGTCGGTGTATACCAAGGATCCTTTGTCTAATTGATTCTCTAGCACGGGCCAGAACTATAGAAAGAATATAAAGTTTTGAAAAGCCATACGTTGTCAATGTCCTTTCTAGAACAGTTATCCATGTAGGCGCTGTTGGCTCAGACAACATGAATTCAAGTAGGCCAGATGGAGTAAATAGTAATTTTAACCAACGCATGGCAGCACCTATTAATAACCTGGCCTGCATGGTATACATGCCAATTTCCAGTCTCAGGGCAGCATTAGAGATGTTGGTTGGGGTCTGTAGAATTGTCCTCAAAAAATTGACTTGAGTCAACTCAAAAGGATTAATATTTGAGCCAACACTGAAAAGGGCCCTGCACATCATTTGTGCAAGACATTTGGCCAAAAACAGCCTGAGGGCTGCCACTATGTTATGTCCGCCCTTCTTCCAGAAAAAAAATGCTGTATTGCACTGGTACTTTTTGTGCCGTAGCAGCTAAGTGCATTATGTGTAAATTCCTGCCACCATTTGCCCCAACAAATTTTGGGTAAAACATTGTCTCCCTATTTGCAGAGGAAGCAGAGCTAAATAGTAGATCTGTAATAGGAGTGAACCTTTCATTTTCTTCTTGTCTGATTAGAGATGATGTATATATTATAGAGCAATTGGCTTTTTGTGGGAAGGGGAGAGGCTCTGAGGGTTGGGAAAATAGCCTTGGAGCTTGCAAGCAGCCTGTGAGCCACATGATTCCCATCTCTGGCTCAAACATTAAAGAGAAGTTAATACGTATTTGCTTCATATTTCCTGAATCTGTGTTTAGTTCTGAATGTGTATTTTTAATATGTGAGCAGATGTTTCTTTGTGGTTTTACACAGACTTTGATCAATAGGCATTTCTATTTGTTTTCAAGTTGCTTCATTTTCAGCAAACTGAATTAATAAAAATTACTAACCACATACATTATTCAATCCAGTTATTGACTTCAATTCTAGCTTTTGCAACATTCTTTCTCTTATACTTTTAACACTAATGTTTAAAATGATGGAATTTACTGTTCTGATAAATTGTAACTCTGCTCAGTTTGATGCTTCTAACGTGGGTGGGCAAAATATAGAGGCGTGACTGTTGGTATATTTTTCTGGGCCTATGGCCATTATAGTAAATATAGAATTGGCAAATGTCTTCATAGTGTTCAAGTAGATCTCCAAAGACTTCTGACTGTATTATTCAACAGTGGAAACAAAACATGATCACAACCTCCATTGTGCTGATATAAGTGAATTTTGTGTGGAAAGACTGTGAGATCATTTTGTTTGGAATTTGCAGAAGGAATCCATAAGCTCAGTTGTTGTATGACTTTTGCTCCTGGACTTGATGTGCAGATCTTGAGGTTCTAATAAAAGAAAAGAAAAGAAAAGAAAGTACTGTATGTCTTAAATCTGGAACCCTTAAAGCTACCTACTCCTTTTCTCACACTTTTGCTTAAATTAATAAATTAAGTTCCCTAAAATTACAGTATCACTCGCCACAATCCTGTTGGGTGATTCATGGTTGCATAAGTTAAAGCACATAGCTTACCATGAAAAACTGGCACTAACAAGGTGCTGGTAATACTATGAGGCACATGCACATGCCCGATTGAATATGAGGCATGTGCCTAATAATGCAACTGATGCCTTATTAGTTATTGTCAGTTCACTGTGGTGAGTTAATGCATTTGAATTTATATAGTGCTGGCCTCTGTCTTTAAACACACTGAAAGTCTAGTTCATTATCTGTTGATATACATACTTGGATTAGTTTAGAAGTACCAATTAAGTCTACCCACTCATTAAATTAGCTGTGTCTGTCTGTCATAGCTCATTTCTGTAAATAATACTGCATAATCCTAACCACTCATGTTGTTCATGGAGGTGACAGTCATGCTATATCCCAATGTCAGAGGATTCAGAAGGCAATATTCTATTGCTAGGACTATCAGTTGGGCTGCTCCAGCCCCCAAAATAGGGGAATGCAATTTCAATTTTTTGCAGTCTCAGTTAGGATTTTTGAAGTTTTTTTCCCTTTCTCTTTTGTGTCCCATTTTATAGCAAAACATTTACTCTTGGAGGTTCCTGGGAGCAGAAAATTACATTTATAACCATCGTTGGAAGAAATAAGGCAATACAGGAACCAAGGAATCAGAAAATAAAATATGAGGATTCCTTGCCACCATGCTTCCCCCATCACAACCGAAAGCCAGATGGGTGGGATGGGAAGAGTGGACCTTTTCATTGCAAGAATCTCAGCTGTAACTGATGGGAGCTCAGGAAGTGCAAATTAACACTATATTAAAAAAGGAGGTCTCTAAATTAGCTTTCCTTCTTCTGATCTGCAAACTTTTGTGTGGAGAAGGGAGATAATGACAGTAGCAATGGTACAGTAGAAAACAAGAAAGAAGAGAAAGCTCTAGAGCAGTGGTTTGCAACCCACGGTCTGTGGGCTGGCCCTGGCCACCAACACCATTCCATCAGGCCCACAGAAGCAGATGCACCCATGCATACACAAATATGCCTGCACATGCGCAAATGTGCCTGCCACCATTGCATCCGACCCATTCAGCTGTCTGAGGGTGAGTAGTCCAGCCCATGGCATGGAAAACCTTGAGAACCCCTGCTCTAAAGTAGTGGTCCTTAACCTTTTTTTGGCCATGTCCCACCTTAGCATCTCTAAAATCCTGATTCTCCCTTTCCCCTGTGACATACAATTCTTGTTATTCAAAAAGTGAACTCCTATTCATGTGTAGGAAGCCTAAAAGGCCATTAACTTCTTAATAACTCATTCTTGAACTGCCCCCATTAAAAATCAAATTGCCCCTCTGCGGGCATATGTTGGGAACCACAGCTCTAGAGTTAAGAGGTTAAAAATCATGAATGGTACAGAGAGTAAGCAGAACAGGGATTGTAGAAGAATGAAAGTAAACAGATGTGAGACAGAAAATAAATAAATGTTAAGTTATAGAAGTGCAGACACCATCTCAAGTGTCCAACACTTGATCTAGGCTAGAGTATTAAATCTTGAGATGAAAGTCAACGAGAAAATTGACGGGCTGCAAAAAACAGCAGAAGAATTGAGGTGAAAATTGCAACCCCACTGAAGAAGAATGGTAGATTAATGGGGGAAAAGATCATGAGCCAGTATCTGCAATTAAAAAGAAGGCAGGGCCTAGAATGAGCACAGGTGGACCATTTAGGGTGACAGGAGACAGATATAGTTTTACTCTGGAAAAATGAAGGAGAAATACATTTTTGGAAGTGAGAGGCAGAGGAATATATATATTCCAACTAGAAATAGCAAAATGGGATGCAGGTGGGAGAAAAATGATAAGTCTTAGGATGGTGTGCTTCTCATAACTAACCATGGGAGAAATTCATTTCTGGAAAATGCTTGCTAATGATGGGTACCATTCTTTAGATTTATTTTTTTTGGAATAGTAGCTGTGTTAGTCTGTGTTTCAGCCAAATCAGAGTATAAACAAAACAAAAATGCTGTAGCACTTTAAAGGCTAACTGTTATATACAGTCTTTAAAGTGCTACAGCATTTTTGTTTGGTTTATTTTCTGATATTCTTTAGAAGGGGGCCGATACGGGCTGGAAGGTCCCGGAGGAGACTGGTTAAGTAAAGACACACGAGGCAAGATGGAGCAAAGACCAGTGTTTATTGATCAGAAGGCTCTAATCTTTATACCCTGCCTAGCTCGACCGCATGCATAGGTTGCGCGTGGCCGTTACAGGAAAACTGCAGGTCTGCACTTTAAGATTACTCAAGTTACTCATCAGGGGTGACTTCACCGGGGGGGAAGTTCCTTATCTATCTAATTTACTACCGGGGGACATCCATTGTTTACTGCTATCAGGAGTAAACATGTGCCTATGTTGACTCTTGGACTCAGAGTCTCTGCGGATACAAGATTACCCATTACATCCTTATCGAGTTCATCACCCGGTGATCTTTTGCCCTCTACTGTCCGAACTGCCTGCCAGGTCAGCGATCGGTGAATTAAACTATGACTATTAATCCGCTCCCCAATGTCCATCCCTTTGGAACCAAGCTCCAAGGAGCGTTCCCCCAAGCTGTGGTTCTGTCAGGGACAGTATGCCAATTATGTGTGCGGATCCCACAAGAAGGAAATCAAACTTTTTAACAGGAATAAAAGCAGTGAGTATATGAAAGAAAAGGCTAGTGATAGAAAAGCGCAGCTTTACACTTACACAAAGCATTTGACAGGAATTGAAACACCACATCTTGCTGTTGCTCAGTTTGTGACTACATTATAAAACAGAGTCACAATCCCTTTAAAAACTTTAAGGAATACTTAAATTTACCAGGTGCAGCATCTCTGTTCAACAAATTTCAGTGTCAAGGCAGCAGCAGAACGTGCCCTACTTAGGGCTGCCTTTTATCCTGTGACTAGTAAGCTGAGTGATCATACCTTCAAACTGATAAGACTAAATGAAAGGTCAGGGAGACAGCAGACAAGTTATTTTAGGCTTCCAAAAGGGAAATGATGAGTCAGAAACACAAATCTGCTAGTATCAGAATAGTTTGGCCCTATAGTCTTGTAACGAGATGTTATTGACTTTTTAAAACTAACATTGTTAAATGATAAACAGTTCCAAGAGACAGCAGTATCTGAATTTATATTTATGGCACTGCTGATAGAAGAAAATTCCTAAACTCACTGTTCAGTTTCCTGATAGCAGAGGGCTCCCCTGTACTGTTGGAACAAAATAAATAAAAAACAAACCTGTGCAGATGCTACATGTATATGCTTCCTTCTTAACTTATCTTACATTAGGGATGCCCAAACTATGGCCCAGGGGCCAGATCCAGCCCCCGGCCTGTAGTTTGGGCACCCTTGAACCACGTGACTGCCCCGTGGCCCAAAAAGTTTGGGCACCCTTGTCTTACAGCAATTGAGAGATGGCCTTGATCTTTTTAAAAATGAGAGCTACACAACATGGTTAAATGATGGTGCCTGTGTGTATGTGTGTGCATACCAATGGTACTAATGTATTGATTTAATGGCAAACAAATAAATTATTCTTTTCAATTAGAAGTACACAGCATTGTTATGTAGGTACTTAGCCATTATAAGAAACTTTTTAATAACAAATTAAATATTCAGCAGTGTGCATTTGCTGGTTAGTCATTACTGACAATCAGTTTGAACTTCCTGCATTTTATAGACGGAAGTTTTCTATGTCACTTTTTCTATTTCTTGTACAATCTGAGTTTCAGTCTTATGCATGCTTGCTTGGGAAGTAGGCCCCACTGGATTCAGTGTAATTATGCCTAGGACCTATGTAATTATGAATTCAGTTGTATTTGCTTCAGTGTAATTATGCCTAGGACTGGGCTGCATGGCAGCTACCATGAGAATAAATGTAGTGAATTGTTGTGTACTGAATGTAGAGTATTGAATGTATTTGTAACCACACGAATGGGTACAGGTAACACTGTAACCTTCTGTATGAGGACGCGAGCTAGTGGCCACCGGGGGCAATAGCGAGCGCCCAGCTCACAGGGTTCACATTACTCAAATGCCTTCAGCTGCGCGGGAAAGATTCCCGCGCTCACCTCACCTGGACAAGAAAGGCGTGACCAAGGATGACGTCACTTGGACAGCAGCCAATGCCTGTCGAAGAGCCAGATTCAAGTAGATAGCCACCGTATAAAAAGAGCTGTTTGTCCGCCATTACCTCATGTTCGTACTGTACTCTATGCAATAAAGATGTGTTAGGCTAGCTTACAGCCGTGTCCATTGTCTTGATTCCCAAACACTAAATTGGCGACGAAGGTGGGATATGGATTCCCACGGGGACAAGACAATAGCTCAGAAGCCAGTTTTCGACGTGACCCATCCCGAGCGATGGGACTGGTTCGAAATGCATTTTAAGAGTACAGTGGCGTATGCGGGCATCACCGACGCTGGGAAGAAGAGGGGTCTTCTCATCACGATGCTCGGGTTCCACGCTGTGCAAGCGCTGATGGATCTGGTGGCACCACGAGAGGTGGACCAGGTTTCGGTGACGGAAATACTGGCGGTTCTGCGTAACCACTTCAAGCCCAAGGTGTCCTTCTTCTCTGCCAGGGCAACCTTCCTGAGGAGGGACCAAAAGCCGGGTGAGTCAATATCCGAGTATGCAGCGGCCCTCCGCGTCTTGGCAACCCCATGCGAATGGCGGGAAATTCTAGACGTGGCCCTGAGGGACAGGATGCTCTGCGGGATGAGAGACGGGGAGACCCAGAGGAAGCTCATGAACCGTGGCCACGACCTCACTTTTAAAGAGGTACTACAAGAGGCTCTAGCAGCTGAATCCACGTGGGCCGGGTACAAGCTTCTCAAGGCAAAGCCCCCACCAGTCGAGGCAGCTGCATCCGCCGTCCAGGCGGCCTGGAGGGCGACCCCTGCCCCACGCTCGCCCACATCCTCAGAGGCTTCTGCCACCCCAGGCTCCAGCGAAGATGAGGGGGTCCGGAAGGTCGGGAAAGGGCTGAGCGAGAAGAAGGGGAAAGGGGGGCGGCGCTGCGATGGGTGCGGAGCGTCCCACGAGCGGAGCAAGTGTCCATTCCGAAAAGCTGAGTGCCACAACTGTGGGCGGAAGGGCCACATCGCCAGGGTCTGCAAGCAACGCCGGGGAGAGAGTAAGCGCGCCACGTGCAGCCGGGATGGCGTCGGCAGAGTCGGCGATGGCGGCGACGACCCAGAGGGGAACCACGTGTGTCTGCGAGTGCATGCGGAAGACGACGTGGCCGTCCACAGCGTGCCTCTAGGGCAACCACGCTTTTATGCTGAGGTACTGTTGCAAGGGGTTCCTGTTAAGATGGAGATAGACTCTGGGTCTGTTTACTCCCTCATTTCCCATAAGGAATTTTTGCGAATTCCCCCCAAGGAGCGACCCAAACTCAAGGAGATGGGGGCGAACTTAAGAGATGTGCAGGGAAATGTGATTCCAGTATTGGGGATTGGGGACTTCGAGACACGGTACAAGGGACTCCGAAGGAAACTCCCCCTGGTAGTTCTAAAGAATGGGGGGTGTAATCTTTTGGGGACACAATGGTTCAAACCCCTGGACATCTTCATAGGCGGCGTCCATGCCATCGGGGGGAATGAGATTCAGGCAGTGTGCGACGCACACGCAGAGGTATTCAAGAAGGGACTCGGGAAGTACAAAGGGCCCCCAGTTTCCTTCGACCTGGACCCGGAGGTCCGCCCAATGAGACTAAAACCACGTCGGGTTCCTTTCGCCCTAAAGGACAAAATTGAGGCGGAACTGGACAAATTAGTGGGGCAAGGGATTTTAGTGCCGGTGGACTCTGCAGAGTGGGAGACTCCTATTGTTACAGTGTTGAAAGCAAATGGGGAAGTGCGAATTTGCGCTGACTACAAGTGTACAATTAACAAGGCGATCCGCCCTAATGCCTATCCGGTGCCGGTAGTTAGCCATCTGCTGGCCACTTTACATGGGGGAAAAGTTTCTGCTAAACTAGATCTGGCGCAGGCGTATCAGCAGCTTCCAGTAACCCCAGCCACAGCTGCTGCGCAGACCATTGTAACTCACAAGGGGGCATTCAAGGTAACGCGCCTACAGTTTGGCGTGAACTCGGCGCCGGGGATATTTCAGTCTCTTGTGGAACGGTTGCTAAAGAAATTACCAGGGGTCTTGCCATTTTTCGATGATATCTTGATATCTGGGGAGAGCGAATCAGAACTGGCCCAGAGACTAGATAGGGTCCTTACAGCTTTCGAATCCGCGGGGTTGAGGCTGCGGAGGGACAAATGTGTGTTTCTGGCCAGGGAGGTGGAGTTTCTGGCGTTCCGCATAACCTCTGCGGGGGTGAAACCCGCTGAGTCTAAAGTCGCAGCTATTCAAAACGCCCCTCGCCCCACCGCGAAACCGGAGCTGCAGTCCTTCCTGGGGCTGCTGAATTTTTACCATTCCTTCCTGCCCAGAAAAGCGACGATTGCAGAGCCCCTGCATGCGTTGCTGAAGAAGGATGCGGTTTGGCGGTGGGGGGAGAAACAGGAGTGGGCTTTCAGGGAACTCAAGCAGCTTCTCTCTTCGGAGGCTATTCTAACCCACTTCGACCCAAAGAAGCCGGTAGTCTTGGTCTGCGACGCCTCACCAGTGGGGGTGGGGGCGGTCCTGTGCCACGTGCTAGAGGGGGGGCGAGAAGCCCCAGTTGCATTCTACTCGAGATCTTTGTCCAAGGCTGAACGAAATTACTCCCAAACAGATAGGGAGGCACTTGCCATTGTTGCGGGGACAAAGAAGTTCCATGACTTTTTGTATGGTCGCCCTTTCACCATTGTAACCGATCACAAGCCGCTGTTGGGTATTTTCACCTCAGACAAGCCCACTCCACAGATCCTCTCCCCCAGGATGCTTAGGTGGGCGATTTTTCTGAATGCATACAGGGGGGCGTTAGAGTACCGCCCCGGAAAAGAGATAAGCCATGCGGACGCCCTCTCAAGGTCTCCTCTGCCCCACCTGGGGGACCCAAAGAGTGAGGTAGAACAGGATAGCCAAGTCCTCCTCATTGAAGCCCTCGATGCCCCCCCCATTTTGCCCAAGGAAATTGCTGCCGAAACGGCCAAGGATAAAACGTTAGCCCTTGTGAGATCCTGGGTACAGAAGGGGTGGCCCACAGCTCCCCCCGCAGACGAGTTTGCGGCATTTTTCAGGAAGAGGGTTGAGTTGTCCGCAGAAAGGGGGTGTCTGTTGTGGGGGGAGAGGGTGGTGGTCCCGCAGGCACTAAGAGCGAGGGTGCTACGGCTTTTACATGTCAGCCACCCAGGGATTGTGCGCTCTAAGGCGCTGGCCAGGAGCTACTTCTGGTGGCCTCAGCTAGACGCAGACATCGAACACATGGTGAACACCTGCGAAAGTTGCCAGAGCTCTCGGCCTGAGGAGTCCCGCCTTCCACACAGAGAATGGGACACAGCTAGGGGACCGTGGTCCCGCCTCCACATAGACTTCGCAGGGCCATTCAGGGGTTCATTTTTTCTGCTTGTGGTGGACGCATACTCCAAGTGGTTAGAGGTAATTCCAATGCGCAACACCTCATCAGCTGGGACCATAAAGCAGCTGCGCAAACTGATATGCACGTTCGGGATACCTGACGTCATAATCAGTGACAATGCGAGTTGCTTCACGTCAGCCGAGTTCCAGGCGTTCTTAGAGTCCAACGCCATTCGGCACATCACCTCAGCCCCTTTTCACCCTGCAACAAATGGCCAGGCGGAACGTCTGGTGCGCACAATGAAGGAAGGGCTGCGGCGCATGGGTCCCGGGGATCTGGATCGGCAGCTCTGTCAGTTTCTGTTGGCATATCGAGTGACGCCATTGGCGTCGGGATACTCTCCCGCGGAACTCCTCATGAAGAGGAAGTTACACTCATTATTAACTAGATTGGATCCCACCCGGGTCGAGGATAGAGGAAGAAATATTGAGCACAGCCCCACCAAGAATTTCCAGATAGGAGAGCCTGTTCATTGCAGAAACTACGCCACCACAGGGCCAGCATGGGTGCCGGGGGTAGTCATTAATCAAACAGGACCAGTCTCATTCTGTGTCGAGACCAACACGGGTCTCCTCTGCAGAAGGCACGCTGACCAGCTTAGGCACCGAGTGGTTGGGGGGCCGGACAGAGGGGATCAGCAGCAACATTCAGCGTTAGGGTTCTCCTCCACCCGTTTAGACCAAGGGGGAGAAAATGGTGGGCAACAGTCCCAAACAGGGGGGGGGGGAAAGCTTAGGGTCAAACTCATATCCTTTTCATACGCCAGCTCTATCCAGTCCCTTGAAAGAGAGGAACGAGTTTGCCCCTGTAGTTCTACCCAGCCCCTCGAGGGAGGGAAATGAGTTTGCCACTGTTGCCCCTGAATTAGATTTTGAGTTATCAAACCGGGGGGGGGGTGTTTCGGAGTGTTCCCCCACCCGTCCAAGCGAAGAGCGGGGTTTTTCTTTAGCCCCTAGTGCCCCCGGTTTGTCCACATCCACATCTGAAACCCTTCCTCCCCCTTCTCCGGCCCATCCCAAAGCGGCAAGCCCGCGGCGAGTCACTAACGAGTCATCCTCTCCAATTGCAGGACAAGAACCAGGAGGACACAGACGAGGGGGGATGGCCGAGTCAAGCATAACGGCCGCACGGCCAAAACGCACATGCAAGAAACCAGTTTGGTTAAGGGACTTTGTCCCATCTTAGGGGGGAGGGATGTTGTGTACTGAATGTAGAGTATTGAATGTATTTGTAACCACACGAATGGGTACAGGTAACACTGTAACCTTCTGTATGAGGACGCGAGCTAGTGGCCACCGGGGGCAATAGCGAGCGCCCAGCTCACAGGGTTCACATTACTCAAATGCCTTCAGCTGCGCGGGAAAGATTCCCGCGCTCACCTCACCTGGACAAGAAAGGCGTGACCAAGGATGACGTCACTTGGACAGCAGCCAATGCCTGTCGAAGAGCCAGATTCAAGTAGATAGCCACCGTATAAAAAGAGCTGTTTGTCCGCCATTACCTCATGTTCGTACTGTACTCTATGCAATAAAGATGTGTTAGGCTAGCTTACAGCCGTGTCCATTGTCTTGATTCCCAAACACTAAATGAATGTTCCCCATTATGCCTCCTATTTATTTTAGCATAATAATAACTATATGTATTCAGTAACAAATTTAACCAGAATGTCTTGCAAAGAGCACTAAGAAGGAAAGCTTTCTTTCATTGTGGAACTCCTTAATGTGTAAACATACTGACAGTTTTACACTGGACTACCTCCAACGCTGTGGTCACAGTGGCAAAATAACCTTCTTCTCTTTCTGGCGTACACAAGAACTGAAAGAGAGGGAAAGGTCATTTGTTCCTAATCACAGAAGCATATCTAATTCTGGTCTGTGGCTATAAATCACCTTTACAGTGATATATCATTTCACTGTCATCTTCTCAATGAAATAGTCATTCAAAGGAGAACAATTTTCTCCTTAACATATTCTGTAACTTTGTAAAAAATGTTCCCCCTAACAATATACAATATATCTGTTGTATTCATATTGTTGCTGACGAGGAGGAGGAGGAGGAGGAAGACGACGACAACAATGTTTCTGGAGGAAATAACAACAGGGAGGCCATTAGTGTTAGGAGCGCTCAGAGCAATCCTAAAAGTGTTGAAAAAGCCATCTGAGTGCAATTGGCATGGATAAGATTACAATAAAGCAGTTGCAGAGAGCAGCATTACTACTGGTAGGTACCAGATACATTATCAGGCAATACTTCACTGACTCCTAGTTTCATAGGCTCGGACCCGAGCAGTGGAGTTCCAAACTCTGGTCCGAACATCAGGGGACCAGAGGTGCGGGCCGTGGGTCGGTCACGTGATTCAGAGGACTGGTCACATGGTTCCTTCCACTTGAAGCAGAAGTAAAATGTGCCTTGCAATCTGTTTTGCAACAGGATGAGATAGATTTTAGGTTGCCATTTTCTCTGCGTAAACCAGGGGTACCTAAATTACAGTCCAGGGGCCGAATCCAGCCCCCGACGCCAATTCATCCGGCCCACGCCACCCTCATCGTTCCCGGAAGTGGGAACTGTGGGCCGTAGTTTGGGCACCTCGATGTACACCTTTGATGGTGACAACAACACAATTTAAGCATAGTCAGCTAAATCAGCTTGCAGTTTTTGATAAGAAGCCACCTTGATGATACTGGAGTGGTATGAAAGTCAATCCACTAATTTTTACAGAAAAGTTATTTCTCTTTCAGGACTACCGCAGTCTGTTTTCATGTTTACTCTTCACCCTCCACAGATAGGGTCAGCAGATGATGAAAAAAGGACACACTTCCTCTTCAATACTTACTTGGAAGAGGAAATTTCAGCAAGCATAGTTTGCATTGGGTCTGCGGTGGCTCAGTGGTTAAGACACTGAACTTGATGATTGGAAGGTCAGCAGTTTGTGACCCGAGTGCTGCATGACAGAGTCAGCTCCCGTCTCTGTCCCAGCTCCTGCCAACCTAACAGTTTGAAAGCAAGAAATTGCAAGTAAATAAATAGGTACCACTTTGGTGGGAAGGTAAACAGCGTTCTTCTGTGCACTCCGGTGTTTAGGCATGCCTGCCTCATGCCCACGGAAATGTCTGCAAATACAGACAGCACTGGCTTTTTGGCTATAAATGGAGATGAGCACTAGAGTTGGATATGACTGGCTGTCGAGCAAAGGCAACCATTACCTTTACCTTTACTATAGTTTGCATTAAAAGCTGCACACCCTGGAATTTTCCCTTTTAAAAATCTATTAAAGTATAGGAATCTTCTCCTCTTTTTCATCTGCTCACCCAACTCAAGGTGTACAGGTATTTATAAAATAATAAATTGTTTCAAGTATTAAGTTTCCTTATGTAACAATAAGTGAGCAACATATTAACCATGTAGTTCTCTGCATTTTTATTTGGAAATAAATCCCATTGTTGGGTAGAATTGTGGTTTAGGATTATAATAGGTAATACTTTTGTTGTTATTCAGTAGCATAGTCGAGTCCAACCCTTTGCGACCCTATAGACCACTGCACGCCAGGCATTCCTATCCTCCATCATCCTCCGCAGTCTTCTCAGCTCTACGCCCACTATGTCAACAATGACATCTAACCATCTCATTCTCTGCTGCCCCTTTTTGCTTTTACTGTACCTTCAATCTTTCCCAGCATCAAGGCCTTCTCAAGTAAGTCCTCTCTTCTCATTTGGTATCCAAAGTATTTTAGCTCCAGCTTCAATATTTGTCCTTCCAAGGAGCAATCAGGGTTCATTTCCTTCAGGATCGACTTATTTGATCTCTTTGCTGTCCAGGCTACTGTCAAAATTCTTCTCCAGCACATTTCAAAGGCATCTATTCTTCTCTGTTCAGCCTTCTCACAACTGTACATTACTACTGGGAATACCATTGCGTTGACTCTGCGGAGTTTTGTTGGCAGAGTAATATATCTACTTTTTATTATGTTTCCTAGGTTTCTCATAGCTTTCCTCCCAAGAATTAATCATCTTTTTTATTTTATGGCTGCATCCATGATCTTGGATCATAAGAAGGTACAGTCTGTTGCTCCTTCCATTTCTTCCCCTTCTATTTGCCAGGGAGTTATAGAGCCAGTTGCCATTACAATATCTTGTTGATATATATATTTTTTTGGATGTTGAGTCTCAGGCCAGCTTTTGCACTCTCCTCTTTTACCCTAATCAAGAGGTTCTTTAGGTTTTCTTCATTTTCTACCATTAGGGTAGTATCATCTGCATATCTCAGGTTGTTGATGTTTCTTCCAGCAATATTAATTTCAGCTTGTGATTCATCCATCCCTGCATTGCGCATTATGTACTCTGCATATAAGTTAAATAAGCAGGGTGACAATATACAGCCTTGTCTTACTAGGCTGTTCCTATTCCAAACCACTCCATCATTCTGTGTTGTTGATTCCAACCCTTTGTGACCCCATGGAGAACTGCCCGCCAGGCACCTCTGTCCTCCACCATCTTCCTTAACCCGCCCAGCTCTGTGCCCATTGAATCTACAATACCATCTATCCTGTTGCTTCTTGACTCATGTACAAATTTCTCATAAGACAGATGAGGTGATCTGGTATTCTCATCAATATTCCTATTGAGGTTGGGGAGTGAATAATATTTTATTTAATATTTTATTAAAGAGCAAGCCCTGTCACACTTGTCTTGGCTTTAGAATATTTTATTTGTATGAGGACATTTTAAACCTCAGACAATGTAGAAGAAACAGATAATATGTATGAGTTTTGTGCTGTATTTTACATTTAACAATGCTCTCAGGAACATTTTGCTGCTACAGTAAGCCCGTCTTGTTCATAAATTGTATAGTGTGTAGGCATTGCCATCTTTCATTTGTAATTCTCCTAATTTTTTACTGTTTTAGGAGGCGGAAAATGTTAATATGCTAGATAGCTGCTTCCTTTAATTGTCAATCAAAAGGCACTTACATAATTTGTCCACCTCTTTCTCCATAGCACCAAGTGTTTGGTTGTTTCATCTGTTGCTTACCTTTAGATATATTTGAGATTTGCAAAATAATTCCAAATGTTTAGTATTATCAAACATACTCCTGATCCATCTGTCACCATTCCTTGCACTTGGGCCAGTATCTAGGTGAGGTTTCTGATGGCATAGCCATTTTTTTGGGTAAAGCAGAAGATTGAAGTGTTATGCTACCCGGTATTTTCAAAGGTGAGGTTGATTTTGGGTCCTTGAAAAGGCCTGTTTTGCCAGCTTTATATTTTGATTTTCTCCACTACTTTTTGTTTGCTTACTGTTCACTATATTAACATCACATCTGTGTGCTATAAGTGTGCTACAAATGATACCTCCTAAAAGCTGCCAAAAGCAGTTACCAACAAAACTCTTTCATGGGGAGAAGAATTCCATTAAAAAGTTTAGAACCACTTAGGGCTTGAAGTTTAGAACCACTTAGGGCTTATGTCATAATTATTTAATAGCATGATGGGCAATATAATTAAGTCATATACCAAGAAATCCAATATGCAACCACTGTTTGTTTACATGCATATTTTATGATTTTTAAAGCCCTATATTCTGCTGATATAACAGAGAATTTTATCCCTAATAGTGAAACCTAACAGATGTTTTATGGCATTTTTAGTTTTGGATAATTGTTGAGATGGTAATAAACCACTCAACAACCAGTGATCTGTTGAGACATTTATGTATTTTTCCCTTCAGTGATTGGAGAACTAAGTCCTACCATGTCTTAGTGTCAGTTGCATTGTACTTGGAAAGCAAACAGCCATAAAAAATATGGGCCAAGGGTGGAATGGGGTCTACTTTTATATCTCTGGGCAGTCTGCAGTAGATTGGAGAGTTGTTTTGACTTGTCATTTTTTAAGAACAGCAGCAACAAAAAATGGACTGTTTTAATTTGTGGTTGGACACTTTGAGAGTGATAACCATTAAAAGTACCATATAAATACTGAATTAACATAAGGGCGATGTAACTGAGAAAACTTAACCTTCTAACCCTGGTATCTTCCAAATATACTGGACTACACTATAATGGCCATGATGGCTGGAGGGGATGGAGTGAGTTATGGTCCACTACATCTGGAAGACCTCAGATCAGGGAAGAGTGTTTTAGGAGAAAAAAGTGGAGTTTTGGATTAAAAGAATACAAGTTTAGTTCTGGTGTTAAAACTATTTCCTGAGAGGAACTCATCTTCAAAGGCACTTCATTCTCTGTGTCTTCTCCCACTGTTTTACACCAGAGTGACTTGAGATTCTAGTAAAACCAAGAGAGAACTGGAAGATCTAGCCTGGTGTTAGTCATCCCTGTCAAAACACAAGAGGTACTCTTTCATCAGGTTCCCTGTGGCACTGCAGGGGCTTCCTTCAGGCAACTCACAGCCTGACCAACTTCAAAATGCAAAGCTCCTTTTAGCGAAACCTCTTCATTGTAAGATGTTAGAAGTATTACAATCCAAAGGATGGAGAGAGATTTCTTGACAGACTGAAGAACACCTAGCTCCTTCTGCTGAGGTTTGTGCCAGACAAAAGGATAGTGAGACGATAATCCAGTTGTTGGAAATTCTAATACCAGTGTACCTAGTCAAACCTGAATAAAGACTGTGCTAGTGTGATCTTAGGGTATATGTTAAGTAGCATATAGATCTTTAAAGTTTATTTTGTCTCAGATTCTAAATCTATATACCTTTTTGCATCTGCTAAATAAATGCTAAATCATATTCTATGATACATTCTCCCCATTCCCCCCAGTATTAAAAGTTCAGGCAAGATGTCAGTGTGGCCAGTGAGACATGTGCAGTTTTTGCATCCCTGAAAATATGATTTAGATTTAAATCAATAAGAGTAGAATACATTTGTGGCAGTGACTACCTCTTATAACCTAAGCACATAGTGTATATAGACAATTCTTATGAAATTTTGCTTAATCAAGGACAATATTAAGAGCATTTATAGATGTATTGGGGAGTAATTTTGGTTATTTTCTCTAGTTAGTAGAGTATGAGATAGGAAAAAAGCACAGAAATCATGGAGGGATTTACCCAATCTCTTCATTTTTCTCACACAAACTAGCACTTTGTATGATAAAGTCACTCTAAAGTATTTAAAGTAGAAAAAGGCATCTTTACTTACAGCTTTTCATCTTCCTCTTCTTCCTCTACATCTACCTCTTTGAATGTTGAGGGAGATACAAGTTTCTTATTCTAGCACTCCTAGTAGCCTCCACTGGCATTATTTTATATTCTTGTAATATTTCTTTATTACAGTAATATGTCTGTAATTTACTTAGAGTTAGCACATGTAATTACATTTGAAAGAAGAAAACGAGTTTCTAGCACATGGAAGGGGACTGCAGTGGCTCAAGTTGCTAAGACGCTGACTGGGAAGCGGAAGGTCACCAGTTCGATTCCCGAGTACTGCAGGACGGAAATGAGCTCCCGTCTTCGTCCCAGCTCCTGCCAACCTAGCAGTTCGAAAGCAAGAAATTGCAAGTAGATAAATAGGGACCACTTCGGTGGGAAGGTAACAGTGTTCCGTGCGCTCCGGTGTCTAGTCATGCCTGCCACATGAACACGGAAATGTCTGCAGAAGCAGACAACGCTGGCTCTTCGGCTTAGAAACAAAGATGAGCACTGCACCCTAGAGTCGGATACGACTGGCTTTCGAGCAAGGGAAACCTTTACCTTTACCTTTAGCACATGGAAGACCTTCTACGCTTTACCTTTAGCACATGGAAGACCTTCTACGCTTTTTGCTTGGAGAAAGGTCAGAGGAAGAAAAAGAGATCTATCAATAAGAACAATGGAAGCAAGAAAACAAACAGGAAGAGAGAGCAGAGTAGGGATTCTCAACCTGCAGCTCGTGGGCTGGATGCAGCCCACAGTGCGGGATCCGCGAGCACAATTGGCATAATATGGCCCCTGGCAAAGGTTACACCGGATGAGGAAGACCCCTGGTCACTGGCCCTTGCCAGTATGGAAATTGGGGAGCGGATTAATAATCATAGGATTGATTCACCCACATCTGACCTGACCGGCAGTTCTGCTGAGGGAAGCTGAATCGCTAACCTCCGTTAGACATTAGGCAATTACACACTTACAGATCAGCCCAAGCCTGAGTGCAAATAGTGGCCATGTTTACCCTGGTGTAAGCCACGAACAATGGACTTCCCCTGTCAGTGTTTGCCCTAGTTAATTAACTTCCCCAAGAGAGATTCCCCATTAACCCGGGTAAATGGGTGATATGATTTTCTGTCAGATGACAATTCTATCACATGCTGCCTTGAATTCCTATATATGATGATGTTTTTCCCTCAATAAACCACTGGTCTTCGCTCCATCTTGCCTCGTGTCATTCCTTGACCAGTCTCCTCCGGGACCTCACAGCCGCCCCGTGGCCCCAATCCAACATCTGGTGACCCCGAGACGTGATCCTACCCGAGAGTAAGTGATCAACGCGGTCCGGTTCTACGCTAGAACCGTGTCCGATCATCCCGGAAGACAGCGCGGCAGCCTGGTCGGAAAGCCAGCCGATCGGAAAGACAGCTCCGCGATGAGGCATTTCAGAGAGGCATCCTACAGCTTGCTCCGGCTTTCGCGGCGGCTTGCAGCACGGAAAAACGCGTTCCGCTCAGGGTCGGCTGTGAACCCCTGACAGCGCAGAGGCCACCGAGGGCCCGTGGCATCAGTCCACGCTCCGAGCTCTACCCAGAGATTCGTCACGCAAAACCTATTGCCTGAGCTACAGACGCGTCGAATCGTCCCGAGAAGGAGACTTCAAAGGACCCCGCAGGTAATATGGGGACTTGTCCTCAGCGGCAACGTCCGCCTGCTAGTCAAAGAATTCATGAGGATGAATTCAAAATCCTGGCCAGGGTATATCAGATAAGCTTTCACAGTGGAGAACTAGCGCGGCTTTTGGTGTTCTTGAGGGAACACTGCCTACTTTACCCAGAAGTAGGTACGTTATCCCTTCAGCTCTGGGATCAGATAGGAGTCTGCATTCAGCAACCCCCGAAAGCTCCAGAAGGCGTAATTCGCACATGGAGCAAATGTAGGAAACTTTTAGCAGAGGTAGACCCAGTCCGGGTAGAGGCCAAAGAACCCCTAGCGTCAGCAGAGCCATCGGCGCCCACGGCGCTCTATCCGTCATTTCAGTTTAAGCAGAGTAGTGTAGGGAGCTTTCCCTCGGTGACAGCTGCAGACGTCACCGGTGGAATGCATGGAATGGGGAGCGCTGGCGCTTCTCTGATAGCTACAGGTTCCCGAACTACCAAGAGTGCCCTTCAGCGCACAGTTGAGGAAGAGATCAAGAAGGGGGAATTGCCAGCAGAAGAGCTAGCTGAGCTTAGTCAGATTTGTCCAATTCGCTTGGAGGTAGATGCCCTCACAGGGCAGCAGCAGGTAGTTCATTCACCAGTCCCGTATAAGCTCCTCATGGCTATACGGAAGGCCATTTCAGAGACAGAGTCGCTTCACTAGGGGCACGCTTCAGCAAGTGTGCAAGAACACCATGTTCATCCCGCACGACTGGAAAGCCGTCATGCGGATGATGCTCAACCCCAGCCAGTATTTGTTATGGGACAGCGAGTATCGCCTCAAGGCTCAGGCAAGGGCTGCCAGGATGGGGGGGGCAATAATTTCTGACCAGTTATATGGTTTAGGTGCCTTCGAATCCATCGATGCGCAGACCGCCCTGCCGCTCGCCACCCTTCAGTTGTCAGCTGAGACGGCCTTCAGGGCTTTTCTCAAGGTCCCAGCAACTGGCAAAGCGGCCAAAAATTACACCGCAGTCAAACAGGGCGCCCAGGAGTCCTACATGGACTTTATCAATCGCTTAGAGGAAGCGATTAGTAGACAGATCGATAATGAGCAAGCCCAACAAGAGCTCATGATGAAATTGGCTAAAGACAACGCCAACCTCGACTGCCGTAAGATCTTGCAGTCACTGGGCAATCGTCCCGACTTGACTCTCACGGACATGATTAGAGCTTGCGCCGACGTTGGCACAGACTCTTACAAAATGGGTCTGCTGGCAGCAGCGGTGCAAGGGGGGAGGAAACCCAAGAACAAAAACCAAGGGGCATGTCACAATTGTGGCAAGGTCGGTCACTTCGCTAGGGAGTGCCGATCCAAGAGCAGCGGACAACATTCCGGCCGTTCCAAGGCTCCAACCACCCCATGTCCGAAGTGTAATAAAGGCTTCCATTGGTCCAGATTCTGTCCGAATTCGGGAAACCGGAACGCGGGCACGTCTCTGGCCCCGGCCCAAACAGAGGCTTCCCTCGCTCTGGGCGAGCCAGAGCTGGATTAGATTCCAATCACATTCCAGGCATTGCGAAGGCGCAGGCCAGCCCCAAGGGTAGTACAGGGCTAGAATTGACTTGCCAGGCGGACGTTACATGCGACTTAGTCTACCTGGTGGATTCCCAGTACATGGGACCCCTGCCCAAAGGCTTCATAGGCTTAGTTTTGCCTTGTAGTGTAGCAGGAGCACGCGGAATTCTTGTAATTCCGGGAGTCATTGACTCCAATTTTTCAGGTGTTCTCCAAGTTCAACTCTGGACGCACCTACCCCAGACCATTCACAAGGGAGACACACTAGCGCAACTGATTATGGTTCCTTGTAACTCGCCAGCAGATAGCCAAGGAAGGCTCAGGGACAGCGCAGGGTCCGGGTCAGAAGATCGCTCGAGCGCAAGTGAGGCAGTGCAAGGATATCAGGTCTTAGCGACAGTGGAGACCAACATAGAATGGAAACAGCGGCCAGTGATTGAGGTATTTTTGAATAAAAAATCATTCTCAGGGTTGCTGGATACCGGAGCTGACGTCAGCGTGGTCAGCCGAAGCCAGTGGCCACGGGAGTGGGCCATTGAGCCGGTCTCCGATGTGTGGGGGGTAGGCGGCATCCAAGAAGCGTTTAGGAGCCGGGAGTGGGTGGAAGTCACGATCCCTAAGGCTGATGGCACAGCGGTCATTCGGCCGCACATTCTGGACGTGCACATCAACCTTTAGGGGCGAGACATTTTACAGCAATACCGTGCCACTCTTACCTTCGGGTAATGGCGTTGCCACTTAAATGGCTTAACAATACGCCAGTCTGGGTGGAACAATGGCTGGTAGTGGGGGAGAAGTTAGTCGCCCTAAAGCAACTGGTTAGAGAACAGCTAGACGCAGGACACATAGAGCAGTCCACTAGTCCTTGGAATTCGCCCATTTTTGTCATCAAGAAAAAGTCGGGGAAGTGGCGACTCCTCCACGATCTCAGAGAGATCAATAAATGTATATAGCCAATGGGTCCGCTTCAATGCGGCATTCCGAATCCCAATATGATTCCCGAGGATTGGGAGATCCTGGTCGTAGACCTCAAGGATTGCTTTTACACCATTCCCTTAGACCCCAGGGATCGGGAAAGGTTCGCCTTTACGGTGCCGGTTGTGAACCACAGTGAGCCCACGCAGCGTTACGTGTGGAAATATTTGCCACAGGGGATGCTCAATTCGCCCACCCTGTGCCAAATTTATGTTCACAACGCACTGGCGAAGTTTCGAAACCTTCATCCCATAGCTTTAGTATGCCATTTCATGGACGATATCTTGGTCGCAGCGCCGCAACTCGGCAGCGAAATGTTTAAAGACCTCCAGGCCAGCCTGGGGGAGAAAGGGTTACTCATTCCCCCAGAGAAAGTACAGAGAACCGAGCCCTTCTCATACTTGGGTCATCGGCTTCTCCGTTCTTTCACAGCACCCATTTTGCCCCAGATCAACTTACAAGACTCAGTCACCTTGGTAGAATTACAGCAAGTTTTGGGTAACATTAATTGGGCCAGACCGTACTTCAGATTGGATACGGATCTTTTGAAACCGCTCTTCTCGCTGCTAGCGTTAGGTAAGCAGCCGGCAGACCGGATACAAATTCCTCGAGAGGCACGCTTGGCTCTCGAGAAAGTTAACCAAATTCTCAGCCAAAGGTGGGTGGACAGGATTGCTCCGGGGCCATATGCCCCGATCCTGAACTTGTATATCGTTCGGGCCGGATCCATGTTCACCGGAGCCCTAGGAGTGGACTCCGAGAGAGGGGCGAGTATCGTGGAATGGGTGTATTTACCGAACACCTCTTCCCGAAACATCGTTCCCCCCCAAGAGTTGGTCTCCGCGGTGGTCTACCGCGGAAGGCTGAGAGCTAGGGACATTTCAGGGCACGACTTAGCAAAAATCGTGATCCCATTCACCAAAGAGCAAGTTCAGCAGCTGATGCAGCTCGGTGACTCGCTTCCAATTGCCTTGGAGGGATTCACCGGATGCTTGGCATACCACTTGCCAAAGGACCCCAGACTCGTCTCGCTTCAAACGCAGACAGTCAGCTTGTACGAATTGCTCTCGCTGGTTCCACTTCAGGGGGCCAGAACAGTCTTTACTGATGGGGGTCGCACATACGGTGTCTTAACTTGGCAGGAGGGCCAGGCTTGGCGCACGCTGCTAACTCTTCCACAGAAGTCCACGCAGCGGGCAGAGTTGGCAGCAGTGAACCTTGCTTTGCGCACCTTCGCCAAAGAGCACCTCAACATCATTACTGACAGTCAGTACGTTAGGAATTTGCTTCACAGTCTACCAGGAGCATACATCACTCCCGCGATAGACAAAAATTTGCTGAGTTTGTTCCTCACAGCTCAATTTCACTTGCGAAACCGCACGGAAGCGCTCTATATCGCCCACATCCGAAGTCACCAGGACCTACCGGGTCCGATTTCCGCGGGCAATAGCAGAGCGGATGCGGCCGCAAAGGAAATTCAGCAACGATCAGTGTTAGGTGTTTTCACTACTCCAATTCAGAGTCATGCATTCTTTCATCAGAATGCCAAAGCACTCGCCAAACAGTTTAACCTGCCACTTTCTCAAGCCCAAGGCATAGTTCGCTCTTGCCAGCATTGTGCAGGGGCACCGGGGAGGCCCTCATGGGGGGTCAACCCACGAGGGACAGAGGCTAACCAGGTGTGGCAAATGGACGTCACACATGTCCCGCAGTTAGGCAGATGGCAGTACATGCACGTTTGCATTGATACTTTCTCGCAATTTGTTTGGGCAACAGCGCAAAAAGGGGAGACTGCTTCCCATGTGGAGCAGCACCTCCTTGCCTGCTTCGCGGCAATGGGCAAACCTCGGCACGTGAAAACCGATAACGCCCCGGCCTACAGCTCTAGGCAGCTGGCCGACTTCATGGCCACCTGGGACATTAAGCATACCTTTGGCGTTCCTTACAATCCTCAGGGGCAAGCGATTGTGGAATGAGTCAATCGGACGCTCAAGTCCTACATTGACAAACAAACAGAAAGGGGGGAGCCACCAGCCCTCCCCAAGTCACAGGGTCAGGCACAGCATTGTCTGAACAAGGTGTTGTTCAAGTACAATCACCTTAATGTTTTTTCCGATTGCACGCCGCAGGAGAAACACTTCCGCCGCTCGGAAGCTCTCCCGCGGCCGCTGGTTCGTTACCGAGTGCCACCGGACCCTTCCTGGAGGGGCCCGGCGCCACTCGTAACCTGGGGAAGAGGGTATGCTGCAGTTATGTCTCCTACAGGTGTCATCTGGATTCCAGCTCGGTGCGTTAAGCCTCACTTGGAGCCACATGGCGTGGACCCAGACCGACCCGAGTCCGATCCCGGAGATGGAGGACCTCACCCTGACCGAGGAGACCCGGCGGAGGAAGCGGCGACAGCAGTTGGCAGCGCCGAAGGTCACCTGGGGGATGGTCAAGACCCTTTGCAGTGAGGCCAAGGACCTCATCCAACGCGAGGGCGGGGAACCCACACTGGAGAACATCGTGTCTGCCATCTTTGCCCTGATCACCGCCAACTCCGTGGCAGTCATCATCATCCTGACCCTCTCCCTACTTGCGGGGGGAGGCGTTCAGGCAGCATCACTAAAGGCCAGCGATCTGATGCCAGGCGGAGATCTCTCTGCCCGGATGCACTACAACCTATGGGAAAGGTTGGCGGGTCTCGTCAACCAGTCCGATTTTTGCCTGAAGCAGGACATCGGTTCTGCCTCAGTTCTGAGCACCTGTCTCATCCCATCCCCGTGTGCCACACTCCAGACACGCACACCAGGGATGGCGACTGGCTGGTGAGGCGGATTTTCAGTCCGTTTCTCCCAACAAGTTTCTCAGCATACGCTCGCTGGGGAATGCAGCTGACCATGACTTTGCCGGCTGATGCAGCCACTCTCCACACCCCTCGAGTGGCGGTCAGCCCGAACTCTACTTGTGCTCGAATGACCGGCTGCTCCGCAGTCGGCCGGATTCGGCGCCGCTGCCTCAACGCTGGCAGCAGCAACTGGACTTGTAATAACCCAGAGACACTTGGTTCAATGTATGCTCATGTTACCCTGCCTTCAGGTTGGTTCTTTACATGCAATCAGTACACTTGGAATTACATTCCCGCAAATGTATCAGATTCCATATGTTGTATCAGTCGCTTGACATTGTTACTCCCCACTAGGGATATGATTGTTCCAAGCACAAATGTTTCCGCACCCATACGGCGCACTCGCGCCACCCAGTTAGACAGCTCATGTGATAGCAACATTAGGGTTCTGAGTCCAGCTGAGTACGTCTCGTTGGCAGTCAGCATACTTGGCGTGCCAGGCTTAGCCATCGGCAACGCTCGGAGAATTGGTCAATTGGCTTGCGGATTAGCAAAAGCCATTAACCATACCTCCTCAGCGATAGCGCTGCTCAACCAGGAGCAGGCGGAACTTCGCCATGCCATACTAGACAATCAAGCAGCTATCGACTACCTTCTGTTGTTACATCATTTGGGTTGCGAATCTGTCCACAGCATGTGTTGCTTTAATCTCACAGACAATACCCATAAAGTACAGAGCCAGCTCACGGACCTCCACACCCTAGTCAAGAATATCAAGGAGGATACTTCATAGGGGTGGTGGGATTCCTTGTGGTCGTGGCTCCCATGGGGATGGCTCCAGACGACGCTCAAAGTGATTGTGGGGGTGATAATACTGGGCACAACCGTGTGTTGTTTCATGCAATGTATTCCCTCACTGCTATCGAGATGTCCCCCGTGGAGAGAACCTCTAAATGTCATCCCTACACACCAGCTGATGCCCCTCTTGCGCAGGGCTGTCTGTCAGGTCCAAAAATAACAGAAAAGGGGGGAGTGCGGGATCCGCGAGCACAATTGGCATAATATGGCCCCTGGCAAAGGTTACACCGGATGAGGAAGACCCCTGGTCACTGGCCCTTGCCAGTATGGAAATTGGGGAGCGGATTAATAATCATAGGATTGATTCACCCACATCTGACCTGACCGGCAGTTCTGCTGAGGGAAGCTGAATCGCTAACCTCCGTTAGACATTAGGCAATTACACACTTACAGATCAGCCCAAGCCCGAGTGCAAATAGTGGCCATGTTTACCCTGGTGTAAGCCACGAACAATGGACTTCCCCTGTCAGTGTTTGCCCTAGTTAATTAACTTCCCCAAGAGAGATTCCCCATTAACCCGGGTAAATGGGTGATATGATTTTCTGTCAGATGACGATTCTATCACACGCTGCCTTGAATTCCTATATATGATGATGTTTTTCCCTCAATAAACCACTGGTCTTCGCTCCATCTTGCCTCGTGTCGTTCCTTGATCAGTCTCCTCCGGGACCTCACGGCCGCCCCGCGGCCCCAATCCAACACCACAGCACCATTTTATGTGGGCCCCAAGCTGCCTCCACCACACCAGGAAGTGCCATGTGGTAGAGAAAGGGCAAAATGGCTATCCGACCTCCAACCTGTCTGAGGGAACATGACCCGGCCCCTGGTTTTAAAGGTTGAGAATTCCTGGTGCAGAGGCTCAACCAGAGGGGGAGGAAAAGAACTTTGCCAATTAAACTAGTGGCAAAGAATAATCACATTAGGTAAAGCCCCCACTGCTAGCCAGTGTTAGGACATGCAAGACTGCTGTTATCCCAACAAGATGAACTACTCAATTAATTAAAATATACAATACTGAATTGTCAAGCAATAAAGAAAACTATATCTCCCAGAGTCCCCAAAGTTACTAGTGAACATAATTACTTAATGCTGTTAAAATCTAAATAAGCCATCTCAAAAGGGTACTGTATATTGAGTTCCTATTTTCAGCATACTACAATAATTTGTAATGCATTTACAGCAATCTGTACAACTTCCTGACCATGATAGTAAACTGTCGCTTGCTAATCAGGAGCCCTTAACTGTGTTACTCACTTTGCTCAAGTTTTTAGTGACCCAGCAGATAAAATCTGTATGATTTAATGTTTTTTCTTAAATTGTCTTGTATCATTTCCAGCTATGTATTTAGTAGCAAGGGTGGATACCAAGAAACTGCCTCTGGTATTTCTTTTTGCTGCTCTCTAAAAGATTTCTAAAGCTGAAGCCAAACAGCAGAAAGAAGAATGCAATGGCAGGCTTCATTTAATTGCTGGATTGTACTTGAATCTTGATCTTTATATATTGCTAGCTGGTTCTAATCTTCAGATTAGGAAAAAAGATACCTGCTACAGATAGTAATATATGTGTTGGTGGTGGGTTTTGATTTGTTGTGGGTATTGTTGTTATTTGTTTTCTTTTTGTTCACAGCCCAAAGTGGGATAACACCCAGATGGGCAGTATAGAAATTCAATAAATAAATAAATAAAAATAAAGTGTAAAAGCTCCCCTTTTTGGCTTGCCTGAGGCTTCTCCCTCTTGTACTTACATTTTTAAAATGTTAACATTTTGTAGATTTCATATTTGTTTTTAGATAATAGATGGCACGGCCGGGGTGGGGGGTATTGTTATGTTTTTAAGGGCTTTTAATTGTTTTGTATTTTTTTAACTTGTGTGTATATTGTGTATTGTATATTGTGTATGTTGTTTGTTTACCATGTGAGCCGCCCTGAGTCAGGTTCCCTGATTGGGCAACATACAAGTGCGTAAATTAAATTAAATTAAATTAAATTAAATTAAATTAAATTAAATACTAACACAAATGGATTGAATTTTTTAAAGTGTTAGTCTGTGCAAGCATATCAGAGAGTAAACAAAACAAAACAACAACAAAAAAGTTGTGGCACCTTAAAGACTAACTCCTATATTTAAATGTGAGCTTTCGTTAATCAAATCCACTTGTCAGACAAATGGTTTGAAAAGATGAATAAGAAACAATCGTTCAGAAATGTAAATCAATTGTTTATGTAATATCTGAACAAGAGAGCATTGCTTTCAACCATGTTTGAAACCATGTTTTCTATGCAGCCATATAGCTCCTCCAGTGGCTTAGTGGTTAAACGCTGAGCTGGAGATTGGAAGGTCGGGTTTTAATACCCGGCAGTTGCACTTGGGGACATGAAAGGAGCCTCATTTGGGCATCCTCTAAGAATCCTTTCAACCCAGAGTAATCTCCGACACGAAATTATTATTATACAGCCATGTAGGACCATACTGCTATCAGACAGTATTTTTGTTTTCTTGTTCAGTCGCACGGTTGATTCCGACCCTTTGCAACCCTATGGACCATTGCCCGCCAGGCACCCCTGTCCTCCACCATCCTCCTCAACCCACCCAGTGTTGTGCCCATTATGTCTAAAATACCATCTAGCCATCTCATCTTTGGCCGCCCCCTTCCTCTTTTGCCCTCCACCTTTCCCAACATCAAGGCTTTCTCAAATGAATCCTCTCTTCTCATTTGATTTCCAAAGTACTTTAGCTTCATCTTTACTACTTGACCTCCTAAGGAGCAATCAGGGTTGATTAAAATGTACAGTACTCCCTTGGGCTGCCTTTGGAGGTAGTGAAACAATTTCACAGGTTCCTGAACCCCTTTCCATTCCTAAAGCCCCTCCACTTTCCTGAGATTCACTTGTGCTTCTTCTATGCAGAGAAAGAGAGAGGCACGAAGCTTGGTGATCCTCTCTGCATGGTGCCAGTAGAAAAAGTTATCTTTAGATTGGCCAAGTGATCCCCACAGTTATTTCTGAACAGATGGCTGAGGTTAGCAGGCACCAAGGGAAGTTCTGTTGTTTGCTTGATAACAGAAGCAAAAACATGGCTTGCGTCAGGTGTTGGCTAAGTTATGCCCCTTCTGCTTTGGACTCAATGCAGCATGTCAAAAGACTGCAGTAGGGGTTGCTGTCATAGGAGCCACACCTCAAAGCCGTACCAAAGTATTCCCTTTTATTTCCTCTAATTGCTGTTCTCTTATTAAATACTGATGGAGAAAATACAAAATAGAATTTTAAAAAGTGAATGAACAACAGAATTGAAAAGGATAATTAGACGAAATAAGAAGTATTCTGGAGGACTGGGTTTGAATTACACCCCCTCCCTCCCCAGCCATGAGGAAAGCTCCCAGCTTCAAAGAGGGCCGTTTTGGGGAAGGGGACGTGCAAGCCCCTGACTTCCTGCATTTAGATTTTAAAAAGACACAGCCTGCTATCTTTTTCCTGTGTTACATCTAAGCAAATGAGCCTGGTTTTAATAACATGGCACCCGCATTTGCCTGAAGAAGTAACGTGTGTTACTTACTGTTTTATTTTACTTTTAAGTGACCCTATAGAAGGTAGCACCTCCATTCTGCATTTGTTTAAAGCAGGGGTTCTCAACCTGTGGCCCGTGGGCCTAATGTGGCCCACACACAATTTCCTGTGGCCCCCACTACCTCCACCACACCCTGAAGTGTCATGTGGTGGAGGAAGGGCAAAATGGCTATCTGGCTCCTGAAACTGTCTAAGGGAGCGTGACTGGCTCCTGGCTTTAAAAGGTTGAGAATTCCTGGTTTAAAGTATTCAAGGTGTTCTTGTTTACAAAAAACATTAGGTAAGATAGGTTTGGAGGGCAATCGAAAGAAACCACTTCTCGCAGTGGACATATTCCTACAACGTGATAAGCCAGGGATCCATTGGAACACTAGTTTGTCATAAATGTCGGAGCAACAAAACAAATCAAGGGGCTTTGCTCTGTTATTGATTTATTGTGACTTCTGGTAGTAGGCAGTGTCAACAAACCCAAAAAGCCATTTATTTATCTGGTTTGTTGGGATGGAATGAAGTAGGAAAGTGTAGAACATAGTAACCAATGGTGAAGCCAAGCTGCTCTGTTCAGCGGCTCTCCCTTACTTTTGTGTATGGGACCAAAGACAATGAACAGCCGAAAGGTTGGCTTAACACAGGTTTATTGCATGATGATCCGGGGGAACATGAGGTAATGGCGGATGGGTAGCTCAATATATACAGAGGCTATACATTTTGAATGTGGCTCCTCGACAGTCTATTGGTTACTGTCCGCGTGACGTCATGGACGGTCACGCCCTCCTTGTCCAGGTGTAGGTGATGGCGGGAATCTTCCCGCGCTGTTGTTTGCTGGTGAGTCTGGGCCAGGAGAGCTTGAACGCTTGCTATTGCCACCCGGTGGTCATTAGCTCGCGTCCTATTGTGAGGGCTACAGTTAAGCAGCTGCTGGTTATAATGTTACACAAGCATGGTTACATTGGATACATGTGAATGGATACATTGTAAAAGGTACAGTACCAGAACACAACATCCCTCCCCCCTAGGATGGGACGAAGTCCCTCAGCCAAGATGGCTTATTGCAAACGCGTTTGGGCCGCGATGTGGACTGGCCTGCCCCAGGGGCGCTACTGCTTCCTCGTTCCCTGGTCCCTTGTCCTGCAACGGGAGAGGGAGACTTGTTAGAGGCTTGCCGTGGTTTGGCGGTTTTGGGGGAAGGGAAAAACTCCATTGTGGGCAGACCGGAGACACTCGGGGCTAACGAAAAACCCCTCTTCTCGCTTGGACGGGTGGGGGACCACTCCGCAAAACTTCCCCGGTTCTGAAAATCAAAATCTAACTCTGTTGGGGTATCCGTATTAGTGGGGAGATCCCGCGGGATATCTATGAGATCGGCTTCCCTTCTCTCTACTGACCGATCCCGCAGGATGTCTATGAGGACAGATTCCCTTTCCTCCCCCCTTGGTGGGGACCCATGGCCCCCTTTCCTCCCCCTTGGGCTGAACGGGTGGGGGAGAACCCTAACGCTGAATCCTGTTTCCCGCGGTCCGTGCCCTGCTCGTCGGGGACCCTGCGCCTGAGCTGGTCTGCGTGCCGCCTCCAGAGTAGACCTGTGCCGGTCTCGACGCGGTACGAGACAGGACCGGTCTGCTCCAAGATGACGCCCGGTACCCAGGCCGGACCCGCGCTGGCGTAGTTCCTGCAATACACGGGGGCACCCACGTCGAAACTCTTTGTGTCCCCTATCCCAATGTTCTTCCCCTTGTCCTCTACTCTCGTGGGGTCTATTCTAGTTAGTATGGTGGTCAGTTTCCTGCGCATAAGCAGCTCCGCGGGGTAGTACCCTGACGCTAGGGGAGTCACTCTGTAACCTAGCAGGAACTGGCACACTTGATGGTTTAGGTCCCCGGGCCCCATGCGCCGCAGCGCGTCCTTGGTGGTGCGCACAAGGCGCTCTACTTGGCCGTTTGTGGCAGGGTGAAAAGGAGCGGAGGTGATGTTCCGAATGGCGTTGATTTCTGTGAATGCCTTGAACTCTGAGGATGTGAAACAACTTGCGTTGTCGCTTACGAGAATGTCGGGTAAACCGAATGTGGAAAAAACCCTCCGCAAGTGTTTTATGGTTGTGGCTGTGGACGTGCTTGTAACCGGGATGACCTCCAACCACTTGGAGAAAGCATCCACCACAATAAGAAACAGCGTCCCACGGAACGGGCCAGCAAACTCTACATGAATCCGGGACCACGGCCCCTTTGCCGCGTCCCACTCCCTGTGAGGCAGGCGGGCTTCTTCTGGTCTGGAGCTTTGGCAAGGCTCACAAGTGCCGACCATGTGCTCGATGTCGGCGTCTAGTTGGGGCCACCAGAAATAGCTCAGTGCCAGGGCTTTGGAGCGCACAATTCCAGGGTGACTGACGTGCAGGAGTTTGAGTACCCGCGGTCGTAAGGACACCGGGATCACTACTCGCTGGCCCCACAGAAGGCACCCCCTCTCAAGGGACAACTCTAACTTCTTTCGGAAAAATGGGTCGAACTCTGCTGCCGGGGAGGACGCTGGCCACCCTTTCTGCACCCAGGAGCTAACTTTTGCTAAAACGTTGTCCTTGCCGGTCGCCTTGGCGATGTCGGCGGGCAGTATTGGGGGTGAGTCGAGGACCTCTATCATCAGCACCTGGTGGTCTGGCTCCTCCCCGCCCACATGGCTGTTACCCTGGGGAAGGGGGGACCTCGATAGAGCGTCCGCATGGCTGATCTCCCTTCCGGGCCTGTACACTAACGCGTGCTGATACGCGTTGAGAAAAATGGCCCACCTAAGCATCCTTGGGGACAGGATCTGTGGCGTGGGCTTATCTGCGGTAAAAATGCCTAGCAGGGGCTTGTGATCGGTTACGATTGTGAAGGGGCGGCCGTACAGGAAGTCGTGGAACTTTTTTGTTCCCGCAATTATCGCTAATGCTTCCCTGTCCGTCTGGGCGTAGTTTCTCTCCGCTTGGGACAGGGACCTGGAGTAGAACGCTATCGGGGCCTCTCTCCCATTTTCCAGCACATGGCACAGTACCGCCCCCACCCCCACCGGGGATGCGTCACATATCAGGACCACTGGGCGCTTGGGGTTGAAATGGGTGAGGATGGCATCAGACGCCAGAAGCTGCTTTAGCTCAGTAAATGCCCTCTCTTGCTCGTCACCCCACTTCCATGCCTCGTCCTTTTTAAGCAATCTGTGCAACGGTTCGGCCACGGCTGCTTTCCGGGGAAGGAAGGAGTGGTAAAAATTCAGCAGCCCTAGGAACGACTGTAACTCGGACTTGGAGGTGGGGCGAGGGGCTTTCTTGATGGCGGCTACCTTAGACGTGGACGGCCTTATTCCCTCAGGAGTGACACGGAACCCTAGGAATTCGACCTCAGTTGCGAAGAAGACGCATTTGTCTTTTCGCAGTCTCAACCCCGCCTTTTCGAATATCGCTAGAACCTTGCCCAACCTCTTTGCCAATTCGGCCCGACTCCCCCCCCCGTTATTAATACGTCATCAAAATACGGCAACACCCCCTCGAGCCCCTTCAGGAGGCGTTCCACGAGTGACTGGAAAATCCCAGGCGCCGAGTTTACGCCGAACTGAAGGCGCGTCACCTGGAACGCCCCCTTATGGGTGACTATGGTTTGTGCAGCCGCTGCGGCTGGGGTCACCGAGAGCTGCTGGTAGGCTTGTGCTAAGTCGAGTTTAGCGAAACACTTTCCCCCATGTAACCTGGCCAGCAAATGGCTGACTACCGGCACCGGATACACATTAGGGCGAATGGCCTTGTTGATGGTGCACTTGTAGTCAGCGCATATGCGCACCTCCCCATTGGCCTTTAGTGCTGTTACAATTGGAGTTTCCCACTCCGCAGAATCAACAGGAACAAGAATCCCCTGGCCCACCAATTTGTCCAGTTCCGCCTCTATTTTGTCCTTGAGCGCGAATGGCACCCGGCGCGGTTTGAGTCTTATTGGGCGGACCTCAGGGTCTAGGTCGAAGGCTACTGGGGGTCCCTTAAATTTCCCAAGTCCCTTTTTGAAGACTTCGGGGTGCGCATCGCACACCTCCTGAATCGGGTCAGTCCCCACGGCAATGGCGTGCACCCCCCCAATGAACAAACCCAGGGGCTGGAACCATTGAGTCCCGAGGAGGCTGCAATTTCCTCCTTTAAGAACAACTAGGGGAAGAGTCGCGGCGTGTTTCTTAAATTGAACCTGAAATTTTCCAACCCCCAACACTGGAATGCAGTTCCCTTGCACGTCCCGTAGCGTGGACCTCAAAGCTTTGAGTTTGGGCCGCACGTGGGGGGCGATTTTCAGAAACTCCTTCTGGGGAATGATGGAATATGAGGAACCCGAGTCAATTTCCATCCTAATGGGGGCCCCTTGTACTAGTACCTCAACAAAGTAGCGGGGGTGTCCCGCGGACACGCTGAACACTGGCGCGTCGTCCTCGCTGTCGTCGGCGATGCGGCCCACGCCGTCTCACTTCCTCGTGGCCTGGGTGCCGACCTTGGGTCTCGTCGTGCGGTCTCTCGAGCTCTTCCGGGCCTCGCGCCTTTGCCTGCAGACCTTGGCGATGTGCCCGCGGCGGCCGCAGTTGTGACACTCGGCCTTTCTGAAGGGGCATTTGGCGTGGTCGTGGTTCGCTCCGCAGCCGTCGCAACGCCGGCCTTCCTTCCGGACCTTCCGGACGTCCTCGTCGTCGCTGCTCTCCGCGGACGACTTCGAAACTCGTCGGGCCGCGTGCACCGAAACGTGCACCGAAGTCTCTGCCTTGCCCGTCTTTGGCCGTCAGTCCTGGAGCTCCTGGACCCCGGCCTTCGTAGCCTCCGCGGCTTGTGCCTCCTTCAGGACCTCCTGCAACGTGGGGGGTGGCTCCCGGTTCATCAATGTGCGCTGAGTTTCGGCATCGCTCAGGCCGCACAGCACGCAGTCTCTTAGTGTGATTTCTGCGTTCTCCCATTTGCATGGGCCGGCCGCCAGTCGCAGGGCCGCTGCGAAATCGGCGACCGTCTCCCCGGGCGCTTGGACTCGCCTCCAAAACGCGCTCCGAGCGGGGAACATCGCCGTCGAGGGCCGGAAGTACTCGCGCAGCATGTGCATGAGCTCCTTCACCTTGAATTCACTCGCCCTCCTCGGCGCGATCAGGTCCACCAAGACCCTCTTGGTGTCTGGCCCCAGCATCCTGGTGAAAATGGCCCTTTTCTTTGCCTCATCCGTTACTTCGGATTCCACCAGGGCTCCCTGGAAGTCCATCTCGAAGATGTCCCAGTCTGCTGGTCTCCTGATTTCAAAACCGGCGCATGTCTTGGTCCCGTGGGCAGCCATCATCCCATCCTCGTCGCCAATTTTGTGTATGGGACCAAAGACAATGAACAGCCGAAAGGTTGGCTTAACACAGGTTTATTGCATGATGATCCGGGGGAACATGAGGTAATGGCGGATGGGTAGCTCAATATATACAGAGGCTATACATTTTGAATGTGGCTCCTTGACAGTCTATTGGTTACTGTCCGCGTGACGTCATGGACGGTCACGCCCTCCTTGTCCAGGTGTAGGTGATGGCGGGAATCTTCCCGCGCTGTTGTTTGCTGGTGAGTCTGGGCCAGGAGAGCTTGAACGCTCGCTATTGCCACCCGGTGGTCATTAGCTCGCGTCCTATTGTGAGGGCTACAGTTAAGCAGCTGCTGGTTATAATGTTACACAAGCATGGTTACATTGGATACACGTGAATGGATACATTGTAAAAGGTACAGTACCAGAACACAACACTTACAGAAGGAAAATTTTGAAGCCATGCTCTAAACCAGGAGTTCTCAACCTTTTAAAGCCTGGGACTGGGTCACTCTCCCTCAGACAGCTTCAGGGGGGCTGGATGGCCATTTTGCCCTTCCCCCACCCTGTGGCACTTCCTGGTGTGGTGGAGGTGGTGGTGAGCCACATGAAATGGTGTTGTAGGCTGCATGCGGCCCACAGACTGCAGGCTGAAAATCCCTGCTCTAAATGAATAAAGCCTTGTTGTGAAATGGATTTCTCTTATTCCAAAAGAAAAAGGGAATATAGATGCATATATAGAGGGAGTGGTGGGGTGTGGACAGTAGGAAACACCAGAGGCTCCTGGCTTGTCACTCTGAGAATGAGGATTTTGCACTAGACAGGTGTTTGCTCTGACTCAGAAAGGTACTTCTCACATCACTGTGGTCATTATGTCTAAACCCGGAAAGCGCTCTTCATTCTTTTCCAAGAGCAACCCACAGTCTGGTAACCTGAAAGACACACCTTAGTATGTAGTGTTTTGTAAGAACGTTGTTAGTAAAACAATACAGCTTGCATCCTGGAAGCATCATATATGCTTCTGGTGACTGCTGGAAATCCTCTCTCTTCTACAGTATCCTCAGAATTGTAATAATTTATGAGCAAAGAAAATCCATGCAGGTGCAGCCTAGACCTTCCGATGTCTATATTTTAGCAGCTTGCTATCAATTCCATGGCCCCTGCCAGAGTCCACTGTTCTTCCCCGTCTCTGCCTTGATGGCTCTATAATGTAAACGAAATCTTGGCTTAGCTCACAAGTCACCTCTTAGTTCTGATTATCATCTCTTTCCTTCCTGATGTCTTCTGGCTTGTTTTTGGGAGGTTTGGGGAGACCCTTACATATTGTGTGTAATATGAAGAGGATAAGGATACCTCATGGATGTCTTCCATTTAGTGGAGACTCCTTCATTTTTATATCTGCTCAAAAGTCCCAGTGGAAATGACACTTGTGGAGTAGAAACCTTTGATGTACCAAGTATTCTATTCACCAGTGGGCTAGGAATACTTGCCCTGTTGATCTGATGGATGGGTGTGTGAATCTTTACTGGATGCAGATGTTTATGAATAATACTCTATTATCCATGAAATAAAAAGGCAACTGATTCTTGGGAGACAAGCTATGAGACACCTGGGGAACATAGTGAAAAGTAGAGACATCACATTACAAACAAAAATTCGTATAGTCAAAGCAATAGTATTTCCAGTGGTAATGTATGGATGTGAGAGCTGGACAACTAGGAAAGCTGAATGCAGAAGAATAGACGTGGTGTTGGAGGAGAGTTTTGAGAGTCCCATGGACAATGAGGAGAACAAATAGGTCAATCTTGGAAGAAATCAACACTGACTGCTCCTTAGAAGGTCAAATAGTAAAGATGAAGATGAAGTACTTTGGACATCAAATGAGAAGGGAGGATTCACTTGAGAAAGCCTTGATGCTGGAAAATGTGGAGGGCAAAATAAGAAGGGGGTGGCCAAAGATGAGATGGATAGATGGTATTGTAGATGCAGTGGCCACAGAGCTGGGTGGGTTGAGGAGGATGGTGGAGGACAGAGGGGCCTGGAGGACAATGGTCCATGGGGTCGCAAAAGGTCGGAATCAACAACTCTATTTTAAGGATGACTTGGCAGTAATAAGAGTATTTTGGCCTATGAGTGTGCTGTGTGTTGCATCAATACCCAAACAATCTAGCTACAAAATAATTCATACTTATCATTTTGTGGGGGACCCAAACTTTGGAGGAGCAAAGAGCTCCATTACTTTCCTTGAATAGATTTGGCAGGCTAAGAAAAGATTAAAATGATACCAGAATTCGGATGGCATGACATGTGAGAGACGACAGCCTCTTTTTAAAAATTAAAAAGAGAAGATGTTCAAAGACAGCACATTGTTTTTCAGAAAAGGCTAAAATAGCACAGGAATGGAGATGCAGTAAGGAATACATAATTCTAGTTCATTTCAGCCTGACTTGTTACTGTCTCAACTGTGCATGTAACAGTTCTTCAAAGGTCATCTGGATTTTTGGATTGTAATCTAGAAGTGACAGTAGCACAATGTCTGACCCAAATTAGATGAAAGACTTTGGCAACAAATCCAGTTACTGGTGGTTTATGAATACAGTAGCATTTAAAAAAGAGATTTTACCCGTGCGAAAGTTGAATTTCTGAAAAGTATCCAAAAAGCATGTCTTTCTCCTTTTAGCTGGGACTAGATGTGATGTGATGTGATGCCTTACACATACATGACTCCTGCTGAAAACAGTCCTTTGCCATTTGCCCCTCTCTTTCATAAGGTCCATCTATACAAAATGTGGAATGTATTGCCATTGTTTTTTCTTGCTACAACTCACGTGGCAGACAGTAGAGCCAGCAAAGTGGAGCCAGGGATGGAGTAAAATGAAGAATGATGATATCCTTATAATGAACTTTGTGTTAGTAATTGTCAGCATTAGCAGAAGGGGAGACAGGGAGGTGGAGAGGCAAGGCTGCAGATTGTCGAGATAGCCATACATACACCTTCTGTAACATCTAGTTCTAGCCTTGTTTATATGAACTTCTAAAATATTATTTGCAGTATTAATGAGTTCATGTTAATGCAAGATTTTTCATTCATGTTCTGTTTGTACTTTATGGATGTATCTAAATTACTTTTTTTATCACAGTTTGACATTGCATTAATTACCATGATTCCCTCTTATGAAATTCTGGGATTTATGGTTTGGTGTGCTGAAGGCTCTGTGCTCTGGTTCAGGGGAATGAATGTGCTAGAGCCCTTTACCAAGGGATTTTAAGTATCTCACCAGACTACATCTCAGAATTCCATAGAATGGAGCTGTGACAATTAAAATGGGATCAAACTGTTGTTGCATTCATTCATTCATTCATTCATTTATTTATTTATTTATTGGATTTTTACCCCGCTCTACTCAAGCCTAGGCTAACTCAGAGTGGCTACAACAATTCAATATACATACTATTACAATTAATAAATACAATACAGATACAAAGTATAAGAGCAAAAAGCATTACAAAAGCATTACAAAATCACAGATCAAATAATACAAAAAGAACAACAAAATACAATGCAATAATATATAATAGACAATAATCGCCCCACCAACAAGGAAAAAAAACAGATTACACTTAGCACTCACCCCATTCACCCCAAAGAAACAAAGATGAAGGGTAGCGGGAGCAATGGACCCCTGCCACCAAGGTCAAAGTCCAGAATTCTTACCAACGGCATGGGGGAGGGAGGAGTCTCCTACCTGCTTCAACTTCTCATTTACGGCGGTAGCGGGGTCTTCGGGGCTCACCTGGCTTCGGGAGCCCCCTTTAACCTCCCCGCCAGGTGGAGGATAATTATCTACAATGTAGATATTTTCTCAGAGTCTCTATATTAATCAATCAATTTTATTTTTATATCACCCTAATGACCAAAGGTCACTTGAGGTGGTGTGCATACCAATATAAATAAAATATAATGAATAACCCCACCCTCTTATTACTATAACAGAAGAATATGGGCTACTTTTTAGAAAGCTGAACTTTAAGAAAGTGTTACAGGCAGCCCTTGCTTTTAGGCTCCATTTCCCCATGAACATTTGGCCACAGCTACATTTCAAATGGGTAGTCAAAACTTCTGCATTGTTGATCAATTAGTATAATTGGCCTATTTTGCTGACTCCTTAATTTTAGCAAAAATATTGTGCCTGGCTGTTTAAGCAATTCCATGACTTTCTAATTGCTTGCAGATGTCATGCTACTAATGAATAAATTTAAAAAGAATGCAAGAAGCAGTGTGTTAGCTTCACACTGATCTGTAGTCAACTAGGGACAAAAACTGTTGTCCAGATCATGTGCCAATTCAGTAGGTCCATGGGCAATTTTGAAGCCTCTTTCCATAAAAATAAAAGCCAATTAACTTTCCTGTGATACTCCCCCACCCCAGAGTAGCTGCTTATCTGCTTTAATTAAACAATAAGCACCACCACCACAATAACCATTACCGCTTTAATGTTTGTTGAGCTTGTCAGGGATGAAGAGGATCTCATTGTTTTATATTCACATGATACTAATAAAAACCCCATAAAATAACACTGTAAGATTTACAAGTGGGTGAAAGAGATGTTGCTGTGCAAAACAGTTTCTGCAGAACCTACTGAAACATTCAGAAACACTACTAATGCTACTGGTAAGCAGGCTACTTTATCAAACATATGTCTTGTGACATTAACGGCTTTATTATTTTGAAAATCATATTCATATAGAGCCATCATATAGAACTGTACAAATGATTTATACCAGCAATTGGCAAAGCTTAAACACTGCTTTGAAATACAGTATGCTAATGCATAATTCAACTTTTCAAGATTTTACAGGAAATCCAAATGCTGGTTCTCCACCTCTTATTCCAATAAGAAGTTTGTACCTCTTTGTAGGTTATTTTGTTGTTCACCACTTTGTGTGGCCTTTTGGCCAGAAGGGAAGTAGAAAAATAAAATAAATCACACATCACTGAGTGTAATGCTCTCAAGGCAGCCATGTTTAACTGAATGTTTGTTTGTTCGTTCATTAAATAAATATACGAGTCGCTTGATAGCAAAACTCTTAAAGCTATGTACATAACAACAAACAAGGGCACAAATCTATCTACACTGGCACCAAATATGCAATGAAGAATTTAATAAGCATAGAAAACAGAATAAACTCTCCCCAATGTTGCTATAACAAAGGCAATTGAGATAACCTGGAATTGCACTTGTGAAACAGAATAAGCTAGAAAAATTCTTTCTTCTATCCATCATATGCAACGGTTAGCCATTTTGGCAGCTGGCTTAAATAGCACAAAGTACTCCCACTACACACACACACACACCCTGTCTTCAGCCCTAGGCAAGCTTCATTCACTTTGGCCATGTGCTGTCTCTGCCCAGTGCCCAAACTCATTCTTTTTGGCACACAATTGTAACCCACAGAACACTGTTACCTTTCCTGCTGAAGTAGACCTATTTGTCTACTTGCAATTTCTTGCTTTCAAACTGTTAGGTTGGCAGGAGCTGGGACAGAGATGCGAGCTGTGTCATGCAGTGGTCAGGTCTCGAACTGCTGGCCTTCTGACCTTTGAACCATCAAGTTTAGCATCTTAACCACTAAGCCACTGCAGTTCCTCTAAATATTATCTAAATATCATTGCTGTGGGTCAAATCCTACTTGCTCCATCTAGTAGTTAGATAGTCTCCTGGATTTGCTCGGTGACTTGACATGGCAGACACCTGGGAAAAAGAAAGAAAGTGGTTAAGTAAGATCCAAGCAGAACTGCCCTTAGGCTTAATTCTCCTGTCTTGAAATAAGCTAGAAGAAGTACTTTTCCTTCACAGGAATCACAGACCCACAACATTCCAGAGTCGAAAGACGGCCAAAGGTCATTTGGTCCAACCTCTTGCTAATTAGATTGTGACTGGTCTTGGTGGTCAAGTGTAGTTTTCATCTGGGTCAAGTATAGCCCATGGACAGCTAGAGAGGCAGGTGGTTCAGTCAGGATTTGGTCAACACCCTGGACAGGATATATATAAGACATGGATCTAGGTCTTAAGCTTGGAAAGCAAAAGTAGTTGGAGATTGTAGTATTTTGCTCCCTAGAAGCAGAAGTAAAACGCGCCTGTACGGCACTCAGAGCCATCTCTGTGGGCATCCATGCAGTCACCCCAACACAGAGTTTGCCCCACCCCTCTGCCCAGCAGCCCAATGGGAGCGCTTCCTCCCTCCCCCAGCACATAGTTCACCTCACCCCTCTGCCCAGCAGCCCAATAGAAGTGTTTCCTTCCTCCCCTGTTACTATGTTGACACTAAATAAGTGGGTTTTCGGTTGTAGTTTGGGCACTCGGTCTCTAAAAGGTTTGCCATCACTGGTCTAGGGCAGTGGTTCCCAACCTTTATTTGGCCATGCCACACCTAAGCATCTCTAAAATCCTGATGCCGCCCCCTTCCCCCCCGTGTTGATATCAGTGGTGGGCATCAGCAAGTTTGCACCAGTTCGCCAGAACCGGTAGCAGAAATTCTGGCTGACCCAGTCCATCCAAGTTTTGAAATAAAGTCCTAATTCAGGTGCAATGCAGGGCTATCCCCCTGGCCACGCCCACCATACCATGCCCACAGAGTAGGTAGTAATAAAATTTGAATCATCCACTGAGGGATATCTTTTTTTAAAAGTAATTTTTTATTAATTTTTTTAAAAAAAACAAAAAATATAAAAAGAATCGAACAACAATACATTTCAATATAATACAAAGTACAATGCAATACAAATAATACAAAATACCAAAAACAAGAAGAAAAAATATTTTCATATTCATTATTTTAAACAAATCTCATTTTGACCACTTGTTTATCAAATATATACTCCTTATGTACATATCTTTTATAATGTATGTCCACATGTATATTTATGTATATATTCCAATAAATGTATATTTTTATTCCTAACATTCTAATAATATAAAGATATTCACATTATATATCATAGTAGTAATAAGTAAACAAAGAAATAAAAACAAAAACAAAATGAAAATACCAGTGATATTTACAATGCCCCAGAGATTACGTTTTCTCATAATTAACTTTTACTGTTTCCAAAAACTCAATTGACCTGGTGCTGGTCTGCCCCCTTTACCCTCAATCAATGTATGCTCCAAAAATGGCTTCCATATATTCCAAAATTTATTTTCCTTAATTATACCCTTTTTTTGATTGAGTTCCCAAGTAAGTTTATCGTTCAATGCAATTTCCCACATTTCTTTATACCAATCTTCCATTTTTATTGAAGAATCACTTTTTCATTTTTTGCACTGAGGGATACCTGATGTGGTGTAGTGGATAGAGTAATGAACTAGGATTCAGGAGGACTGGGCTTGAATCCCTGCTTAGGCACGGAAACTCCCTGGGGGAGTGGTATTGGTAAAACAACTTGTGTATTCAGGCACAATAGCAAGTAGTGTGGTCAGCGCCTTGCAAGAGGAAAGTGGCGGTTTCCCGCCATCCAAAATTAGGAGCCTAAAGTGGTGCGAAAACCCCCTGCTCAGGGCGCACTCATTATGGTAATCTAAGCCCTGTGATTGGTTACAGTTTTGGATCCTGTTCTCCATTGGTTAATTACATATATTCCCTGTTATGATTGGTTAGTTATGGTTATCCAGCAAGTCACTACTTTGTATCAAGTAGCCACCGCCAAGGAGACACTATAAAAGCCCCACGAGTAAACAAGGGTGGGGACGGACCAGATCTACACTTCCCACTCCATACAGGTAGCCAGATACATGCTGAGCCTGGGTCTCCTCCATTATGCTACGCTTCTATGGTAGCTAGCCTTTGCCTTGTATACGGCAAGATTCCGGAGGGACTGATTCCACTGGGATTGTATAGCCATCTCTGTGTCCGGAGCACCTTGCAAGCTCATCTCTAAAAGACTGTTGAAGAAAGACTTGTTGCTGTTTTGTTCATCGTTATCTGGACTGGTGCTTATAAGGGCCGGATATAACACTACTCCTTAAATATCTCACTTACCTTGAAACCCCTATTAGGGTCTTTGATGTTCGGTTACATACACAACAGGGTCCCTATAAGTCAGTGCATGACAGCACGTAGAAGAGTGTGGAGAGTTAGGCCTTCATAGGAATCTGGCTTGGAGGTTAGGGCAATCTGCATTTGAGGACTTCAGATTTCTGGGGGTTCTAGTTACTTAGTCTTAGCTTTGTGTTGAAGCCTGACTCAACAGGTGGTAGTGGCTATCTAGGTTGGATTCTGCAGCAGCTCTCTGTCTGTTGCTACCTTGAGCAATTTACGGGTATGCACTGATTGCTTTCTTATTTGCATTAAATAGGGAGTACAGGGAGGTCATATAGTAAATTTAGCAAACTGCAGATTCTTTGAAATCTCGCACTGCTGCTCATTATTCTTCAGTTATAGCTTTTCACTGAATATATCAGTGCTAGCTTTTAACCCAGAGAGTAGGTAACAAATATGCATATACAGTATTGTGTATTAGAGAAAATTGCATGTAAAATGCATTTTTAAAAGCATTGCTTGTACTGCATATATTATGTAAAGATACCTACAGAAAGGTATATACAGTAAAACCCCGAGTTATGAATGCCTCAAGTTACGAAAAATTGAGTTACAAAAGGTTTTTTTTGGGTAAATCGGTGTCCCAGTTTACACAAAAAAAGACTTACGAAAGGGTGAGGGAAAAGATTCCTTTGGTCCGTGACTTTCTCTCAAGCTCAGAGCCTTTGCTGTGGCTGAAAATGTGCCCCCCTTCCCCCCCCCCCGGTCACAGCAAAAGCTTTGAGCTTGGGAGAAAGTCATGGACCAAATGAATCTTTTCCCCTCACCCTTTCCTTAGCCTGCGGCACTGGCAGATGGGCCGGGGACAGCAGCCGTGCTGGCTTCCCAAGGCTTCCCTATGGGGATGCCTTGAGTTATGCCAAAAATCGAGTTACGAAAGGTTCCAGGGAACCGACATTTTGCTTAACTTTGGGTTTTACCGTAGTAGCAAAAAGGATACAGGTATATACAAAATGTAAGTTAGAGAAAGCTGCAAATGAAAATAAATTCAAGGAAGATTTGAAGAATGATGTAGAAATTGGACAGAATGGAATTATGATTGAAAATTTATACAGAACTGACAAGACTAGACACAGATTAATATGTTGCTACTATTCACCCTCACCAGTCCATATCAAACAAGCAGTTAAAAGGTCAGAAGAAGATAATTTCATGTTACATCCTACATAGGGCAGGAAAGGAAGAATCTGGATAAACAACAGAAAAATTGGAGGGGCATAGTTTTTTTTTTAAAATGTCTGCTTAATATTACAAATGAACATTAATACTGAGCTGGACTGGTACTAGTGGTTTTCAAATACTAAAGCCCACCCTCTTCTGCCTAATTCCCAAGGCTCTTATAGGCTTTCCCATATTGAAAGGGATTTCCAGAGAGCTGTGGAAACAGAGGTGAGGATGGAAAACTTTAAATTAAAGTCTGATATGTGGAGGAAATAGAGATGAGGGACTACAAACATATGGGTAAAATGGTCTTTTTAGGTTGCAAATTGGGAAAGGTAGTGAACAAAAATACTATGATGAAAGGATTAATGAATGTATGGAAGAGGGTAAAGAAGGATTTGGTTCCAAATGCTTCACCCATATTGGAAATATTAGATATGGCGAGTTTTCCACTTAATATAAATGAGGAGACAAAGGAGGTACTGATGAAGAATGAGGTTATCCTGTTGAAGGACTGGTTTCGGATATGTAGAGATGAGGCTAGTAGGAAAAAATTGTTCGAGCAATTAAAAATTAATTGGTTTCAGCAATTGAGGATCATTAAATGGAACAGTAAATATATGAGTGAATATGATTTGGAAAGAGAAAAGATGGAATTTGAAGAGCTGATTCTAAAAGTCAGAAAGAGGGATAAAAATATTAAGGGATTAGTTAGTAAATTGTATACAATACTAAATAGGGATGGTGATCCACAAGAGGATTTGAAATTAAGGTGGGAACAAGAATTGAATATAAAGATGGGAAAGGATATATGGAGAAATAAATGGAAAAAGAGGATTATGAGAACTATGTTGGTTAGAATAAAGGAACATAATTTTAAAATGTTGTGGAGATGGTATCTGACCCCAGTGAGGTTACACCAAATGGACAATAAAAACGATAAAATGTGTTGGAGATGCAAGGATACTATTGGAACGTATGAACACATGTGGTGGAGTTGTAAAGCGGTTAAAGATTTGTGAAATAGAATTGAAAAGAAATTGGAAAAATTCTGGGCAAGATGGTAAAACTGGGATCAGGTATCACTCTGTTAACAAATGTGGAAGGCATTAATTTAAATAAGGATAAGAAAGAGTTATTAGAAATAATGATTACAACGGCTAGACAATGTATTGCAAGACATTGGAAAAATGATGTAAACATACAAACTGAAGAGTGGTATAAAGAAATGTGGAATTTAGCCTTGAACGATAAATTGACTTGGGAGATAAAGAAAAAAAGGGATAATTTGAAAGAAAACAGATTTTGGAATATTTGGAAACCTTTTGTGGATCACTCCCTTAAGGGTAATGAAAGAAATAGACCTGTACCTGATCAAAGTGGATTTTGGAATTAATAATACTGAGACACTCTGAGCTCTCCAGGGCAATGTAAATAAACACAGGGTGATTTATTATTTACATTTATATTATTGTATTCCTACCCATAATGGTACTATTTGACTTATTGGAAAATGAGATTTAGAGAGGGTAGTTAAGGTTAGAGAATAAATTTTAAGTAACAAGTCAAGAGTTTTTATTTACAATGATGGTTTTTAGGAATTCGGTAGGTGTATACATCTTTTTTTTTAGTTGTCTTTTTTTTACTGTGTATTTCAATAATTATTTTTTCTTTTTCCTAAGTATTATGTTGTATACTTTTGTATTGTGTTTTGTATTTTATATGTATAAAATTTAATAAAAAATTAAAAAAAGTCTGATATGTCATCAGTTTTTTTTAATGAATTGAATCAATACAGCGACTTTCTTTTTGAGTAACCCATACCTCTTTCAATGCATGAAACCTGTATTTAAGTAGCTGAAATTGGTTTAAGGAAACACACACATCGACACCACATCTCACAAAATCTTATGTCATCAAACCATCCATGTATACAATTTTCATTAATTCACCCATTTATTACACTGCTACCTTATCTTTCTTCTCAAGACAGCACCTGCAATCGTCCCATCTTTCACCACCTGCGATCGTCCCATCTTTCACCACCCGCGGTCGTCCCATCTTTCACCAGTTTTGTCTTCACAACAGCTTTATGTAATAATAATTTTGTGTCAGAAATTACTCTGGATTGAAAGGATTTTTGCTGGAGAAACTCCCCTCACGGGACACCCGAATGAGGCTTCTTTCATGTCTCCAAGTGCAGCCCTCGGGTATCGAAACCCAACCTTCCAGTCTCCAAACTTAGCTTCTTAACCTATGGCATCCAGGGGAGCTGCAGCTTTATGTATTGGCTAGGGCAGTGATAGCGGATCTTTTAGAGACTGAGTGCCGAAGGAGAAGAAGGCGGCGTGTGGGCAGACAACAAGCATGCCTACGCACCCATGTGACATCACCAGCATGCCTCTGGACACACGTGTGCATCTCATGTCAGAGCAATGTTTGAAGCACTACAAATGCATTTTGAGTCCTGATGTGATTAAAGCCAATGATTGGAAATAGTTAAAAAATGCAAAAGAATTCTTGAATTTAAAAATAAATACTTCTTCTCCCTTACTTACTTCCTGATAGCATTGCATCAGCATACTACTGACTACCCTGAGAAGTTTCAATGGTGGGGTGGTCAGAGAATTGCCATATAAGATTTCTTTCTCTCATCATTCACAGTCATTTACTGCTATCCAGAGCCTATTAAATAAACAATACATGTAATTTTGCTTATTTGCTTTCATGAACTGATACATCCTCAGCCTCTCATTTTATAATTATGTAGTAAGAACTCACCTCTTAAGCTGTATGACCATATATGGGGCGGGGGATATAAAATCTGCTTGTCTTAGTTTGCATTAGTGTATCTTTTTAAAAATTCAGTTCCCAGAAATTGTTGAATTTCTTTCATTCTATGGAAGGCGGAAGGTCAGCAGTTCGATTCCCGAGTACTGCAGGATGAAATGAGCTCCCATCTTTGTCCTAGCTCCTGCCAACCTAGAAGTTCGAAAGCAAGAAATTGCAAGTAGATAAATAGGGACCACTTGGGTGGGAAGATAACAGCGCTCCGTGCGCTCCGGTGTCTCGACATGTCTGCCACATGACCATGGAAACGTCTGCAGAAGCAGACAACGCTGGCTCTTCGACTTTGAAACAGAGATGAGCACTGAACCCTAGAGTCGGATATGACTGGCTTTTGAGGAAGGGAAACCTTTACCTAATGTATAATGTTAAACATCACAGGCTGTTATTTTATGAAACACTTGAGGATTTCATGGAATATTAAAGCAGGCTAGTAAATGCCTGGAAAATTATTCTAATTACTAGATAGCCATATATGTCCTTTTGGACAGATTAAAATTTTATTAATTGGTAGAGAATTATATAAATTTGGCCCCAGTTGTATTAAAACAAACGTTTTGTTTTTGCTTCTGCCATTTCTAAGCTAGTTATTTTTTTCCAGTTTCTTTAGACAACCGAGATTTTTCCTCCCTTGGTGTTATTTTTGTTATCTATTACCAATGAGTATTGAAGTAGTGAATATCATCAGCCATGCCTAGTTGACTATAACAATCAGATTATGCACTCTGATGCTCAGCAACATATCTCTGCTGAGTTAACATTTACAACTATTGGAGAGAGAGCCCTGTCCACCATCAGCACTAATTTAATCACAGCTTTGTGCTTGTGTCTGATTATTTTTGTTACTGGATGCTGCAGCAGCAGCAAAGTAGCACAAATTGAAAACAGAACAAGTGAACCATTTTCTATATATGTTTCTATCATCCAACATGTGATAACAATGTATCTTAACAATGTAACCTTTCCTACAAGTAACAATATAGCCTTCAGCTGTATCACTATAAACCCTGTATTAGGACGCGAGCTAATGACCACCTGTGGGCAGCAGCGAGCGTCCAAGCTCTCTTGGTCCATACTCATCAAAGGCCACAGCGCGGAGTTTCCCGCCACTACCTACACCTGGACAAGAAGGGCGTGGCCAGCAATGACGTCACGCGGACAATAGCCAACCGGCTATCGTGGAGCCACATTCGAATGTTTACCACTGTATATATAGAGCTATGCATCCGCCATTACCTCATGTTCCCTCTGACCACCATGCAATAAACCTGAGTTAAACCAGCCCATGGCTGTCTCCTGTGTCTTGGTTCTCATATACTAAACTGGCGACGAAGGTGGGATGATGGATCCCCAAGGAGCCAGGGCACGGAGCGGTTTCAACATTACTAAACCACAAGACTGGGAGATCTTTGAGATGGACTTCCAGGCAGCACTGGTGGAGCTCAAAGTCAAAGACGACGAGGAAAGGAAGAGGGCCATCCTCACCCGAATGCTGGGGATAGAAACCAAGCGGACGCTGGTAGGCATTATTGCACCGAAGACGATGAGTGACTTCAAAGCCGAGGAAATCATGAAACTGCTGCGTGAGCGGTTCCGACCCTCGAGGGCAATGTTTCCCGCTCGGAGCGCGTTTTGGAGGTGAGTCCAAGCGCCGGACGAGTCGGTTGAGACCTTCGTAGCAGCCATGAGGATAGCCGCCGCCCCCTGCAGATGGGACAACTTAGAGATGGCCCTGAGGGACGGCGTTCTGTGTGGCCTGAAGGATAAGGAAGTGCAGCGCAGCCTGATGAACAAGGAGCCGCCACCCACGCTGACAGAGGTTGTGGAGGCCGCGGAAGCCGCGGAATCCACGAATGCTGGAGTAGACGAAATGCACGAGTGGCGTGAGTGGCGTCTTAAGGCCGGCAAGGCGGAAAATTCGGTGCACGGCAAGTCCGGACAGGCGGTGCACGCGACCCGACGAACATCGAAATCGTCTGCGGAAGGCAGCGACGGCGAAGAGGTTCAGAAGGTCCGAAAAGGGGGGCGCCGCTGCGATGGTTGCGGAGCGGCCCATGAGCGCGCGAAGTGCCCATTCAGAAAAGCCGAGTGTTACAACTGTGGCCGTCGCGGGCACATCGCCAAGGCGTGCAAAAAGCGGCATGAGGGCCGGAGGCAATCACAAGACCGTTCGGCCAGACCGGACCGTCCAGCGAGGTCCAAAGATGGCGCCCGGACCACGAGGCAGCAGGATGGCGTGGGCCGCATCTCGGACGACAGTGAGGACGACGCCCCCGTGTTCAGCGTGTCCGCGGGACAACCCCATTACTTCGTTGAGGTACTAGTACAAGGGACCCCTATTAGGATGGAAATTGACTCGGGGTCCTCCTATTCCATAATTCCCCAGAGAGAATTCTTAAAAATCGACCCCCACGTGCGGCCCAAACTTAAAGCGTTGAGGTCCACACTACGAGATGTGCAGGGAAACAGCATTCCAGTGTTGGGGGTCGGGAAATTTCGGGTCCGTTTCAAGAGGCATTCTGCGGAACTCTCCCTAGTCGTTCTCAAAGGGGGAAATTGTAGCCTCCTCGGGACTCAGTGGTTCCAGCCTTTGGGTTTGTTCATAGGGGGGGTGCATGCCGTGGGTGCGGATCCAATACAAGCGGTGTGTGACGCGCACCCCGCCGTTTTTAAAAAAGGACTGGGAAAGTTCAAGGGACCCCCTGTAGCCTTCGACCTAGACCCGGAGGTCCGCCCGATAAGTCTCAAGCCACGCAGGGTGCCGTTCGCACTCAAGGACAAAATAGAGGCGGAATTGGACAAGCTGGTGGGTCAGGGGATCCTCGTTCCTGTTGACTCTGCGGAGTGGGAAACTCCAATTGTAACAGCACTAAAGGCTAACGGGGAGGTGCGCATTTGCGCTGATTATAAGTGTACAATTAACAAGGCTATCCGCCCAAATGCATACCCGGTGCCGGTGGTCAGCCACCTTCTGGCCAGGTTGAATGGGGGAAAATGTTTCGCTAAGCTCGATTTAGCACAAGCCTACCAGCAACTCCCTGTAACTCCCGCCACGGCGGCGGCACAAACAATAGTCACACATAAAGGGGCGTTCCAGGTGTCGCGTTTACAGTTCGGCGTGAACTCGGCACCCGGCCTTTTTCAGTCGCTTGTGGAACGCCTCCTGAAGGGGCTGGAGGGGGTGTTGCCTTATTTTGATGACGTATTGATAACAGGGGGGAGTGAGGCCGAACTGGCTAAAAGATTGGATAAAGTACTGACTGTGTTCGAGAAAGCGGGGCTGCGACTGAGAAAAGACAAATGTGTTTTTTTCGAAACAGAGGTTGAGTTTTTAGGGTTCCGTGTCACACCCGAGGGAATTAAGCCGTCCAAATCCAAAGTAGCCGCCATCAAGAAGGCTCCTCGCCCCACATCCAAAACCGAACTCCAGTCATTCCTGGGCCTCCTAAATTTTTACCATACCTTCCTTCCACGGAAGGCGTCTGTGGCCGAACCGCTCCATCGGTTGCTTAAAAAGGAGGAAACATGGCTGTGGGGTGACGAGCAAGAGAGGGCTTTTAAAGAGTTAAAGCAACTCCTAACATCCGAGGCAATCCTGACTCATTTCGACCCCAAACGGCCAGTGGTCTTAGTCTGTGACGCATCCCCGGTGGGGGTGGGGGCGGTGCTTTGCCACGTGTTGGACGACGGAAGGGAGGCCCCGATAGCGTTTTATTCAAGGTCCCTGTCCCAAGCAGAGCGGAATTACGCACAGACCGACAGGGAGGCATTAGCGATAGTAGCGGGAACCAAAAAATTTCACGATTTTCTGTATGGTCGCCCGTTTACGATCGTGACCGATCACAAGCCCCTGTTAGGAATTTTCACTGCAAATAAGCCCACGCCACAGATCCTGTCCCCGAGAATGCTGAGGTGGGCTATCTTCCTCAACGCATACCAACATGAGTTGGAATACCGGCCCGGAAAGGAGATCAGCCATGCAGACGCACTCTCAAGGTCTCCTCTGCCCTTGTCGGGCGACCAAAAGGCAGGGGTGGAGAGAGACCACCAGGTATTGTTAATAGAGGTCTTAGATTCACCCCCAATAGTACCAGCCGACATTGCCAGGGCGACAGGCAAGGATGGAACGCTGGAGAAAGTAAGCTCATGGGTACAGAAGGGGTGGCCGGCGCCCTCCCCAAGTACGGAATTCGACCCATTTTTTCGAAAAAAAATAGAGTTGTCCCTAGAGAGGGGGTGCCTTTTGTGGGGCCAACGGGTGGTGGTCCCTACATCCCTGCGACCGAGGGTGCTCAAACTGTTGCACGTCAGCCACCCGGGGATCGTCCGTTCCAAGGCGCTGGCCCGGAGTTACTTCTGGTGGCCCCAGCTGGACGCAGACATAGAGCACATGATCAGCACTTGTGAGGCATGCCAGGGCTCCCGACCGGAGGCGGCTCGTCTCCCGCATAGGGAATGGGACGCGGCAAGGGGGCCGTGGTCCAGAGTGCACATAGATTTCGCTGGCCTGTTCCGAGGAACCTTTTTTCTCCTGGTAGTGGATGCGTACTCCAAGTGGCTGGAGGTGATTCCGGTAAAGAGCACGTCCTCCGCCACTACAATTAGCCATCTAAGGAGAGTCTTTTCCACGTTCGGTTTACCCGACACTCTGGTCAGCGATAACGCTAGTTGTTTCACGTCCGCTGAGTTCAGGGCATTCACGGAGGCAAACGCCATTCGGCACGTCACATCCGCGCCGTTTCACCCGGCCACGAATGGCCAAGTGGAGCGGCTGGTGCGTACAACAAAGGAGGCGCTGCGGCGCATGGGCTCGGGGGACCTGAATCACCAAGTATGTCAGTTTTTATTAGCGTATAGGGTGACCCTCTTAGCATCCGGATACTCGCCGGCAGAGCTACTGATGCGGAGGAAGCTAACCACGCTTCTGACCAGATTGGACCCGACGAGGGTCGAGGACAAAGGGAAGAACGTAGGGGTAGCGGTGTCGAAAGGTTTCGCCGCCGGCGATCCTGTGCATTGCAGGAACTACGCCAGTGCAGGGCCAGCCTGGGTACCAGGGAGAGTTGTAGAACAGACGGGGCCAGTGTCGTATCGAGTGGAAACGAGCACCGGTCTACTCTGGAGGCGGCATGCAGATCAGCTCCGGAGCCGGGTTCCCAGGAAGCAATCCACGGACGGCACGGAAAATGCTTCAGCGTTAGGGTTCTCCTCCACCCGTTTAGCCCAAGGAGGAGACAACGAAGGGCAACAGTCCCAAACAAGGGGGGGAAGCAGCGGTCCCGACTCAGATCCTTTTGATACGCCAACTCTATCCGAGCCCGGGGAAGAGGGTGAGGAGTTTGCGACTGCTGCCCCTGAATTTGATTTTGCGTTACCGAGCCGGGGGGGGTTTTGGGAGTGTTCCCCCACCCATCCAAGCGAGAAGAGGGGTTTTTCGTTAGCCCCCAGTGCCCCCGGTTCTTCCCAAATAAAGCACACACCTCCCAAAAAAGCCGCAGAACCGCGGCAAGTCACTAACAAGTCTCCCTCTCCAATTACAGGACAGGAAGCCAGGGGACAAAGAGAAGGTAGCAAACCCGGGGCAGGGCAGCCCGCACCGAGACCCCAGCGTGTTCGAAATAAGCCATCTTGGCTGAGAGACTTCGTCTCATCCTAGGGGGGAGGAGTGTTGTGTTCTAATAGTGTAACCTTCTTCATGTGATAACAATGTATCTTAACAATGTAACCTTTCCTACAAGTAACAATATAGCCTTCAGCTGTATCACTATAAACCCTGTATTAGGACGCGAGCTAATGACCACCTGTGGGCAGCAGCGAGCGTCCAAGCTCTCTTGGTCCATACTCATCAAAGGCCACAGCGCGGAGTTTCCCGCCACTACCTACACCTGGACAAGAAGGGCGTGGCCAGCAATGACGTCACGCGGACAATAGCCAACCGGCTATCGTGGAGCCACATTCGAATGTTTACCACTGTATATATAGAGCTATGCATCCGCCATTACCTCATGTTCCCTCTGACCACCATGCAATAAACCTGAGTTAAACCAGCCCATGGCTGTCTCCTGTGTCTTGGTTCTCATATACTAAATTACTGCAAAATTTGAAGTTGTGTCAACAACTCAGTTGTATCTTCTGGGCTGCATTCACCAGTCAGTGAGCTTTGGGGCATACTTTGTACTGATTTCTTTATATATGTTTGCTTGCCCTCCCCCTCGCCCTCCCCCCCCCATGCCATCTGTCCTAAAACTGTAGAATTTCTATATTAAAGTTGCACTGTTAATAACAGAAGGTGTACAACACAGAGAATTAATTTAGTTGACTGATGAAAACTCAGATTGAGAGTTCTGCTGAGATTGACTGGGCTCGTTGTGTCTGGCCAGGTTACCCTGCTATGGTAATAGAGTAGACCATAGTGCCAGTGACTCATTGCCAATCATCAGGCAGTGGTTAACTAACCTGAACATGGCTACCATTTCAAAAACTTGCGTTTATAATTGTCCTTCCTCCAGTGAGTTCACAACATATCTGCGAAGTTGGCCAGGTTGAAACAGCAATTGGCCCAAGGTCAACCCATGAGCTTCACAGTTGAGTAGATCTTCCAAATCCCCCAGTCTAACAACTATACCACTCTTCCCATTTTCTGGATTGGTGTATTTTCCCCGCAGTATAATGATGCTAGTATAGTAGATTGGCTAGAGTGTTTTGGTTTAGTTGGCTAGAGTGTTTTTGTTTAGTTGTGCTAAATCCTTATTTTGGATCTGTGTTTAGTCATGAAGATCAAAGTTGGGGGAGGAGTCTGAACATAAGACAGTATACATCTCAATGACTTCTAAATGAATATTGTAAGGCTATTACAGAAGTTCACAGTACTCTGTATCATGAACTTAAAAGATTCAAGAATACAGTGGAACCTCATAAAACAATCGCCCCGTATAGCAACGGAATAATACAACAATTAGGTTTTGGGGGGAAATGGCATCCTACATAACAATTTTTCCTATGGAAAAAATCATACAACAATTTTTCAAAGAGAAAAAGTACAACCTGGCGTGAAAAAATCATTGTACGATGCATCCCATAGGGAATATCGCTATACGATGCATGCATCATATAGCAATTGTTTCGTACAACAACGAGCCTTGTGGAACAGATTAAAATAATTGTATGAGGTACCATTGTATGAGTATTAATCAATGGTAATGTAGGAATAATAGTAAACATTTAATGGGCAAAATCCTGTTCTCTAAATTACAACTATATGAGGTGAAATATGTTTATCATAATGGAAGGTTTTAGGTAATTAAAGAATTCCTGCTCTTTAGCTAATTATAATTAACTCTTTAGCTAATTATATACAGAGCAGGAACTCTTTGGCTCCTGAAAGTCTTCTGCCAGTGATCTCATCACCCTTATGTGTTCACCCTTAGAAGGACAAATAACAAAGATGAAGTTGAAGTATTTTGGACATCAAATGAGAAGAGAGGATTCACTTGAGAAGGCCTTGATGCTGGGGAAGGTGGAGGGCAGAAGAAGAAGGGGACGGCCAAAGATGAGATGGCTAGATGGTATTGTAGACACAATGGGCACGGGGCTGTGTGGACTAAGGAGGATGGTGGAGGACAGAGGTGCCTGGAGAGCGATGGTCCATAGGGTCGCAAAGAGTCAGAATCGACTGTGCGACTGAACAACAACATGTGTTCATCATCTACAGGACAGGATTGTGGTTAATGATCTCAAAAGGTCCCTCATTTTAATTTGCTACACTTTGTTTTACTGATTTCAATATATAATAATTCCAGAGGAGCTGTTTACATAAGGTAAAGGTAAAGGTCACCCTTGCTCAAAGGCCAGTCATATCTGACTCTAGGGTTCAGTGCTCATCTCTCTTTATAGCCAAAGATCCAGCACTGTCTGCATTTGCAGATGTTTCCATGGACATGTGGCAAGCATACCTAGACACAGGAGTTCACAGAATGCTGTTTACTTTCTCACCAATGTGGTACCTATTTATCTACTTGCAATTTCTTGCTTTTGAACTGTTAGGTTGGCAGGAGTTGGGACAGAGACAGAAGCTCACTCCATCATGCACTACTCGGGTACTTCCAGGCTTCAGGTTCAGCATCTTAACCACTTGAGTCACCACAGGCCTTATGTTGTTTACATAATTGTGTATTGTTGTGCTATTGTGCCAAAGCATGGTGAATTGTGGAACAGTTATATCTGTTTTGAGCAATATAGATTTGCCATAGATTGGTAACTGCTCACATAGGGCAACCTTCTTTCTTTGAAGCTAAAAAGCAAGTTTGGTTTCAAAAGTGTTTAGTACACTCTTCTAATTGAAAAATCTGAAAATTCATCATCCTGTGTAAACAGAAATTGTCCACAGTGCCATCAAGTGGATGCAGTTTGTTATAGCAAGCAGTATTTCCAGTGCTCTAAAGTGCTCCAGTTTTTTAAATTTTAGATCTGCAGAACTGGATAGGACCCTATAGATCAAGTGTGTAGCCTCTGTCAAGGAGGCACAGTGGGGAATTGAACTTCCAGCCTCTGCAGACAGATACATAAACTATTGAGTTATCCAGCAGTTATTCATACTTCAATAATTAGAGATTAAATAATCCCCTATTCTCAACCTATGTTGGAAAATAAGTGGGTAGATAGTGGGAGTTTAATTCCACAACCCCAGCTGTATTTATGTAAAAGTGCAGTTAATTTCAACAGAATGTATCTCCAGTTAAATGTGTCTGTTGTCTTGGTGATAATTGTCCCAAAACTACAAATCATCAGTCGTAGAATAACTGAGTTGGAAGGGGCCTTTTAGGCCATTGAGTCCAGCACCCTGCTCAATGCAGGAATCTGAATCAAAGCAGATCTGACAGATGATTGTCCAATTCTCTCTTGAATGATTTCAGCGTTGGAGCACTCACCACCTCTCAAGGTAATTGGTTCCACTGTCATACTCATAGATGTCAAGTATCCCTTATTGGCCGTGAAAACCCCTTATTTTACCCTCTTTCCCACCGTCATCCCATATTAATTAGACTGCAATGCCCTATTGCTGCCATTGGAGGGCAGCACAGGATAAGCATAGCTGTCAAGTATCCCTTATTTGCCAGGAAATTTCCCTTATTTCCAAATCCAAAACTTGACAGGTATGGTCATACTGCCCTAAGGGTTAAGAATTTCCCCCTAATATTCAGCCTATATCTGGCTTCCTGTAGTTTCAATCTATCCTGCACTCTCGGGGATGATGGAGAACTGATATTTCCTTTCCTCTTTATGATTACCTTTCAGGTACAGTAGACTCTTGCATAATGATGTTACTTGGTACTTATCATTGCTAAGTGATTTTTGTTGTTATGTGGGTTTCTATGGAGTTTCCCGATAATGACATTTTTAGCGTCATTGTCCGGAAAATGACGGTTATTTTAGTGTCGTTGTCCGGACAACGACACTAAAATGTTATGTGGGGAAACACGTGGTGCATAACGATGCGTTGTTAAGCGAAAGTGATGCTATCAGAACATGTTGTTATGTGAGGATTGACTGTATTTGAAGAGTGCTATCATCTCCCCACTCACTCTCCTTTTCTCAAGGCTAAACATGCCCAGTTCCTTCAGTCTATCCTCATATGGCTTGGTTTCCAGTTCTCCGATTATCCTTGTTGCCAGTGCCGGATTAAGCCAGTGCGGGGCCCGTAGCAAATCATGTCAAGGGGACCTTGCTTAGATTTAGGATTTAGGATACCTATAAAATAAAACACCACTAGTAAAAACAAACTTTTCTCGATTTAATGTGGGCAAATTTGGAGATAACACTAGTCAAATCCATTTCTCTAAGTAAATCATATTCAGAGATCGTCTACTTTCATGTAAGAGGTTGGGGGTGGTGGGGAACTAACATTAAAATAAAGGTAAAGGTCACCCTTGCTCAAAAGCCTGTAGTATCTGACTCTAAAGTTCAGTGCTCATCTCTGTTTATAGCCAAAGAGCCAGCTCTGTCTGCGTCTGCAGATGTTTCCATCGTCATGTGGAAGGCATGACTAGACACCGGAGTGCACGGAATGCTGTTTACCTTCCCACCGAAGTGGTACCTATTTATCTATTTGTAATTTCTTGTTTTTGAACTGCTAGATTGACAGGAGTTAGAATAATTATTATTATTATTATTTCTTCTACATTAAAGGTAAAGGTTTCCCTTGCTCGAAAGCCAGTCATATCCGACTCTAGGGTTCAGTGCTCATCTCTGTTTCAAAGCCAAAGAGCCAGCGCTGTCTGCTTCTACAGACATTCCAAAATACTTAAAATGTATTAAAAATATAACATCTGAGTTCATAACATAATGTGCTGGTATATTGCTGTATATATTTGAAATTTTGAAAACTACATGTAGGAGAGTAAAAATAAGTATCTAAATGTAATATCAAACGTACATGAAATAATATTTATTAATAAAGATGTGGCTGCATTATACAACAGCATTCAATTTAAACAGAATTTTGAATTTAAATAAAATTATGTTTCTTTAATATTAAAAAACCACTTAAGATATAAAACTTAAAATTCAAAAATCAAAACTATAAAACATTAATGTTACTTTTCTGTTAGACTGGCCAATCATTGTGTGCCTGTGTAACTGATGTGTATAAATTGATGCCATGAGGCCTCACTCTTATATCTTATTTGTCTTTCCCCCCTGTTTTGTTTACTTTTTTTATTTTGGTTACTCTCCAATATGCATGAAAAAGAAGGGTCCCTTTTCCCCACCTCTCCCGTTTGTTTACTTTCAGATTGGGCGGGTGGGTTGACGGCGTGGCACGGGCCCCCCAGAGATGCGGGGCCCGTAGCATTTGTTACTCTTGCTATATGGCTAATATGGCACTGCTTGTTGCCCTTCTCTGTAACTGTTCTAATTTGTTAGCTATACAATCTATAGTCCAAGTTGTAATTTTTCTATTTAATTCTGGCATTCTTGAAAGCACCACCCGAAACATAAAACCATATTTGTCCTTCTAAAAGAAAGGAACAGTGTATAACTTATGTTTAATGTTACCAGCCGGTTTTGCTACCAGTATGCTCGATCTGGTGCGAACTGGCAGATGCCCGCCACTGTTTCTACTCCATTAACAGAAGTGCTGCTTCTTGTGCAGAAACCTCTTTTTATCCCAGCCTGTGAGGTTAAGGAAATGCACAAGATTGAGTAATTTACTGGCCAGTAATAACTGAGGTATCCAATAATCTTTATGCTTTGTTATTTTTAAAGATACTGTAATAGTAAAGATGGTGCATAAATCAAGTGCTAGGATTAAATAGGTTGCTAAATTCCTTTCTGTTTTTAAGTTGGAAGTTTCTTATTGGACGTATTATTAATAGGAAGTACATAATTAATTTGTTTGAGCTGTTTTTCTCTCTTTGAGCAGAATGCAAATATTGTTGACAGAAAATATCTATTGTTGGATTGCAGATGGCCCAGTTTTCGCTCTCCACTGAAGCCCCTTTAGTAATTTCAAAATATACTCTGAAAAATTAAGACCCAGGGATCCCTCTGTTCACCAGTGTAGTATTTGATTATGCACCAATGATATCAGTATTTCCCCTGCCAACCATACAATGCAAGGCTTAAATCTATATCAAAAATAGCAGTGCCAATTTGGGAAGTATCCTATCATGAGTTCGAGGTTGACTCAGCCTTCCATCCTTCCAAAGTCAGTAAAATGTATACCCAGCATGTTGGGGGCAAAATACTAATTAACTTGTGAACCGCCCAGAGAGTACACTAAGTGCAATGGGGTGGTATATAAGTGTACACTAAGTGCAATGGGGTGGTATATAAGTGTAATTGCTATTGTAACTGCTATTGATCCAGTCCCAAACACTCAGCCCAGGTCCATTCTATGTCAGATCTACTCAGCCACCCAATTTTAATCTATACCATTCCGAAAGAGGTACAAAAAGCAAACTGGAAAAAGGTTGAAACTATATAAGACACAGCTGTGCTTAAGAGTGCTTCTCAACCAGAGAACTATGATCAATTGTAACTTTGATTTTGAAATTCTCTCATACTTTCAATCCAAAAGAACATTTGGATTTCTTATTGAGATTTCTGTTCACACTTACTTCTAGAGAAATCATAATCATTTACAGAAATGGTTAAAGAGAATTTCCAAAACCTTAAAGAGATTATTTAAAAAATATTTTCTGTACTAAGATGTTTTTAACTTAGAGTTGATTTGAGTTGTGTATGTGTGTGTGTATTGTGTGTGTATGTGTGTGTGTGTGTGTGTGTGTGTGTGAGAGAGAGAGAGAGAGAGAGAGAAGGTATAATGCAATACAGATAAATAATTGCCATAGTAACAGAATAAGTATAAAATGGTTGGATTAGTTTTTGCCCTTGTGGAAGAATGACTGCCTCAGTTTTTGAGGTTAGAGGTTAATCAATATTTTCACTGAAAGAAAACTTGTTTCAAGGTTGTTATGAAGATAAATGAGGGGGAAAGAGGACCATTGGGCTCCATTTAACTTGTCGGAGTAAACAGACATAAATGTATATCTGTCAGTCAAACGTTTTAATCAAACCAAGGGATTTATCAGACTTAAATTCAGTATTTGGTTATTGTTTCTTCAGATACTAAAAGGAAAACAGAAAGAACAAATGTTCCTTATTATGCTTATGGAATTTGAGATGTAAATAAAAGTTTTATACCGACTCACATTCCATCACAGAAACCCTGTTCTTAACTACTGCACTTTATAGGATCAAAATTCAATTCTGAGCCTCTGTAAGTCAGATGTAAGCATGTATGTAATACTGTAATTAGGTGCACAGAGACCAATACATGAAGGCCTCATAATCCATGTATAGTTTCTCCAAAAACAGGGGACATAAGAATAGATTGCAAGATCATTGTGTTACTAATCCATTATCCACAAAGCTAAAGTTTGGTTTGCAAGTAGAACTTCAGGCTGGAATGTGGGTATCTCGCTTTAGCAAGCTAAGTTACATATCAGCTTTGTGCCAGCAATGTAGTATCCTTGTGTTGTCCTTTCGCAGCATGCATAATTTGATGCTACCTGGGTAATTAATTGTAGTTTTTTTGCTGAGTAAAGAATGGTTACCAAAATCAGAACAAAATGGGATCTTAAACTGTGTTTTGTTTGTCTTGATCCTAGTTAGCATAATTCATGATTTGTACATCAGCTGGATGTGATATGTCCTTAATCCATGGAAGGTTAAAACAGGGCACCCACAGAAAGGAGAAGTTTAGAAATGGCAGAAAAGAGAACATGTTGGACAAGGTGCATTCCCTCTCTTGGCTTAGGGTCCTAAAATTTATATGGCCAGACAATGATTATGGTGAAGCACGGGCGGTAGCTGTGGCCATTCAGATGGTGTTAGATTGTAAGCCATGAACAACATGAGCCAGCACTGCCAAGGGTAAGCTGTTGTAAGAGTTGCAGTCCAACAACGTTTGAGCCATACCTGTCAAGTATCCCAGATTGGCCGGGATTTCCCGTATTTCAGCGCCGATTTTCATCCTTTCCCGCCCGGAGCTGCCGCTATCCGGGATCTTGGCAGCGGGGGGGAAAGGAGTTACTGCACATCCCTTCTGCACAGGTCCTTTCTACACATACAGAAGGGGATGCATAGAACCCTTCTACGTATGTGTAGAACCGACCAGCGCAGAACGGTTTTGTGCAGGTCCATTGTACGCATGCGTGAAAGCCTTCTACGCATGCGTACAACGGACCTGCACAAAACCGTTCTGCACATGTCCGTTCTAAGAGTGAAAACTACTTTAATGCATAGGATAGATCATGCAAGCTGAACAACTGGGGAGGGCGAAAATAGCTGGACCAATGCTGTGATTCTAGATGACCAAATGTTAGAGATATAATATAGCACTATCCAGTCTATAAAATGACACAATAGTGAACGAGTGCAGAACAATATGAACAGTAATAATGCATATAAACATGGGGTATAACAAGAAGTCCAATAAAAATGTAACAGTATCTATTCAATAATGTCCAGGAGGAGAAAGTTCCGAACAACCTGCACTCTCAATGGTCGGAAAAATACACATCAACAACGTCGTAGAGTAAATCGCATAGGTGTATAACAAGGTTCTTGAGCAATGTCCAAAAGTAATCTGACGAGCAGCATAGAAGCTCTAGAATTCAGTTGTTTATCATGCATGCGAACACCATACTATACAAGATGAAAAAGCAGAATTACAAAGTCGATATCCGTCCGGTTGAAATGGGATATTTCGGGGTCTTTCTCAAGATTCTTAGAATTATGTTGAAAATCGTGCTCATTGTAACCTCTCGTAAGGAATTGTCCGGAGCCGCGCTTGACAGGTATGGTTTGGGGATTCATAGTTACCCACCCCAGTTGTAAAGATAAGAAAAAACAAAACATCATAACATTTAGTATCGAAAATTTACAGTAGAAAACATAATTCTGGTGGAGGGCAAATAAAGATTTATGCGAGAATACTGAGAATATTATTCATTACTCTTTCATGCACTTGAATTAGTGTTCTTAAGGTTTCCGAATATCAGCCAAAAAATCTGTATCAGAAAGCATGTTGAATCTTATTAGTAAACTGCAAATCATTTATCAAGTAGAGCAGAGGATGAAGTTGTCGTACAGCCGCTAACACTGGCATTGTGGAGTAGCTTCCGCTCATGGGAGAAACTACCTGAAAACAGTGGTTATTGGTACAGTGGGACAACACAGCAACTTTAGCTTGTTTATCATAGCTATTTCTTAGAACAGGAGTAATCAACTTAGAGTCTACATTTGCATACCACTAACTGGGCACTATCCTTGATCTTCTCCATCCTATCAAATCTCTTTCCCTTCATAAATGAGGATTATGCTCATGAAGCTTCCATTAATGCCAGAGCTTGTGTAAAGCAAACAAGGGGTACATTTCTTATTTAGTGTGTGTCTTTTCATGGTTTCTTCTCTCACAAGTGATTTCCCACATTGGGAGGTGGGTGGGAATGCAAAAAGCCATGCCATCATGAGATGGTAAGCCATGAAAAGTCATGGGAACCAAAATTGGCCCTGCCAGTGCTGCCCATTCTATTTTAGCTGGTTCGAGATTGTTTGGCTTAGCCCATCCAGCTAAATTTCCTCTATGAGCTCATGTGCACATGCACTATCAATCATGAAAATGTGTAGCAGTGATTTCAGGCACCTTCTAATGTCTGCTCATCAGTTACAGCTCAGCTGACAACCCCTGGGTCCTTCTGGTCTTATTGCTCTTCATTAAGCTGATGCTGTCTGTTCAATTCCTCTTCACCAAATGGCTGAAGAGGAAAAGAATTCTGCCTGCCATTGCCTGTTCTGTATAGGATTTCATGCTAGTAAGACCAAGAACGAGAAGGAAGTGAATAGTAGCAACTGTGGTGGTGGACATGGTAAGGAGTATTGAGCAGGAGATCCAAATATTTTGGCTCTCCATTATAGGACTATCAATTTCCTTCCCTGTCATCATCATCATCAGTTTTAATTTGTATCCCGCTCTTCTCTGCCCGAAGGCGACTCAGAGCGGTTAACAACAGAGTGATATAACCAATACAGTGTACAAAATAACCAAATACATTAACAACAATTCATACAAGTCTAAAATACATAAAAGCAGCAGTACAATCTACAAATCACAAAGCCCAAACTCCCCAGCGCAAAATGGACCCAAGGCTCAACAAGGTGAGCAAGTCCAGATAGAAATGCCCAGGGAGGTCCTCCCATGCAGTCCTCCCATGGGTCCTCCCATGCAGCGGTGGCGGCTTTTCTGCCTTCCAAGCAGGTGGAGCTTGGAAGGCAGCAGCAGCGGCGGTGGCACCTGTTTTACCTCCCCGGGCAATGGCAAGGCTCCGGGGAGGGGCGGTGTTGTGTTCTATGACTGTACCTTTTACAATGTATTCATTCACGTGTATCCAATGTAACCATGCTTGTGTAACATTATAACCAGCAGCTGCTTAATTGTAGCCCTTGCAATAGGACGCGAGCTAATGACCACCTGGTGGCAATAGCGAGCGTTCAAGCTCTCCTGGCCCAGACTCACCAGCAAACAACAGCGCGGGAAGATTCCCGCCATCACCTACACCTGGACAAGAAGGGCGTGACCGTCCGTGACGTCACGCGGACAGTAACCAATAGACTGTCGAGGAGCCACATTCAAATGTATAGCCACTGTATATATTGAGCTACCCATCCGCCATTACCTTATGCTCCCCCTGGATCATCATGCAATAAACCTGTGTTAAGCCAACCTTTCGGCTGTTCGTTGTCTTTGGTCCCATACACTAAAGGCGGGGAGGTTCTTCTGTGTGGCGGCGGCGGCAGCACCTGTCCCCCCCCCCCCAATAAAACGTACCACCAAACCTCTCCATCATAGTTTTGGTGTTTTTTTACCTTCCAGTGAGCCAACAAATGTATGTCCCTGTAGCAGCAGATACTGAAAACATTTTTAAAAGTTTAGGACGGCTTTACAATAAAATCACAAAGATATATTTTCTTCCTGGAACTACAGTTAAATATATTGCCTGGGTGACCTTAAAATGTTAAATGAAATGAAAACCATTTGGCCAGGTTAGATGCAAGCCGATTTTGCTCTTGCTTCTTTCTATAAACTTTCAATCAATAACAAAATAAACTGGAGGCATAGATTTAATGATGACTGATTTTATTTTGGGGGAGTCCAGATCTGTGGCTGTATTTTTACTCTTGATAGCAAGTGGCTGAAACAGATGGGACCCAAATTAAACAGGTTATTCCAGAGGTTTTTAAAAGAATTGAGTCTTCTACAACTGATCATCAGTAGTGCATTGGAGTAATGGATTGGTGTCTTGTCATCAAGTAGCAGTCCAGAGGTCTGTAATTCTTTTTTGTCTACCACCAGCAAAGATGACGAATGGACTGGCCATACTGTTAAACAAGTTGAGGCACTCAGTATAGGCAAACGATACTGGTGCTGTGGAGAAGGAGAGCAGCCACAGACTCCTGGCTGTTCCCTTGCTTAACAGGACAGAACATTGTGCTCCAGATAATTTGCTCCATACCCCTCTAGGTTAGTTTGCTTCAAAACAAGATCATAGCCTGAAAACAAGATCCCATGCTTGAGTATTATAAACATACCTGTCAAGTTGTGGCGATGAAAATAAGGGAAGGTTTCCGGGCACTGGCGCACGCATGCACAGTAACTGCATGCGTATAAACCGATACACACATGCACAGTAACCTCTGCATGCATGCGCAGAAACCCTTTGTGCATGTGCAGAAACCCCTTCGTGCATGCGCAGTAACCCCTTTTTTGGTCGTTCCAATTACGGGATGGCAGCGGGGAAGAGGGGGAAAGATCGGTGAATTACAGGAAATCCCGTCCAAAGTGGGATATTTGACAGGTATGATTATAAAGTGTAAACTGAATGGTTTTTAAGTTGCTGGAAAACTGATTGCAGTTCTCACAAGATGAAATCTATCTCTTTCCTTATTTTTTGTTTGTATGACAGTGAGTGAGCATTTGCAGTAACAATACACACTAACAGGTGCAAACTGTGCATGAACAATAAGTATTTATATCAGTGTTGAATATTATTATTTAATATGAGCATCACATAGTTACAGGTGGTTTGTATGTGCTTTGTTTGTTGAATGTGACCAGAATATAGTTACAGATGGAATGTATGCATTTATGGTTTAATTTGATGAGGGAAGTGAAACACAACATACTGTACAAGTTACAAACAGAACATTTGCTAGTTTCAGTAGCAGCATCCTGTTAAGAGTGCATCACAGCAGGGCTCTATTTTTATATTTTGCAGGATGTACATGCATAACATTGCTCATAGCACTGTTCTAACAGAATGTTCGCCCAGCCGTTTGTTCTGTGTTGTTGTTTTTCTTTGTACATTTCACAAAATTATCCTGAAGAATAGGAAGGAAAAGAAATAAAGTAAAACCTTTCATAAAGAATTCCTCATGTAGAGAATAGAGCAGAATTTTCTCTGAATGGTCTCCCACGCTTAACAACTAAATTAACCAAAAACTCGCTTAACAACTAAATTGGGGTTCACAATCCCCCACCCCCAGAAGTCACAATTGGTCACTTTCAATGGTGTTTCGCTTAAAGAGCAAACTCGCTTAAAGAGCAATCCTGTGGAATGCATTATGCTCTTTAAGCGAGGTACCACTGTACATCCATCTCAAAGTGCTCTAAACATGCCCAGCTGGTAAGGTTAGGAAGTGAGAGAGATCAAGCCATTATGATGATTCTTATGTTTCACTGCTTTTAAACTCAGGCAACATTCTTCAGCATGGTTTGCCTGAAAAAGGTGGAGTGGGTGCAGAGCTTGGTGTTATTTGTGATATATGACTTCCATCAAAACCAGTGATTTGGCCACTACCACTTTTTCTTTTCCTCCCACCACAATGTTTAGTAAAGCAAGATGTGTGATATGAGATACAGCTCCTGTTTCTGGGCTACCTTACAGGCTGCACAGCACCAGAAGCCATAGGAGAATGAGAAAGGAAACAGTGAACATGTGCTAACAAACCCCCAGGTATGGCACTCTCTGCCATTTAGTTCTATCCTCAAGAAGAGTGATGTTCTTGCTGTTTGGCTTTCAAGTTGTCTCTTCCTTTCATGAGCTCTAGTTAGTAGTTTGGATAGCAGAAAGGTTTCTGTTGGAGCCCTAATCTACTTGTTTCCCAAATCAATTCTTACCAGAGCATCAAAAGATCTCTTCATCACGCAGGCATAAAATTATTAATGCAAGTTCATGGCACAGTCTTATTGTACCAAGCTATCTTTGTAGGGATGCATGCTGGACAAACAACAGAACATTTAATGGTTTTTTAATGCATGTCCCCATAGGAAGCTGGGTGCCTGGCTCCTCCTTTTCCACATGGTATTTCAAGTAATAACTTCCTTTTGTGACCTGACAAAGAGAACACAGCGCCGTGTGCTCTCCTTTAGGCAGCAGGGCTTCAATTTATTTATATACACTAGGACTTGTTACTTAAGTCCATGTTGCTGTTCTAGTGTTGTAAAATCCATGCCAGGTGGCCATTCTGCAGTACCAGGTAGTTCCATAGGCAAACAAAGGGAATTTAACAATTTTACAATGGGTTAGTTTACATGGTTTTTCAGCTTCCTTGGGGGACTGTGGTGGCTTAGTGGTTAAGATGCTGAACTTGATGATCAGAAGGTTGGCAGGTCAGCAGTTCAAGACCCGGGTGCTGTGCAACGAAGTGAGCTCCCGTCTCTGTCCCAGCTCCTGCCAACCTAGCAGTTCAAAAGCAAGAAATTGCAAGTAGATAAATAGGTACTGCTTTGGTGGGAAAGGTAACAGTGTCCCGTGCACTCTAGTGTCTAATCATACCTGCCACACATCCACGGAAATATCTGCAAAGGCAGATAGTACTGGCTTTTTGCCTACAAACGGAGATGAGCACCAACCCCTTGAGTTGGATACGACTGGCTTTCGAGCAAGGTTGACCTTTACCCTTAAGCTTCTTTGAGCACTATTATCTAATGGAAAAGTGGAGTTTAAATGTAATAAATAAATAAATAGGTCACTCCTTTCCTCAGGATAACCTGAGCTCTTTGAGTTCATCAGCCTATACCTTTACCAAATGACATTTTGGCCTTCAGAGTGAATTGTTACCTTATTATTATTATTCAGCTACTGTATCCATTCTGAATATTAGCTATCATCATAGCAATAGTGTTCCTGTTCTTAACTCCTCAGAAAAGTTTCTTCTGATGACATGCCACACCAGTCTCTCAGGTTCTTCAGCCATGAAGTCCGTCTACGTCCAGGGCCTCTCTTCCCAGGGATCTTTCCTTGCAGAGCGAGTTCGAGTATTCTATACTTTATGTTGTTTCTTATGATATGGCCAAGGTATTGTAGCTTTCATTGCTTAATGGTCTTAAAGAGTTCTTTTTCTTTGTCCATACTTCTACATTAGTCACATGATCAACCCATGATATCCTTAGCAGCCTTCTGTAGATCCACATTTCAAAAGCTTTGATTCTTTTCAGATGCTTTAGTCAATGTCCAAGCTTCGACTACATATAGCAACACTGGGAATACATAACATCTCACCATTCAGATCTTTGTAGTGAGAGTTAGATCTCTACAGCATAACAAGTGTCGCATTTTTATTGTGGGAATTTATCTGGTTTCTGTCTGCCTGCTTTCTCCACATTTTGTAAACAAAGGTCCCTTTGTTAGGACATGAGATGATGCTTGCTTTGGTACATGCGCAGAAAGTGTGAAAAATGCTGATTCACCCTCCATATATGGGTCTGAGATTCTGATAGGCTGATGTATGTATGACTCTTGTTTCTTATACTCTGTTTAATAAAGAGATGCCATGATTCCTTTGTTGAGCTCTAAGACTGCAGTCGTGTCTCTTCTCTTTTCTGCCTAATGGAGCTGGCCTTCATTAGAATTCCTAATTCTTCCTTTGTTTATCTGGGGCTATAAACTGCTCTTCATGAGGCTGATTAGATCTTTACATGCCTCATATCGCGATAAGTGGCGCCCCGTGGGGGGCCTTTGAACTCTGATTCTTTGAACTCTGCTTCAGCGATTAACACCTAATTATCACCTCATTGCGACCGGAAAAAGGTCTCCTCACTCACCTTCAACCAGAGAAAAAGGTCTTCCCAGGCGCCTGATATCATCCAAGTTCTACTTTGGATCCCACCGGGTGAGTGAAAAGATTTATCATGGGGGGTGTGCTAACATCGCCAGAGCAGAAATTTTGTAAGGATTTATCATATCTTCTGAATAAGAATGGACAAAGGGCAGAAACAAAAGAGGTGCAAGCAAAAAATATTCTGTTGGCCAAGAGGCTTGCTGCCCCACTGCCACAGCTTTTGCCCCCAACCAAGAGAGGGACTCTGCATGCTACTGCCCCTCCACCATATGGGAAACAACAGCATGAGCCCCCTGATGGAGGTGGGGGTGGAAATGAAGATGGGACATTATATCCTGCCTTGCAGCAATCAAGCACTTTTAGCCCTACAAAAGACCTGTTTTCTGCTGCTTTAACTGCAGCTGTGCTGGATATGGAACCTGTTGCTGTATATCCAGTGAACAGAGAGGCTCTGGCAAATGGGAATGCTGCAACACTGCCTGCCAGGTCTAAAAAACAACTAGTGCCAGCTGATTGGGAACAAATGGTGAGGACCTCATCACAGATTGAAGTTATTAATGCATGCAGAGTGGCAGGAAGCAAGGATTGTGATTCCAAGGACAGCACAGGAGACCTCAGCTCGCCCCTGAAGCAACCCTCATCACAAAAGCAGGGGAAGCTGAATGGTAAACTTGATACCTCACTTGTGGGCAGGAATTGGAAGGATGGGCCAGAGGAGGAATGCAGAAAACCCAAGCCCAGAAAGGGGTCTTCTTGCAAATACAACCTAACAGGTACAGTTTGTCATAAAGTTGTGATTCAGATGCTGCAGATGAAAGAAGTCCAGAGGAAAAGGGGTGTGGATCCTTCCTCTATGGACAGCAGGCTTTTGCAAAAATACAAGGAGGGAGAAGACATACTCCAGTTTTTGGCTGATTTTGAATTGCTCAACCCTCAAGCAAAGAGACCCAGAGTGGGCAGTTCCAAGTTTCAAGCATCAGGGGACCGCAGGGAAAGCAACTGGGAAGTCCCTGTTCTGTTCATCAGTGTGGAAGTTACTTGCAACTTATGGAGAAGTTGTTCTTTGTGCTCATACCTCATCTGCCTGCTTTAATACAGATGGGTGTGCCTGGAGCATGAAGGAATGAGTGTGTTTGGCTGAAAAGCTGAAATATGTGGTTGGGTGGAGGCTTGCCTGGTTGTCTTGTGAATTCAGTGTGAATTACTCATGGCCTAATTTCAACCTTGCCATACCAAGAACTGTGCTGGAGAGAAGATAGTGTTTAAGTTCTAATCTGAGAAGAAGAAATCTTCAATCAACATTTGGACTTTTAATTTGGACATTTTAATTGGACTAAAAAGTTTGTGTGGACTCTAAAGAAGAATTGGCTTTGTTTGCTTTATAAAACCTGAAAACCTTTTTAAAATTGTCTACATGCTCATGATATGAGTTTGAAATGCTTTAATGATATTTGTACTATTTGATCTACCATACTATGCTGGTTTTAAGTTATTGAATGCCTCTTTCATTTATACCTAGTGAGAGAAGAAGAAATGTAATGCCTTACTCATGTAATTGGGGAGTGAGAAATGCTTGGTAGAATGCTACAGAAACTTCCTTTATGTAAGGAAGAAGAAAAATGTTCATGTTTTGTTCATGCTTAAATGTTTTGCTTATTCTCTTGCAGGGGAAAGACCTGTCCTTGCTTATGCTATATTTTGCCTTATGTAACTGCATATCTCAAGGTACCTCCAGAAGTACATGGAAGAGTTTTCAGTACCCTACACATGTAAATGGGTTTGTGATATTGCATTTGTGTTATATGTCAGGCATGTTTCATGTCTAGTTCCATGGTGCTAGTAATAACATAGCACTGGTCATCAAACAGGGCATGCTCCTGTTTCTTAGAGGAGTGTCTTCCTAAGCCATTGGTTGTTTATTGGCAACAAGGGGATCCTGAGTGTGTGGGTCCCTGCCCGAGCGATCTGCCCATGGAGAGAAAAGAAGGTTACTCAGCTCCAGGACGGTGGTTCACCAGTAAACTAAATTTGCTGACATTTGTTCTTTTCTTTCTTACTGTGCTTCCAGCTGTAAGAACAATGACTCATGGGGGCAACCCCAACTTTTGGCTTCGCCATGCTAACTATATGTTTGAGGTTCATGGTAATAATGCAACGTTATACTATGAGCATCCACTGGCAGTGGCTCAAATGGCATTCCTTCCGGCATTGTTCAACACGCCTGAGTTGGTTATCGGACACTTGCAACATATTGACAGATCTACACTCTTCTCCAACCCCCCAGAACAATTTAACAACACCCGCTGGCGAAGCATGACATTCAAGAAATACACTAAAGGGCTTTGTTTCTGCTGTCATAGTTCTGGGGTCTGTAATAGTAAATGGAAGCACTGGACTCAAGCAAAAAGGGTTTTGCAGAATGTAGGCAATTATACGGAATGTGATGATTATTTTTGGTTATGGGGTAGTTATAACAGTTCTTATAAGCTTAATTATACCTTGTTTAACACTACTATTGAAGATATATATGATCTATTTCCTATGTTTACTCCTGATTATTCTGCTATAGATAGTGGTTCAATTTGCAATGGATGGCAAATTAAGGATCCCAACATGTGGTTCTTTTTTAATGGAGTTGCCACGAATTTCCACCCAGGACAATATCAATGTGCAGCATTGGGTTATTTTACCTTACCCGTACAAGTGCAAACGCCGCTTCAGGCAGATGCACGGCACCGGAGAGCTGTTGCCGGCCCGATGGGTTCTGGTTGCAATGATGAAGTGATAATCGATGTTCAGCTTTCTGATGGTAGCTCCTGGGGGAGAGCTATAGGGAGTGTTATCACTGGAGCACTCACCTTGGGATCATACCCAGGTGTCATTTCCCAGGAGAATAGAAGGTCCATTTTGGGACTCACCTGTAGGCTGGAGAAATCAATCAACGCCACAGGGAGGGTTATACGGGATCTTCAAATGGAAATCACTGAGCTCCATCAAGACCAAATGCAGGACAGACTGGATTTTGTAAACTGGTCGGGAACCAGGGATGTCGGGTAAAATTCCAGGATCTGAATAATACTATTGAGAAAGAACTTCAGAATTTACAGGAGAGCATTACTAATAATGTATGCACTGATGTTAATCTCTTTGATTGGATGACTTCTTGGTTGCCTAATCTGTCTGTCCTTAGACAAGTTTTCTTTTATGGGGTCATTACTATTATTTGCCTTATATTCTTATGTTTTTGCATTTATTGTATTCCTAATCTTATTTCTATGTGTAATGCATGTCCACTGCGTAGAAGGGAGACATCGGGTTTTGCACAACGGCAATTGTACTCGATGAGGTATCATCCTCTGGAACAAGGTACCAGGAGTCAGGATGGGTACGATGTCCAGGAGGACAGTGATGATGTATATGGAGGAGTAGTTATGGAGTATGCTGACATGCAGGGGTATGATTAGCCGTCCCTCTCTCAAATTTAAATGAAAAAGGAGGACATGTGGGAATTTATCTGGTTTCTGTCTGCCTGCTTTCTCCACATTTTGTAAACAAAGGTCCCTTTGTTAGGACATGAGATGATGCTTGCTTTGGTACATGCGCAGAAAGTGTGAAAAATGCTGATTCACCCTCCATATATGGGTCTGAGATTCTGATAGGCTGATGTGCGTATGACTCTTGTTTTCTTATACTCTGTTTAATAAAGAGACGCCATGATTCCTTTGTTGAGCTCTAAGACTGCAGTCGTGTCTCTTCTCTTTTCTGCCTAATGGAGCTGGCCTTCATTAGAATTCCTAATTCTTCCTTTGTTTATCTGGGGCTATAAACTGCTCTTCATGAGGCTGATTAGATCTCTACATGCTTCAAACGCCAATATTTTATGAAGGTGTATCTTGCTTTTTCTATTTGTATTTTAATCTCTACTTTGGGGTCCCAATTTTCATTTAACATACTTCCAAATAGACAATTTTATCCACTCTTGTGTTCCTGCCATTAGCTAGCCTTGAGTTGGTGTTTGGCTTATAACCAGATATTTCGTCTTGATGTTGAGATCAAAACCATATTCTGCACTTGAAGCTATAACTTGATCCAGCATCAACTGAAGATCTGCAAGGTTTGTGGCCAACAACACAGTGTCATCACAGTGACATGCCGTTTGCGGACCTTATCCGACAACGATGGGACCTTCAGAGCAGTAAACACTGCATTCTCACTTTGAGTGGTATGGGAGGCAGCCATCATATGACCTAAAATGGTGGTGTCGGCCATTTTGTTGTTCAGGATTAGATTTCCCAGAAATCTTTGCAGAACAAAATGGCCAATGCCACCATTTTTGGAATAAGATGGCTGCCTCCCACCCCACCTGAAGTGAGAATGAAGTGTTTACTGCTCCAAAGGTCCTATCGTCATCTTCAGATAAGATCCCCAAACGGCATGGAAAAGGAAGGGAGATTGCTTCTTTGGTTATATGGTGAGGGATGAAGTTCGTATCCCAGAAATCAGTCGTAGCCCAGGGAATTTTTAAAAATTAAGTGTGAGGTAGTAAGCCACAGCAAACGTAACCCAGGGCAGTCGTATGCTGGGGTTTTACTGTATCTTTATCATCTACACCTATTTTCTTCAGTGCTGTGATCATCTTGTCATGCTGGTATCCGTCAAAGGCTTTTGCATAATCTATAAAACATGCATGCATATCACATATCATGTCTCTACATCTTTGCATGAGGACCTGCATCATAAACAGTGCCTCTCTGGTACCCTTAGAATTCCGGAAGCCAAATTGTGTTTCACCTGTGCTTTCTTCGCATTTCTTATAAATTCTACTATGGATAATTTTCAAAAAGACCTACTTGTTACCACAGTAGCAAAATCAAATGCTGATTGCCAAATAGATGTTCAGTTGGATTTAGCTAAAAAATCCTATTAGCACCAGGATTATCAGCACATGACTTGTTCTGTATAGAATATCAAACTATAGATACAGCACACTTGAATCTGGTAGGAATAAACAAGGCAAACTGAACATTACTTGTGAATCTTTTAAAATGTACTGCTGCAGAGCATAATGCTTACAGATGTTTGTAAAATACTGCATACAGATTTTCATACTGACAAAATGCCAAATAATTTCAATTCCCTTTATTTTGCCCATTGATTAAAATAACCGCTCTATGAAATGAACCTCTAGTGACTGAGTCACCCAGTTATTTCTATGAGGGACACAAAGTGGGGGTACTATAGCAGCTGAAAGACTATCAATCATCAAGTAAGATGAAACAAAATTTTACTATTTTATAGTGTCTTTCTTTCATCTGAGACCAGTGATCCTGGATTCAAGGCTTGTAGATAGCAGAAGTGAGTGCTTTTAAAATCAAAACAGGGAACCCCCTCAAGAAACATATTTGTGAATGACAAACTTTTGTTGAGGTCTGATTTAATCAGGGACCTTGATTATAAGCTTTGCAAGACACATACTGTACAGATGCCAGAACATAATATGATTTGGTTGAGTGCTAACCCCTAACCATATTGCAATTGATTTTTGGTCTGTAAATTCATGAACTTGGTAAAGCATGCTGAACCTGTGTCTCAGAATGTGTGAAATAATAGTGAAGGGGATGAGAATATGCAAATTTAGAGACATAAAGGCATGTTATGAATTAATTACAGAACTAATTTGTTTATGAAATATGTGTTTTCTCTTTGCATTCAACACATTTATTCCTCTTCCACATAGAATGGCAATGAAGCACCAAATTACAGAAGTTTCTAAAAGAAAAGACTTCTCTTGTTCCATATTCTTTTCCTTTCCAATTAACTTTGGTTTTTAGGTCTTTCTTAAGAAAAGTCCTTTAATTTAAAAAGGTTCTCCTTCTTTAACCGCACTAACTCTTATATTGATAATTATAAACTTACATAATTATTTCATAAAACAAACATAGATTTACATTTGCAGATGATTGATTGATTAGGTGACATTGTGAATGAATTGGCAAGGCTAACCACAGCACCCAGCCAATTTTCTTATTGAAATATAGTGGTACCTTGCTTAAAGAGCATAATGCGTTCCACGGGATTGCTCTTTAAGCGAGTTTGCTCTTTAAGTGAAACACCATTGTAAGTGACGAATTGTGACTTCTGGTGTGTGTGTGTGTGTGTGGGGGGGGGGGGTTGCAAACCCCAATTTAGTTATTAAGCAAGTTTTTGTTTGGTTTTAGTTGTCAAGCAAGGCTACCATTTCCTGCTCTTTAAGCGAGTTAGTCTCTAAGTGAGGTGCTCTTTACGTGAGGTTTTATTGTATTTTGTTTGGATGGTGGTGGGTTTGAGAGTGGGGAAGGTCAGGAAAGAATAATTCAAATGTGATTTTATCCTTCTAAGAAAGTGTAGTTTTTCCTATAGACAATAACCTGTGTTTTTTTTAAAGCAATATTTTTAGTACTGTAGAAATGCTTAGCTGGCTATGCAAATAGAGCTATTATAATATCATTTAAAGGAAACAGTATTATCTTAACCTATAAAACCAAGGGTTAACCGTTGGAACTTGCTATAGGTTCCTACGGCTGGCCCTACTTGCCTGCACTCACCCTTCGTGCACACGTGCGGACTGGATCCGCAGGTCAACGAAGGATTGAGTAAAGCGGCAGTGGGGCAACAGCCCCACAAACGCAAAAAAAGGAAACAATTTCATTTCCCAACGTTCTTTGCGCCACGCTGAGCCACAGCCAATCAGGCTGAGAGGCGGGAGCACAAAGAACCTGGGGGAACGCGGCGCGGCCAATCAAAAATGAGCCACATGGAAAAAAATGGAGCACAAAGGGAAAGCACAAATGGAAAAATACAATCCCCAGTGTCCTGCGCGCTGTGAGCGCGCAGAACTCTGGGAAAGCCAGCGTGGGCAAAATAAAAATAAAAAACGCACAGCCACACAGCCCCTGGTAACGAAAGCACCCCCTGCCACTGGGCTTCCTTACCGCGGGCCGCCCAGGGAAGCCAGCCCCCGGTAAGGAAAGCCAGCCTCCCACCCCACCGCTGGGCTTCCTTACCGCAGGCCGCAAGCCAGGCCCCGGTAAGGCTCACAGCCACACAGCCCACGGTAATGAAAGCACACACACCCGCCACTGGGCTTCCTTACTGCGGGCCGCCCAGGGAAGCCAGCCCCCAGTAAGGAAAGCACAGCCACCCACCCCATCGCTGGGCTTCCTTACCGCGGGCCGCAAGCCATCCCCCGGTAAGGAAAGCCCACCACCACCACCCCGCCACTGGGCTTCCTTACTGCAGGCCGGAAGCAAGCCCCCAGGAAGGAAAGCCCACACACACCCCGACGCTGGGCTCCCCCCCAAAACAAAAACAAAAATGGCATGGGGATTTTCGCAGTCCAGCCACCAAGGCCGAGCCGCGAACCCCCCACCCCCACCAAAACAAAACAACCAACAAACACAATGTAGGGATTCCCACAAGCCGGTGGCGTGGATATTCCAACGTGGCCAGCCCGCGGAAATACCCCAACCCCAACCACGCATGAGCCAGTGATGGTATTTCCACGGGCCAGCCATCGACATTGGCCCGCAAAAATACCCCCAACCCACCACCACATGGTATTTAAATGGGCTGGCTAGCCACCGGGGCCGGCCCACGGAAATACCCACACCAAAAACACAAACAAGAACATTCAACAAAAATAAAAAACAATAATAAACATAAAAATTAAAAAGAAAAACATCCAAAAACAACCAAAAATAAACAAGGATAAACACAACCCCCCACCCCCCACAAATCCCAAAACCCCCCCCCTAACAAAAAAGAGCAGACACCTTACCACGACACGTCCGGCCTCATTGAGGTCCAAAACTGAAATGACAAAAGAACAGGAAGAATACACAGCCCAGGACACAGTCAAAATTAAAAAAATTACACAACAGCACCACCCAGTGGCCACAGGAAAAATAACACTCAATAAATTCAAATTAATCTCCAAGATTTTTTAAAAAAGGGAAATAAGTTTTAAAAGCATTCAAAAATATCCAAACAAAAAAATTTATTCAAAAATAAATAAATAAGAACACACTAAAAGAAAAACCAAACATCTAAACACAGTCAAAAACATTGAATTTATGTACACTTACACATTTAAAAAAAATTCTTATCCAAGGTACACATAGTAACAAAATCACATAGTAACACATTATTTTAAAAAATGCCATAATTGAAAAAAATTATATCAACCTTTCCTCTTTTTAAAATCCAAAAAAATGATGACAGTTTAAAACACTACCTACGTATAAAAAAACATTATTTTTTAAAAATAACATACCTCATTTAAATATACATACAACAAAAACCATCCAACACCATTTAAAACAGCCCGGCAACGCTGGGCAACCTCTGCTAGTAGCATTATAACTTCATAACTCTGTAATGCATTTATTTACTTTTAAATATCATTGGATGACATTTTAATAAAATAGTAATACATGTTGGCTACCAGAAAGGTGTTTAAATTTTTTTTAAAATAGCTTTATAAGTATAGCACTTTTCCTAAAATGCTGTACTATAGAATTGGAGGGGTAGACCCATAATAGTCCTCTAGTACTGATTAAAATGAAACATTTAAAGGAAACTTTCTGTTACCATTAGTCAACTTGCTAAAATGGCAACGATAAAAAAGGACATAGGCAGACCAGAATGTAACTAGCTAACCCCAAGTATAGTGCAGCTAACCCCAACCCAAAATATGAGCTTCTAGTGGAAAATATGTACTGCAAAGAATGCATCTGACCTGTAAATGGGATCAACTTCCAAATGTCACTAACCTAGACAAAGCAGTACCCTTGAAAAGGTAGAAGACCAGTACTGAGACCTGTGGGTAGAACTCTTTAGGATGTGCACATATAAAACACACAATATATTTTCATAATTCAGAAAGTAATTTGTAAGTCTCCCTGTATCTTATAGCAGAAAGCAGTAATTTACCAATACTTGGAGCTACAATATCAAGTTATTCTAATTTCTGTGCACTGAAGACAAGCTAGTCCTGGGTAACAATCTGAATTCTCCAATGCAAGATGCGTTTTTCCCCACTTTAGGGAGCAGTATTACTTTAAATCTATATGTAAAGTCTGTACATATTGAACATGTGAAGTTTTATACTGAACCAAAGTTTGACTCACTCTGAATTGCCACACATGTCTGTGTTCTTCAAAGAGCTCTTGGTTGTGATTATGCAGTCCTTGAAAGGGATAACACCCACTGGATTTTCAGAACAGTTTGACAGAAGAATGTGCTCCAGTTATCAGAGTAGATGAATCAAATTCTATGTAAATTATTAATTCCATATGCAAATATTCATAGACTTCCCTGCCTCTTAACTAATGCCTGTGAACATTTATGCCTTTGCTTCTCACTTGTGTTAGCCTACCCTATGTTTTGTGTTGAATTATTTGTAGCAAATGTTAGAAAAAGGATTTTTTTTACAGATTGTCTATCTAATTCTAACTTATATATTACATCTGATCATAAATGAAATCATGTTTTCTTTGCTCTAATTAATTTTCTATATAGTATGGCAGAGTAATAGATCAAGCTATTGGCATTTTCTGATTAAAAACATAGCTAGTTGACATATAGTGAAAATTTTTATTAAAATATTATTTCCCGCTTCAGATTTAGAATGGGCAACTTCATTTAAAGCTGGTTAAGCTCCAGGGGTGAATGAATGGCAAGTGATAAGCCCTGAAAAACCTTAAAGAGCATAAAAGATGAATGGAGAAATAAGTGGAAAAAGAGGATAATGAGAACAATGTCAGTAAGAATTAAGGAACATAACTATAAAATGTTGTGGCAATGGTACTTGACACCACTGAGGTTGCACCAGATTGATAATAAAAGGGATAATTTATGTTGGAGATGTAAAGATACTGTTGGAACCTATGAGCATATGTGGTGGAGTTGTAAAATGATAAATGAATTTTGGAGAAGAATAGAAGGAGAGATAGGGGAAATAATGGGTAAGAAAATTAAGCTGGCGTCAGGTACCATTTTGCTAACAGATGTGGAAGGTATGTGTTTGAATAAGGAGGGAAAAGAGTTATTAGAAATAATGTTAACTACGGGCAGACAATGTATCACTAGAAATTGGAAAAATGATGTAATTATACAGACGGGAGAATGGTACAAGGAAATGTGGAACCTAGCATTGAATGACAAATTGACATGGGAGATAAAAGTAAAAAGGGATAAATTGAAGGAAAATAGATTTTGGAGTATTTGGAAGCCTTTTGTCGATCACTCCCTTATGGGTAGGGATAGTTTTAGACCTGTACCACCTCAAAGTAGATTTTGGAGATAATACAGAGACTAAACTCTCCGGGGCAATTTAAATATACACTGGGTGATTTGTAATTAGAAAATTAGGAGCTTGATGGTTGCTAACAAACAATTGTAATATTAAAAGCTTTTATGAAGGTTATGGTTATAGTACTGACTTATAATGTGGATATTCAATAGTGTGTGTACTATGACAAATAACCAGTGCAACTATCATGTATGTGGTTATTTTTCATGAGTTTTATGTATTATTGTTATGATATTTGATGTATTGTTTTTGTATGTTTGTTTTTTCTTTTGAAAATAAATTAAAAAATTATATATATATTTTAAAAAAGATCCTCTCTTTTTATTGTTCTCATATGTCCTGGAATTAGATTTCAAGTGTTTCTCCTTAGGGTACAAACCTACTTCCTGGTGTGATGTGTTTTGTTTTACTTTCTGATCATGATAAAAACCATTATAACTTGTTCAATCTTGGGACCTATCTGTACTGTTTTTCTACAGACATTTTACATATTTCTGAAACAACAATGACAAGAATAATCTAGAATGTGATACATTTCATTATTTTGATGTGGAAAATCCATAGAATGTTGAAGAACACACACACACACACACACACACAGTGGAACCTCATACAACAATCGCCCCATATAGCAACGAAATCGCATAACAATTAGGTTTTGGGACACACCTACCTCAAATTATTACTATCTCTAAAATAGGCTCAATGGGATGATGTTAGGATAATAGCAATCTTGCATGCACTAAAACTGGGTATTAGTGAGAGGGAGCATTATAACCAAATGGGAAGGCCACAAGGAGGGCAGGCATTCAGTAGTCCACTACCAAGATAGAGGCTTTAGTCTAGTTCTTGTCTAATAACATTTGTGCCATGGTACAGTGGAACCTCATACAACAATCACCCCGTATAGCAATGAAATCACATGCCAATTAGGTTTTGGGGGGGAAATGGCATCCCACATAGCAATTTTCCCTATGGAAAAAATCATACAACTTTTCAATGGGAAAAAACACTTAGCAAACAAAATCGTTGTGCGATGCTTCCCATGGGGGAAATTGCTATACGATGCATGCATCATATAGCAATTGTTTCATACAACAACAAGCCACATGGAATGGATTAAAATTGTTGTATGAGGTACCACTCTGTGTATTTGTGTGTGTATCTTTGGGGCGCACAGGTTCTCTCTCAGAATGAGAGAAAATACAACATATGATCAGCTTTTGGGGGGGATGCTGTTTATCAATTACTTTAATGATGTTAAATTAATTGATTGTTAAAATTGGATTTGAAATTGCACAGGATTTTTAAAATATTCTGATTCAATTGCAGCAGTTGTTGAACCCACATTTAGGGGAACTAAAACCGATGCAAGGTTATAGTGGTTGTTCTTCTCTTAAGCCAGGATCTGTTTTCCAAGCCAGAAAATGTACATTTGCTGACATGGTTGTATTCAGTGGTGGGCATCAGCAGATTCACACCAGTTCGCTAGAACTGGTAGCAGAAATGATGGCAGGCCCTGCCCATCCAAGTTTTTAAATAAAGTAGTCCTAATTCAGGTGCAACGCAGGGCTTTTCCCCTGGCCACACCCACCATACCACACCCACAGTGTGGTAGTGATTTTTTTTGGAGCCCACCACTGGTTGCATTGCTTTGCACTGTGTCAGAATTACATCAGTACGATGAGTAAATACTGTATATAAGATAATGCCTATTTAGTGACTTCCAAGTGACCCGGTTTTCCATGTGACTAGACTCTCCTAGGGTTCCATCCTTTTAAAAAGTAGGTAGTTCTCTTTTTTGACGTGAGAGACCAGGCATTTTCTGCTATTTTTCCAACATTCGTAGATATTCTGAAAATTTTCTCTTTGATTCTAATCAGGTGGGATGGTAGACAAAGAATGGATGCACATTTGATGTCAAAAGCTTTGAGTCTTTCACTATTAACTGCTGTCTTTGTATGTCACTGGGTGCCATGCCTGTTAGGTAACTTTATCAACAGGGGTTGTCTTCAGGCATGAACTATACTACAGCTGGCTGATATACAGTATTTGCCGTCAGAGTAGCATTGAGCCAAGGCTGTAGTTCTCAGTGTGTTTGTGTGGCTCATCTATTTCCCTAGAATATTGTTTCTTGTTGAGACCTTTCACTTCATGTTTTGGCAGTGTTTCTTACAGGTTACTGGTGGTGAACCTATGGCATGTGTGCCAGAGGTGGCACTCAGAGCCCTCTCTGTGGGCACCCGTGCAGTCATACCAGCACAGAGTTTGCTCCGCCTCTCTGCCCAGCAGCCCAATGGGAGCACTTCATCTCTCCCCATAGCACAGAGTTTGTCTTGCCCCTCTGCCCAGCAGCCCAATGAGAACGTTTCCTTCCTCCCCTGTTGCTGCATTGCCACTCTGCGATAAATAAGTGGGTTTTGGCTTGCAGTTTGAGCAGTCGGTCTCTAAAAGGTTTGCCATCACTGTTATAGGTCATCCTATGATCCAAATTAACATCTAGACCTTAACTGTGGTCATAAGGACTGCAGTGGTTCAAGTGGCTAAGACACTGACTGGGAGGTGTATGGTCAGCAGTTCGATTCCCGAGTACTGCAGGATGGAATAAGCTCCCATCTTTGTCCCAGCTCCTGCCAACCTAGCAGTTCGAAAGCAAGAAATTGCAAGTAAATAAATAGGGACCCCTTCGGTGGGAAGGTAACAGCATTCCATGCACTCCGGTGTCTAGTCATGCCTGCCACATGACCATGGAAACATCTGCAGAAGAAGACAGCGCTGGCTCTTTGGCTTTGAAACAGAGATGAGCACTGCACCCTAGAGTCGGATACGACTGGCTTCCGAGCAAGGGAAACCTTTACCTTTTAATTATGTTCATGTTGATATAAAAGTCTGGTTTTTTGGGCATAATGTGTGGCACCTTAAAGACTCACTGCTATATTTTAATGTGAGCTTTTGTGGATCAAGCCCACTGACTCTTGGCTGTAATCAGAGATGAGCACTGAACTCTAAAGTTGGATACAACTGGCTTTCAAGCAAGGCTTAAAGACTAACTGCTGTATTTTAATGTGAGCTTTTGTGGATCAAGGCCACTGGCTCTTTGGCTGTAATCAGAGATGAGCACTGAACTCTAAAGTTGGATACAACTGCCCATCAATTTCTTTTGGGAAATTGTGTATTCCACCCGCCGCCGCCACCCCAATGCAAGGAGAGAGAAAAGTGTGTGTGTGTGTGTGTGTGTGTGCGTGTGGGGGGCAATAGGATTGCTCAGTACGGGGCTCAGAAATTTCTGATGGTGGCCCTGCCTGGAACAGGGTTGCTGAACGATTATCCACAGAGGTAATAAGAGTGGTGAAGTATTGACGCTTCACCACCCTCATCGCCACAAATTACTTAGTGATCTGGCGTTTGTTGAATTTGTGGAATTGTTCTGATGTTAAAAAGTCCATGCCAGGTGGCGATTAACGGTATCAGGTTAACAGTTGACATTTTCCTTTGCATTAGGTAATGGAAATGTATCTTCCATTTTGTGGGATTGCTATATCAAATGCTCAACTCTTTGCTGCTTCCAGGAAGGAGTACGATAGAAGCAGAGTAAGTAAAAAGAAGCAGTTTAGACTGCCTAAATATGTAATGTATAGATTATATTGTTAATTAATACATTAGCTTGCAAAAGTGCAACATGGTAAAAAGCTAAATGATTGTTTCGAGATTAATAACATATAAACCTAATACTTTGTGTTCCTATTCAAAAAATATGCAGAATTCATATCACTGATAACCAGTGTTTATGTATTGGTGTTATATTATGCTATCTGAAAAGTATCTTGTTTAATTAACAACACAATGTTATACCATATTTATTCGTGTATAACGCGCAAAATTTTATACCAAAAAAAGAAATCAAAGTTTGGGTGCGCGTTATAAACGAGGACTGGTGTCCCACCCCCGTCGCGAGCCTCTTTTACTTCCTTTTTAGAATTGGGTCGGCTGTCTATTGAAGGGGAGGGGGTGTGTGGCTTTGAAGAAATTGATGGGATCTGATTGGGTGGCGCGGGAGACGAGGCGTGGCCTGGAGGTAGCTCGCAGTTTGAGTGAGGCTCCTGGGGGTCGGAAGTGCTCGTTTCGGATTGCATTTTCTTTACCCTGCAACAGGTGGGTCTGATTATCCCCCCCCTCCCTCAATGTTTTAAGGCGTGCTCTTATGAACAAGCTTTTTCACCGATATAACTGGTACCCGTTAGAAACAAAATTTTATACCGAGGTTTCATGGAAAATTAGGGGTGCGCGTTATACACGAGTGCGCGTTATACACGAATAAATACGGTATATGTCTATACAATCCTTTTGAGTTCATTGGGGGCTTATTTCTGTTATACTATATATGCACCTGGAAATAAGGTCCAGTGAATACCTTGGGAAGGGTTGTAGTACACATTGTCATCCCATTCATCACCCTTTTGTTCCACATTCAATAGATAGTTGCAACTTGCAGTTATTTTTCCAGTTTTGCTGGCTTATATTTTGAAGCAATAGTTTCTAAATAAATCCTTTATTTATTTATTTATTTTATATAATTTATTTTAAAATAAATAATTTTGCTGCCTATTAGGTTCTATAAAGGGAGTCTCTGAAAAACCCGGTGACTCTGAAAAAACGGAATCACCATAGCAGCTTCCTATTTATCTACAGTACTTGCAATTTCTTGCTTTCGAACTGCAAGGTTGGCAGGAGTTTACTCCTTCGTGCAGCACTCAAGTCTTGAGCTGCTGACCTTACAGTCATTAAGCGCTTAAACACTAAGCCACTACATAGACACAAAAGGCCTGTCGCGAAATACAAGCCTTTGGAGGGGTGACGTGCTCATTATAAGTCTGTATAGGCTCACCGTGAATTAGAAGTATCAGGGCTGACTGTAATACAGACAAGATATTAACGGCTTTGATACAGTTTCTATACATTGAGATGTCCCATATTTTCTTAAACAGGATTTCAGAGCTTTTAATTGTTCTATTTCTCTGAGACCAAATCTGCACAAAGTAGAAAATATTGCTACTTAGTGGCAGCCCAGCATCTTTGAAATACAATGCAACGTATGCAATTCCTTTTTGGAATCTTTTAAAATGTATTTTGCCAAAATGTATCATGTGAATGTTGCACCCACTTGGTTACCTTCAAAGTCAAGGTTGCAACATGAAGGTATGAAAAAGTCTTTTTGCTCTCTTGACTTTTGTGTGTGAGAGATTAACCTCCCACAGTAACCAGAATATCAAAATGTTCATCCATCATAATCCATATTTAGCCGAGACATGGAAGAAGAGGTCCAGGTCATTAATGTCTTGTCATCTTTTCTACCAGGGGTTCTCAACATTTTCCAGCCACAGGCTGGACCACACCCCCTCAGACAGCTGAGTGGGCTGGACACATTGTTCCCCCGCCATAAATGTTGCCGTAAACGCATTTAGGACAGCAGCGGGTGCATTTACACCGTGTTTTTGGCTGTGTTCACCACTTCCGCCATTTGCAGCAGTGGCAGGAGAAAGGGCAGCATGTTTTCGGTTGCTTTTACCACTTCCGCCACTTCTGGCGGTGGCAGGAATGAGGGCGGTGGTTCACATAAAAGGCATGCAGGTTGCAAACCCCTGTCTTATAAGGTCAATTGCCCTGTGCTTTTCATGTATCTAAATTACATTTAAATGAAGGAAGTAAATATAACATAGGGTCTGTAACTAATATTTATGGCATATCTGCTTGCGGAAGTACTACAGTCCTATGTTTTCTAAAACAGGTTGTGATGACTTTCCATTCCATGTTTACAGGCATTGCTGGAAGTGGTTAATGATCTCTTTGAAGAGCAAACAGATCTGGAGAAAATTGTAAAGAAAATTATGCATCGAACTCAGACTCTATTGAAGTGTGAGCGCTGTTCTGTACTGCTTCTAGAAGACATTGAGTCACCAGTAAGTGACAGTTCTCATTTTGGACAATAGTGATAGGATATAGGTTTCTTCTATGGGCCATCTATTGTGTACTGTCAATGTCAACTGTTTTATGATTATGCTTACAACGTGCAATAATTAAGCTGAGTCATATGTAGGTAAAGGAAAAGGTTTCTTTTGCTTAAAAGCCAGTTGTATCCGACTCTAGGTTAGAGTGCTCATCTCTATTTACAGCCAAGGAACTGGCGCTGTCTGCATAATCAGACATTTCCATTGTCATGTGGCAGGCATGGAATGTTGTTACCTTCCCACCGAAGCACTACCTATTTATCTACTTGCAGTTTCTTGCTTTCAAACTGCTAGGTTGGCAGGAGTTGAGACAGACAACAGGTGCTCACTCCATCATGTTAATTTCTTTATCAAAACATGTCACCATGTAGATTATATGTGAACCACTAAAATTATTTTTAAAATGTTAAAAGGAAACTTTGACATAAGTGATTTTTAGGACAACACCCTGAATTGGTGGATCTCAATGTGTGTTATCAGTCACATCACAATAAAGGAGGTTGTATTTCATTCAGAATTGTTTTATTAGGGCTGAAAGACTATACATGTGTGATGCAATAGTTGCGGAAAGCTATTTTGTAGCTAATGTTTATCTTCTAAACAAGTATTTTCTCTTGTTGCTTTTAAAAATCTGAATCATTTTTTCCTTCTTTCATCAAAACAGGTGGTGAAATTTACCAGATCCTTTGAGTTGATGTCTCCAAAATGCAGTGCAGATATAGAGAATAGGTTAGATTTTGCATTTTACATTGATACACTGTTTTAATTCTAATAAATATTTGTAGATTTTATGGACTATGAAAAAATGCAAGTTGATTTTTTTGCCTAGAAAATTCAAATCTAACTTTCTTCTATTGAACTATTTTTATCACTCATTTTTTGATTTCCTGCAGACAGTTAACATTTTTCTATTCAATATCATACTATTCTTGCAAAGGGTTTTGCACTTATATTTGCAACATTTATCCATGACAAAATGAATCTTTGGTTTATAGGGTCTGTCAAACTGGGTGACTATTTTCCATTGGCTAACCATGCTTGGCCAAAATAGTGACTACATATTTTCCCTATAAATCTGATGCTATAGGAGCTAAAGCTGTGGTTCCCAATGTAGGGCACACACCCTGCAGGTGGACAATTTGATGTCTATGGGAGGCAATTTGAGAATGAGTTAGAACAAGTTAATGGCATTTTAGGCTTCCTCCACAGTGAGTAGAAGTTCATTTTTTGAATAAGAATTATATGTAATGGGTGGGGGCATCATGATTTTAGAGACACTTAGGAGGGGCATGGCCACGAAAAGGTTGAGAACCACTGCGTTAAAGGCTTAACCTTTTTTTTTTTACAAAAGAAAGAAAGAATTAGGACACTTAATGAGCTAGACACCAGGTGGCATGCCTAAATACTGGTTAAAATTAAGCCAACCAAGTAGTATGACAACCCTACCTTAAGCTGTTTTTCACTTTCTTTCTATTATGGGAAAAGAATCCAGAGAGAGACAGCAGAGAAAAATCTATGCACATGCTGGTTTGAATAATAGTCAAAGGTTTGAGGGAGATTACCAGATTTGAAATTCCACAACTATTCCTTTTGTTATATCCTGTAATTTCCCATGCCACCTTTACAGAACAAACTTCAGAAGGATGGTCATTGGTCAGTGATTCTTATTCTTCAACACATGTAGCATCAGGCTACCTCACAGAACAAAGAAAGGAGCCTAATTTGGGGGCGTGGCCAAGATGGTGCCGGAGTAAGACGTATTTGGATCAGCTCACGCTATCCAATGAGTTTTAAATGTGGAAAATATAAAAATTGAAGTTCAAACATTTGAAGAAGCGGTATTCCAAAGTCTTGGGACTTGTTTTCATTGACTTTGGCTGAGATTGGGGTCAGAGTTCAGAGATTGAGCAGTAAGTGAGGCACGGTGCAGGTTGAGCTGAACGAGCCGTTTCGAGGTCAGATGGGACCTTTATAACTGGAACCAGGCTTCGGAACTTTATTCTTTAAATGGGAATACATATAAGCATGGCAGTGGTGAACGAGGGGGTTGTGGAAGAAGAGTGGAGCCCAGGAGGACAAGTAAGTTTGGAAGGACTGAGGACGTGGAAGTTGGGAAGAGGAAGGAGGGAGGACGAGAAAGAGTAATGGCGGTGAGCAAAGGGAAGATCGAAACTTTAAGAAGTACAGAAAGACGATTGGGGTGGCAAAGTGAAAAGGACAGAGTGTTGAATTTGGATTTGGAAGAAGGGAAAGTGAAGTGGAAGAAAGAAAGGGAGAAGAGAGAAATAAGGAGAAGGAGAAAGAAAGGAAATAAAAAGTGGAGATTTGGTGCTGTACAGGCATGGAGAAGGGAGAAGGGACCACACTCGGAAACCGCTGCCACAGTTAGGATTACAATTGTGGAATACTTTTTTTCCTTTTATATTTGGATTGAACAGTTTGACTTCTTTTGTCTAAAGGGTTTATTTTTTCTTTTTGCTTGACTTCTTTGGCCTTTTTCGCCCTTTGGATTACTTTTGGAATATTGTTTTGAAGTACTGATTTGTCATCCTAAACTGTTTTTATTTCGTCTCCCTTTGGAAATATCACCGTGTTATTGCAGCTGTGGAGCTATTTTTCCCTTCTTTTTCCTGAAACTTTTAAAAATTAAATGGGTTATAAAGTCTGGTGATTTGGAGCTTGGATTAAATACTGAAAGAATATTTTCTTTTTTCCCCCTTTTTTTGAAAGGGAAAGCTTTTCCTCCTGAGATATTGGTTTTTCTCTTTCCTTTTTTGATGGATTATAAATATGGCTGATTGACATTACTGGAAATAGCTTATTTGGGTAATAGATTAAAACTGATTGGGATATACAATAACATTTGATATACAATTGCTTTAAAATAATCAGAATAATTTGGATTGGACTGTGGTGAAGAACAGTTGAAAAAAGAAAACAAGTTAGATAATTTGTGTATAAAAATAGAGAGGGAGAGAGAGGGAGAGAACCATGGAAAAGAAGGAGGATCAGGGAAAGAGGGACGAGGGAAAGAAAGGAGAAGAGGATGATACTGTGGTGAAACAAAAAAAGAGGGAAGGAAAGAGAAGGGAAAAAAGGATGCTAGAAAAAAAGCAAATAGCTCACCAATACAATTTGATGAGGTGGTCCTTATGACAGAAATTGGAAAGTTGGGTCAAAGAATGGAGAGATTGGATGCACACATGCAAAAAAATGAAGAAGCAAGAATTGAGAGCCATAAGAAACTTATTGGGACATTTAATGAGTTTGTTTTGAAAGTAAATTCTAATTTTGATAAAATGGAAAAAGTAATTGTTTCTAATCAAGATAATGTGAAAACCATTCAAACTGATGTAAAATAAATTCAAAAAAAGTAATATGAGGTTAAGACTAAGGTGGAGATGCAAGAGAAAAGGGTTGATATGATTGAAGAATCAATGAGAAAACAAAATTTGGTGATCAGAAAATTATCGGAAAAATCCAGATCAGTTGAAATTAAGAATTCTTGATTGGTTAAATAGTCATAACATGGCCAAAATGTTTTTGGCTGAAGATATTGTCAGTATATATCGATTGGGGTTAAAAAAGAATGGGGAACGTCTGAAGAAATGTCCTGATTAAATTTGCAAATGTTGGGGATAAATTGAAGGTGATGGTTCAAATAAAACAAATGGGAACCAGTGCTTTAAAAATTGATTGGGATGAGGTTGAAGTCTACAATGATATTTCTCCGGAAGTAACAAAAGTTTTACGATATCAAGAGATTAAATATTATTGGAGGTTTCCATTGCAAGTGAGATTCTTTTATTCAAAGAAGATGCACACAATTGATTCGACTATGAACCCACTAGAATATCTTAGAATGATAGGGCTAATCAGAGGAGGAATGGGCATTGTTGAGACAGGAGCCTAAGTCATTCACACCATTGCCAGCTTTCACACAGCATAGGTGGTCAATTTCAAATGCTAGATTTGAAAAGTAAACTCATTGTCAACCATGTAATGCCACAATGATTATTTTGCATCAGTATACTACCAACCTTTACAGAAATAAATCTGAAAACCAATCAGATATTTGCAATAGTATTTGTTATATCAACCAGTCATTGTGTACTTCTGTACCCTCACATGGTTATGTGGCCATCTATAAATTAATGACAAAAAGTGTTATTTTTATGTCTGAAGAAGTGGATTTGATCCACAAAAGCTAACATTAAAATATAGTAGTCTTTAAGGTGCCACAATGTTTTTATTTTTATTTTGTTTTGTTTACTGTCTGAGAAGTTTCAAAGATATCTCCAAAGGCAGTTTCACATACTTACTTTTGCAGTAAATTAATTCTGAATTTCATTAAAAGATAGTTGTGGTCAATCATCAGTCTGCCTCTGTACAGAAGGAATTTGTGATTAGCACAGCTGGCTCATGGTCCAAGCAGAGGGGGCACCTTCCCCAACCATTTTGGGATGAGCCTGGCCTATTCAGCTCTGGTAATTTGTTCAGTAGCCTAAGATGCTGCCATTGCTTACACTGAGCATCTAAGGTAGGTAACCAGATCTAACAGAAGGAGAGATGCTTCCAGAGTAAGTGTCTCAGAGATCTTCTACCTCTGAGTTGAGTTTTCCCTCAGCATATTTGATAAAGTCTTTCTCTGGTTTAGTATTAAGAAGAAATAATTTTGTTGGAAATGTAGGCAGACTATTTTTAGAACTTCAGCTTGATGATTTCTTGTTTTGTCAACTTGCATTTACTTAACTGCTCCTAAAACTTGTCACATGTAATTTAATTGCTGTTTTAAATAGTCTTCTCATATAATAATAATGTCTAGATCTTAATCAGGACTGTGCAGTTTAAATTTATACCTGGTTCATGTTAGATTTTGTAAGAGAACACAGTTATGAGCAACTCTGAATCAGTAATTGGAATTCCACCCTCTTTTCCCCTCATGTTCACAAAGCTGGTGAAGTAAATCTTTAACGATTTTAACCAGATAATTTTTCACTTCTGCATCTTTACATTTAGGCTTTATGTTGCTATCAAAGCTAATACCATATAACTTCTTTATTCTTAAAAACAACATAAATATTATTATTAGACTTGTATAAATAATAATTTTTAGGCTTCCTGTTTCTTGCTTTTTGTAAGAAAAAATAACTCAGAGAACTCTTCTGCATGAAGATTTGAAGATTCTTCAAATAAAAGCTCCACTGATCTTAGTGGGACTTAACTGCAAAGTACTGTAAATGTGTCTTGGATTGTAACCTTACTTGACTTTGTTTATGATTGTTTTTGAAGCAAAATATATTTGTATGGATATGTAGACAGTTGTATAGTTAATAAAGAACTATACATTTTTTAATGTGGCTTATGGTTCTAGCTGTTTTTGCCAATCAATTTCTGACTTCTAGCATGCTCTACTCTGAAACAGATAGTCATTGTATTTTATTCAAATCTGTTGAATTTCTTGGTTTTTTAAAAAATTGTAATTCCATTTGATATTTAGCATTAGCAGAATAGTCAATAGTCTTTATTTTTCTTAATGTTTGCCTCATGGCTCATGCCTTAAGATTTTTTGCGTATGTTGCTATTGAGTAGAGGTTTTGTTGGGAATGTATTCTTCACAGCCATGTGTTCACTCTCGCCCACAAGCTGGTTAAGCTAACATTTTTGTAATAAATCTATATTTGTTTCATTGAAGACACTGGGAACCATTGGGTGAGAGCCAGGTAGCAAATGAGTTTGTAAATGCAGCTGTCAGTGTGATGTAAATTATTTATTTGGTTATAAATCTGAATCAGCCTCATCATATATTTCTTTGAAAGATGCTCATTGAGCACATTTCAATCTATCCCTCCTTTCCATAAAAATATAAATGTTGGAAACAAATCAGTAAATAAAATGATTATTATCCTATACTTAATGTGAGTTAGTTGATTAGAATATTTCTAGGTAATTCTGATATCCAAGGTAATGCATTCAAAACTTGCGAAAGTGCACAGTGATTATACCTTTTTATTTCCTCTCCTCTGCCTTTATAATAGTTCCAAAGACAGTGTGGAAAAACCTTCATCATCTTATTCAGACTGGCTGGTAAATAACAGCATTGCTGAATTAGTAGCTTCCACAGGCCTTCCAGTAAACATCAGTGATGCATACCAAGATCCTCGCTTTGATGCAGAAGTAAGAATCTTTTACATGCATCCTTATGCATTTGTGTCTTCTTTTGGTGTTTAGAATAATGAACTTAGGTTCATAATGTAGGCTGTTAAAATGTTTGTTAACTGAATGATCAAGTTATCTTTGGAGGAGGTAACTTAGAAAACAGAACAGCTTGATAAATTAACTTCTTTCTATTTGGTTTAGTCATTGACACAGTAAGTACTAGAAGCCTTCAGTTAAGTAACAGGCTGGTTGAGTCAAATCAATCTTAACCTATAAAATCGAGGGTTAACCGTTGGAACTTTGCATAGGCTCCTTAGCCAGGCCCTACTAGCCCGTACTCACCATTCGTGCATACGCCTAAACTGGGTACGCAGGTAAATGTAAGATTGAGAAATGCGCCAGTGGGGCAAGAGCCCCACAAATGCAAAAAAAGGAAACAACTTCATTTCCCAATGTTCTTTGCACCGCACTGCACCACAGCCAATCAGGCTGAGAGGTGCGACCACAAAGAACATTGAGAAATGTTCCAATCAAAATCAAGCCGCAGGAAAAAAAATGCACCACAACCACAAATCACAAACCCATAACTACAACCCCCAGAGACCTGCACGACATGAGCGCACAGGACGCTGAGGAAGCCGGTGCCCGATTTTTTTTAAAAAAACCAACTCACCACCTCACAGCCACGCAAACACCAACTGCCCTTCTTTCCCTCACCCACGGCGCCTGAAGGTCCCGACTGGAGTTTCCCCTTTAATATCAGTAGGTGGGGGTTGCAATCCCCCTCTCCGCTGGCTCCCCTAGGGTTGGGAGGTTTGTGGGGACAAAAGGGGTATGTCCCCCCCAACCCATTTGGACCCAGGAGACCAGGGAAAGGAGTTCAATTTCCCTCCCACCCAAAAAAACCCTCCGTCTTTAAAGAGAAGAAACCAAGCGGTTTCTTCTCTTTAAAAATGGAGTTGTTTTAAGGAGGGGGGGAATCGATCCACTCTCCCTGGTCTCCTGGGTCCAGAAGGGTTGGGGGGGACATACCCCTTTTGTCCCCCCAAACCTCCCAACCCCAGGGGAGCCAGCGGAGAGGGGGGTTGCAACCCCCCACCCACTGATATTAAAGGGGAAACCCTGATCTACTTTCACAACTCCACACAATCAAAGCACCATAACACAATAAAGCCCCCTCCCCACCACCTAGCCCACCCTTCCTATCCCCCACCAACCATGCCCCATCACCACCACCTAGCCCACCCTTCCTATCCCCCACTGACCATGCCCCCATCCCCACCACCTAGCCCACCCTTCCTAACCCCCACCGACCACGCCCCTCCCCACCACCTAGCCCACCCTTCCTAACCCCCACCGACTATGCCCCCTCCCCACCACCTAGTCCACCCTTCCTAACCCCCACTGACCACGCCCCCTCCACACCACCTAGCCCACCCTTCCTAACCCTCACTGACCACGCCTCCTCCCCACCACCTCCCCACCCTTCCTTAACCCCCACCGACCGTGCCCCCTACACACCACCGAGCCCACCCTTCCTAACCCCCACCGACCACACCCCCTCCCCACCACCTAGCCCACCCTTCCTAACCCCCACTGACCATGCCTCCCTCCCCACCACCTAGCCCACCCTTCCTAACCCCCAATGACCACGTCCCCCTCTCTACCACCCAGCCCACCCTTCCTAACCCCCAACGACCACACCCCCTCCCCACCACCCAGCCCACCCTTCCTAACCCCCAATGACCGCACCCCCTCCCCACCACCAAATAAATAAATAATTTTTAAAAAAACTACAAAAAACACAGTCAAAAACATCCAAAAATATAAAAAAACAAACAAAAACAATACCAAAAAACAATACGAAGAAATCAAAAACACAATCAAAAACAAAACAAACAGACAAAAATACAAATTCCAAACACCCCCCCCCACACACACACACACACAAAAGAAAGAAAACAAGCAAACTTACCAAAAGATGTCCTACCTCCACGAGGACCGGAAAAGAAATGAATAAAGAAAGAGACTACTTACCAGAAGAAGCTCCACCCAAAGGCCAGGAGAGAAAAAAACAGTCAAAATACAATAACCCCTACCAGCACCACCTGCTGGTCACAATAGTAAAAACAATTCAAAAACACAAAACAACCCCAAACAAAAGGCCACAAGAGTAAAACAAATCAAAAACATAACACAAATTCACAATTTTACACAAAAGGTCACACCAATAAAAAAAAGTCAAAAAAAAATTACACTAAAACACACTTTAACACAAATCACAAACATATGTGAATAAAATACAATAGAAACTTTTAAAAATCCTGTGCTGAGTTTTAACTCAAATTAAAACCCAAAACATCTAAACACATTTTAAAAACATTGAATGTAAAAAACATTTACTTTTATATTATTAAAATTATTACCTACGGTACAACTAATTTAAAAAACATTATTTAAAAACATTATTCGCTTACATAAAACAATTTGAAAAAATTATATCATACTTTGTTCTTTTATTAATCCTCAAAAAAGAACGAAAAAGCAGATCACAGTTAATAACAGCCAAGCCAAAAAAAATTTACATAAACATTTTAAAAAATAAAATTACAGACTAAGCAATTTTTAAAAAACATTAACACAATTTAACCTTCCAACACAATTTAAAACTGCCCGGCAACGCCGGGCAACCTCTGCTAGTATGTAAATATGTAAACCTCATAGTTTTTCAGCCATTATAGTGTGTTTAACATTATTAGGTCATAACTATTCATGATAGCAGATGCTACAACTGTCAACATTCCCATTAGTCATAATGTTACCAATATGTTGGTAGTAGTGTTGCTGGTTGTGAAAAATAGAAAGGAGCGGAAATCAAATTTTGAAAAGGTGTAGAGAATTTTGCAGGAGATACCATAATGTCCTGGAGCCACCTTAGATAATGGCCAAAGTCGTGTTGCTTAGCATAAAGTCCCAGAAGGCAAACAGTGTAACTTGCAGTGACTTCACAGTGGCAGCTAATGAGTCCCTTCTTGGATTTTCGGACATGTGTCAAGGCAGCATATGGGCCAGCAACCTGAAAATCCAAGCAGGGACTCATTAATTGCCAGTGAGAACCCACTGCAACTTAAGCTATTTGCCTTCCTCGGGTGCAACTAAGTAACACAATTTTGGCATCCTGAAGGATAGGAGAAATAGCTGTACCCTAAAAGGAAGAGTCATGTCTCCCAGTGTGAGGGAGGTTCTCCCAACCTGAGACCAGTTATCCCCAACCAGCATAAACTCCATTTTATCCAGATTAAGATTCAGTTTATTAGCCTCCATCCATTCCATAACCACCTCCAGCACGTCTACAGGGTGTGAACAGCATCCACTGCTGAGGTGGAGAAAGAGATATAAAGCTGCATATCATCAGCATACTGATGAAAGCAAACTCCATAACTCCTGGTGGCTTTACCCAGTGGCCTATATTAAACATCATAGGGGAGATCACCAACCCCTGTGGTACCCCATATTGTGGTACCCAAGGAACTGACATCTCTTTCCCAGCTGTACTCTCAGGACATACTCTTCAAGGGTGGACTGGAGCCAAGCCAAAGCCTTGCCACCAGTGCCCAATCCCGAAACCCTATTCAGTAGGATACTGTGGTCAATGGTATCAAAGTCTGCTGAGAGATCCAAGAGGACCAACAACGAGGTATTACCCTGGTCTTCCTCTCTCAGAAGGTCATCCAGCAGGGTGATCAACACTGTCTCAGTCCTATGTCAAGGCCTGAACCTGGATTGGAATAGATCAAGGCATTCAGAATTCTCCAGAAATCCCTCCAGCTGATCTGCCACCATTTTCTCTACCAGCTTGCCCAAAAAGGGGATGTTGGCAACCAGATTATAGTTGTTAAGAACATCGACATCGGCCACCAACTTTCTTTTTTTCAGGATGAGTCAACTGATTGTCTCCTTCAACCAGGCTGGCAGAATACTCTCCAGTACCAACCTCAATAAACCCTCACTGGCAGGATTAATTAACCAGTATGAGTAGGGATCTAGCAGAGAGGTAGTGGGCCTACAGCTAGCAAGCATCCTAGAGAGTTCCTGTGATGTTACCTGCTGAAACTGGTCTAGAAAAGAGGGACCAGATGGTGCACTGGACAACTTACAACAATTAACTGCTATAACTTTGGAGCCCAAATCCCTTCGGATCTAAACTGAGCTGCCAAAAGATTACATTTAGTTATCTTGGACTGAAGTCCAACCATTTGCTCCTGACCAGATAACTCTTTGGTGATCTTAAAAAGCTCTCTTTGTTAATTATTAGAACATTTGAAGAATGTTGTATTGTTTCCTCACCAATTTTACTGCATTAATATATTTATTGGAACATTTTTTTACAGCTTTAAGGTTTTTATCCATAGGAGCATTTCTCCATTTGCTCTCTAGCCTCCTCCTCAGCCATGTCAGGGTTCACAGTTCATTAGTAAACCATGGAACAGGATGAACCCTGGGCTGGATTAATATACCCTGTCCGTCTCCATATACCAACTCTTAACCGGGGCAATGACAGTATTGCCTGCCACCTTAGTCATAGACACTCACAAGGATCCATTAGTCTCTGAGGATGGACTATATTAATGGATCGAGGATCCGGGGGGGGGGGGGGGGGGCAGGATGCCAACATCACGCCAAATTGAAGCAGAAAATGATATGACCATGATAGAGGAGTGAGGCTCATATTCCTCACCCTCAGATCATCTCACTGCAACATAAAAAAAAAATCAGGTCCAACATATGACCGGCAACATGAGTGGGAGATGTGACATGTTAGGATAGTGCCATGGATGTCATGGCTTCCATGAGATCCACAACTGCTCTGGACACAGAAGCCTCCATGGGACCAGTAGCTTAAGGGACCTCAACACCACCCCAGAATCAAAGCTGCCAGCTCTGGAAGGGAGAGTATTGAGTCATGGGGAGCTCAGTAAACCAACACAATCCCCAACCTATCCTTGGCTCCCATCTCATTATGTAGACACTCAAGATCCAATCTCAAGAGTGCAGAGAGCCTGCTAACATTTAAGGTGTTTCAGATAATAATGGCAATCCCACCCACCCCACCCCTCAGATCTCTCCAAGTACATAATTACAAACCCAGGTGGGTACTTGAGGAGAAGTGAAGCTCCCCCCACAGTACCCACCCAGGTCTCAGTGATACATGCCAGATCAGCCTTAGCATCCAGGACAATATCCTGAATTAATTGTTCTTTATTTGTCACTGATCTGGCATTAAGTAGCACCATAGAGAGATTTGAAGGGGAATGATCAAGTTGGCAACTACGCATCTGCTGGTTGAACTGGAGGCTGGAACATGTGATAGATATTAAATATCTTTCCTATACAGTAATCTTCTTTTCTGGCCAGACTTCCAGCCTGCACCACACCTTCCTCTACCAACCAAGCCACCTTTTGGTAGATTCATTCTTTATTTTTTTGCAAATTAATTTTTATTTGAACAAATTTGTCATACACTCATACTTTTTTAAATGCAAAAAATCAAATTACGAAACTCAACAACACACTACGATGACACTATAAAACAATGCAACACACAGACACAAAAATACTAACGATTAACTTAAAACTCACCCGTGCTATACATTGGAATTTGTAAAATTTCCACCTTTCCTCTAGCTCTCCCAAAATTCACACGTTTCTGGGTCTGGCTTAACCCTCTCCTCATTTGTCAAAGCATATATAACATATGGGTTCCAAATTTCCCCAAATCCTCTATTCCTTGATATACCTTTTTTCATTCTTTTTTTTTCATTTCAGGTTTATTTATATACCGCTTTTTCAACCCAATGGGTGACTCTAAGAGGCTTCCAAAACAAAATACATAAACATAGTATTACAATAACAGCATCAAATCCAGTTACAGTATTGCATAAATATAGCAGTCAATAACAAAGCAAAGATACCAAATAAACAAAATACAAAGTATCAATAAGTAGCAACACAAGAATACAAAATACAAGATACCAAATACAGATAAGTTCAGTTACACAATTGCCCAGTAGAGACTCACACATCGCGCCCTGAGGGCGTCGGAACAGCTCTAGGTGCTGCTCATCCTCCTTCCTGGCTGGCCATTGATCGTCGGGCACAACAGCAACCACTGACTGCGCCCTCACTTCCCATGGCCGGCCTGGCCAGAGAAGGAGTGAAAATGTGGTTAGCTGGCACAGCGCCGACTGCGGCTCTTGCTGCCTCAGCTACAAAACCGACCAGCTGTGCTCTTCCTGTGACCATAGCCCCGCCGCAGGTGAAAGTCTTTGGTGGTGGTAGAGGCATGGCAGCATTGTTTTCCCCCCCCCCAAACACACAGGAGTGGGAGAAGTCCAGTGGGGGCCGACGCCTGCGCTCTCACCTTTTGTAGCCAGAGCCCCGCCGCAGGTGAAAGACTTTGGTGGCGGTAGTGGCGCAGCAGCATTGCTTCCCCACCCCAAACGCGCGGTGGTGGGAGAAGTCTGGCAGACATTCAATTCCATTGTTAACTTTTCATTTAGTGCTAATTGCCAAACTTCTCTTTACCACCTAGTTTTGCTTATCACAAATTCTTTTTTCCACTCTTTGGCTATTAACTGTCTAGCGACTTATTACAAGGTGAGTAACAGTTATTTTTCATTTTTGTCCATTTTAAGTTCTTCTATCTCACCCAGTAGTACAATCTTTGGATTTCATTTAATTGTAGTATTCATAATATTTTCCAATTCCTTTTCCATTAGTTTCCAAAAATTCTTTGCGTATCGACACCCATACCACATATGTAAATATGTTCCCTTTTCTGTCTTACATCTCCAGCATTGTTCAGACTGGTTCTTGTTCATTTGGTGGGTTCTAATCGGTGTCAGATACCACCTCCATAGGATCTCATTTTCTCTAATGGACAGTGACTTAATTCTTTGGGTCCATTTGTTATTCCACATGTTTTCTTTAGTAACAATTCCTAAGTCATTCTCCCACACTTGTTTTAATTGTTGTGCTCTTTTTTCACAGTTCAATTCCTGATATAATTTACCTACTATTCCCTGTATTGTTTCCAGTCTACTTTTGACCTCATACGTTATCTCTTCAAACAATGTTGGTGGTCTTTCTTCTAATTCATTTTCTCTTTTAAAAAAAATTATCCCACTTGTCCATTTGAATCGCTTGTAACCAATTTAACCCTACCTTATTATAGATTTCATACCTTTCTTGTCGCTTCCTACATTTTTCTATCCAGTGTTTTACCAGTAGTTTTTTTATTCTGTAATAGAGTATGCCTTAATTCTTTTGAAAGGTTAAGTGGGCAATCTTTTAGATCTAAGAGTTCTAAAATTGGAGATCTGTTCAGAGCTCCTCTTTTCTTTAACACATTCCACAAGTTATATATTATCTTTAATGAAAAACTATTAATTTTTTGCTTTGATGATCGTCCCCCCCCAAAAAAAAATGACTTTCATTTTAATTCTTTATACTCAAGCCAATCTTGCTCTTCACTTTCTAAATTCTCTTGTGTTAGCTTTTTTTTATTATTACTCTCTTCAAGTGGAATGCTTTATAATAATTTCTTACATTCAGGATACCTATTCCCCCTTCTTTCTGTTTCAAGTATCATAGAGATTTAGCTACTCTTGGACTTTTCCTGTTATTGCAGCACTTATTCAATATTTTTCTGCCATTCTTTAGTGTATGAGAACCAAGACACAGGAGACAGCCATGGGCTGGTTTAACTCAGGTTTATTGCATGGTGGTCAGAGGGAACATGAGGTAATGGCGGATGCATAGCTCTATATATATACAGTAGTAAAACATTCGAATGTGGCTCCACGATAGCCTATTGGCTATTGTCCGCGTGACGTCATTGCTGGTCACGCCCTTCTTGTCCAGGTGTAGGTAGTGGCGGGAAACTCCGCGCTGTGGCCTTTGATGAGTATGGACCAAGAGAGCTTGGACGCTCGCTGCTGCCCACTGGTGGTCATTAGCTCGCGTCCTAATACAGGGTTTATAGTGATACAGCTGAAGGCTATATTGTTATCACATGAACATAAGAACATAAGAACATAAGAACAGCCTTGCTGGAACAGGCCACAGCCCATCCAGTCCAGCATTCTGTCTCACACAGTGGCTCACCATTTCCTTCAGGGTATTCCCAAGGAGATGCCCTCACCTGCTTAGGATTCCCTGGAAATGGCATTGAGAGATATCCTGCCTATCTCTCCAACCCGGAGGTTGTCCTTAGGTAGCCATAATTATAGCCATTGATAGCCTTGTCCTCCATGAACTTGTCTAATCCTTTCTTGAAGCTGTCAAGACTGACAGCTGTCACCACTTCTTCTGGCAGGGAGTTCCATAGACCACTATTAGACCACTATTACACTATTAGAACATTAAGATACATTGTTATCACATGAAGAAGGTTACACTATTAGAACACAACACTCCTCCCCCCTAGGACGAGACGAAGTCTCTCAGCCAAGATGGCTTATTTCGAACATGCTGAGGTCTCGGTGCGGGCTGCCCTGCCCCGGGTTTGCTACCTTCTCTTTGTCCCCTGGCTTCCTGTCCTGTAATTGGAGAGGGAGACTTGTTAGTGACTTGCCGCGGTTCTGCGGCTTTTTGGGGAGGTGTGTGCTTTATTTGGGAAGAACCGGGGGCACTGGGGGCTAACGAAAAACCCCTCTTCTCGCTTGGATGGGTGGGGGAACACTCCCAAAACCCCCCCCGGCTTGGTAACGCAAAATCAAATTCGGGGGCATCAGTCGCAAACTCATCTCCCTCTTCCCCGGCCTCTGATAGAACTGGCGCATCAAAAGGATATGAGTCGGGACCGCTGCTTCCCCCCCTTGTTCGGGACCGTTGCCCTTCGTTGTCTCCCCCTTGGGATAGGCGGGTGGAGGAGAACCCTAACGCTGAGGCATTTTCCGTGCCGTCCGCTGATTGTCCCTCGGGAACCCGGCTCCGGAGCTGATCTGCATGCCGCCTCCAGAGTAGACCGGTGCTCGTTTCCACCCGATACGATACTGGCCCCGTCTGTTCTACAACTCTCCCTGGTACCCAGGCTGGCCCTGCGCTGGCATAGTTCCTGCAATGCACAGGATCTCCGGCGGCGAAACCTTTCGACACCGCTACCCCTACATTCTTCCCTTTGTCCTCAACCCTCGTCGGGTCTAACCTGGTCAGAATCGTGGTCAGCTTTCTCCGCATCAGCAGCTCTGCCGGCGAATATCCCGACGCTAAGGGTGTCACCCTATACGCTAATAAAAACTGACATACTTGGTGATTCAGGTCCCCCGAGCCCATGCGCGCAGCGCATCCTTTGTTGTACGCACGAGCCGCTCCACTTGGCCATTCGTGGCCGGGTGAAACGGCGCGGATGTGACGTGCCGAATGGCATTTGCCTCCGTGAATGCCCTGAACTCTGCGGACGTGAAACAACTAGCGTTATCGCTGACCAGAGTGTCGGGTAAACCGAACGTGGAAAAAACTCTCCTTAGGCGGTTAATTGTAGCGGCGGAGGACGTGCTCTTTACCGGAATCACCTCCAGCCACTTGGAGTACGCATCCACTACCAGGAGAAAAAGGGTTCCTCGGAACGGGCCAGCGAAATCTATGTGCACTCTGGACCACGGCCCCCTTGCCGCGTCCCATTCCCTATGCGGAAGGCGAGCCGCCTCCGGTCGGGAACCCTGGCATGCCTCACAAGTGCCGACCATGTTCTCTATGTCTGCGTCCAGCTGGGGCCACCAGAAGTAACTCCGGGCCAGCGCTTTGGAACGGACGATCCCCGGGTGGCTGACGTGCAACAGTTTGAGCACCCTCGGTCGCAGGGATGTAGGGACCACCACCCGTTGGCCCCACAAAAGGCACCCCCTCTCTAGGGACAACTCTATTTTTTTTCGAAAGAATGGGTCGAATTCCGTACCTGGGGAGGACGCCGGCCACCCCTTCTGTACCCATGAGCTTACTTTCTCCAGTGTTCTATCCTTGCCTGTCGCCCTGGCGATGTCGGCTGGTACTATTGGGGGTGAATCTAAGACCTCTATTAATAATACCTGGTGGTCTCTCTCTACCCTTTCCTTTTGGCCGCCCGACAACGGCAGAGGAGACCTTGAGAGTGCGTCTGCATGGCTGATCTCCTTTCCGGGCCGGTATTCCAACTCATGTTGGTATGCGTTGAGGAAGATAGCCCACCTCAGCATTCTTGGGGACAGGATCTGAGGCGTGGGCTTATTTGCAGTGAAAATTCCTAACAGGGGTTTGTGATCGGTCACGATCGTAAACGGGCGACCATACAGAAAATCGTGAAATTTTTTGGTTCCCGCTACTATCGCTAATGCCTCCCTGTCAGTCTGTGCGTAATTCCGCTCTGCTTGGGACAGGGACCTTGAATAAAACGCTATCGGGGCCTCCCTTCCGTCGTCCAACACGTGGCAAAGCACCGCCCCCACCCCCACCGGGGATGCGTCACAGACTAAGACCACTGGCCGTTTGGGATCGAAATGAGTCAGGATTGCCTCGGATGTTAGGAGTTGCTTTAACTCTTTAAAAGCCCTCTCTTGCTCGTCACCCCACAGCCATGTTTCCTCCTTTTTAAGCAACCGATGGAGCGGTTCAGCCACAGACGCCTTCCGTGGAAGGAAGGTATGGTAAAAATTTAGGAGGCCCAGGAATGACTGGAGTTCGGTTTTGGATGTGGGGCGAGGAGCCTTCTTGATGGCGGCTACTTTGGATTTGGACGGCTTAATTCCCTCGGGTGTGACACGGAACCCTAAAAACTCAACCTCTGTTTCGAAAAAAACACATTTGTCTTTTCTCAGTCGCAGCCCCGCTTTCTCGAACACAGTCAGTACTTTATCCAATCTCTTTGCCAGTTCGGCCTCACTCCCCCCTGTTATCAATACGTCATCAAAATAAGGCAACACCCCCTCCAGCCCCTTCAGGAGGCGTTCCACAAGCGACTGAAAAAGGCCGGGTGCCGAGTTCACGCCGAACTGTAAACGCGACACCTGGAACGCCCCTTTATGTGTGACTATTGTTTGTGCCGCCGCCGTGGCGGGAGTTACAGGGAGTTGCTGGTAGGCTTGTGCTAAATCGAGCTTAGCGAAACATTTTCCCCCATTCAACCTGGCCAGAAGGTGGCTGACCACCGGCACCGGGTATGCATTTGGGCGGATAGCCTTGTTAATTGTACACTTATAATCAGCGCAAATGCGCACCTCCCCGTTAGCCTTTAGTGCTGTTACAATTGGAGTTTCCCACTCCGCAGAGTCAACAGGAACAAGGATCCCCTGACCCACCAGCTTGTCCAATTCCGCCTCTATTTTGTCCTTGAGTGCGAACGGCACCCTGCGTGGCTTGAGTCTTATCGGGCGGACCTCCGGGTCTAGGTCGAAGGCTACAGGGGGTCCCTTGAACTTTCCCAGTCCTTTTTTAAAAACGGCGGGGTGCACGTCACACACCGCTTGTATTGGATCCGCACCCACGGCATGCACCCCCCCTATGAACAAACCCAAAGGCTGAAACCACTGAGTCCCGAGGAGGCTACAATTTCCCCCTTTGAGAACGACTAGGGAGAGTTCCGCAGAATGCCTCTTGAAACGGACCCGAAATTTCCCGACCCCCAACACTGGAATGCTGTTTCCCTGCACATCTCGTAGTGTGGACCTCAACGCTTTAAGTTTGGGCCGCACGTGGGGGTCGATTTTTAAGAATTCTCTCTGGGGAATTATGGAATAGGAGGACCCCGAGTCAATTTCCATCCTAATAGGGGTCCCTTGTACTAGTACCTCAACGAAGTAATGGGGTTGTCCCGCGGACACGCTGAACACGGGGGCGTCGTCCTCACTGTCGTCCGAGATGCGGCCCACGCCATCCTGCTGCCTCGTGGTCCGGGCGCCATCTTTGGACCTCGCTGGACGGTCCGGTCTGGCCGAACGGTCTTGTGATTGCCTCCGGCCCTCATGCCGCTTTTTGCACGCCTTGGCGATGTGCCCGCGACGGCCGCAGTTGTAACACTCGGCTTTTCTGAATGGGCACTTCGCGCGCTCATGGGCCGCTCCGCAACCATCGCAGCGGCGCCCCCCTTTTCGGACCTTCTGAACCTCTTCGCCGTCGCTGCCTTCCGCAGACGATTTCGATGTTCGTCGGGTCGCGTGCACCGCCTGTCCGGACTTGCCGTGCACCGAATTTTCCGCCTTGCCGGCCTTAAGACGCCACTCATGCCACTCGTGCATTTCGTCTACTCCAGCATTCGTGGATTCCGCGGCTTCCGCGGCCTCCACAACCTCTGTCAGCGTGGGTGGCGGCTCCTTGTTCATCAGGCTGTGCTGCACTTCCTTATCCTTCAGGCCACACAGAACGCCGTCCCTCAGGGCCATCTCTAAGTTGTCCCATCTGCAGGGGGCGGCGGCTATCCTCATGGCTGCTACGAAGGTCTCAACCGACTCGTCCGGCGCTTGGACTCGCCTCCAAAACGCGCTCCGAGCGGGAAACATTGCCCTCGAGGGTCGGAACCGCTCACGCAGCAGTTTCATGATTTCCTCAGCTTTGAAGTCACTCATCGTCTTCGGTGCAATAATGCCTACCAGCGTCTGCTTGGTTTCTATCCCCAGCATTCGGGTGAGGATGGCCCTCTTCCTTTCCTCGTCGTCTTTGACTTTGAGCTCCACCAGTGCTGCCTGGAAGTCCATCTCAAAGATCTCCCAGTCTTGTGGTTTAGTAATGTTGAAACCGCTCTGTGCCCTGGCTCCTTGGGGATCCATAATCCCACCTTCGTCGCCAGTTTAGTGTATGAGAACCAAGACACAGGAGACAGCCATGGGCTGGTTTAACTCAGGTTTATTGCATGGTGGTCAGAGGGAACATGAGGTAATGGCGGATGCATAGCTCTATATATATACAGTAGTAAAACATTCAAATGTGGCTCCACGATAGCCTATTGGCTATTGTCCGCGTGACGTCATTGCTGGTCACGCCCTTCTTGTCCAGGTGTAGGTAGTGGCGGGAAACTCCGCGCTGTGGCCTTTGATGAGTATGGACCAAGAGAGCTTGGACGCTCGCTGCTGCCCACTGGTGGTCATTAGCTCGCGTCCTAATACAGGGTTTATAGTGATACAGCTGAAGGCTATATTGTTATCACATGAAGAAGGTTACACTATTAGAACATTAAGATACATTGTTATCACATGAAGAAGGTTACACTATTAGAACACAACACATTCTTTTAAGTCCGATTCTTTTATTTTTATGGGGAGGTTCTCCAATAAAAAAAACTATTTTTGGAATTATTTTCATTTTACATAACTTTACTCTCCCGAACCAAGATAATTTCAATGTCTTTAGCTGTGTTATTGTATTTTTATATCCTTTTTAGTTTTGTCAAATTTTATCTTATAAAGATCTTTAACTTCTTCTGTTATAAAAATACCCAAATATTTCATCTTATTTTTTATTTTGAATTGATAGGTTTCCATTAATTCCTCTCTTAATTTAATTTAATTTAATTTTCACATTTATATACCGCCCACTCAGGTGAACCCGACTCAGTGCAGTTAACATGGTGGACAATAAATACAAAATACAGTAACGCAATATACAATGAATACAGTAATACAATATTTAAAAAAATCAATCTCCAAAGGTACAATTACAAAATCTCAGTCCACAAAATATACTATTCAATTACAACAAAAAATATGCACTACAATACAGTTTCAAAAAACAAACATTAAGTCCCAGAAAAAAGAACAACAATAAATACGTCCTATCCATGCCCTAGCCCAGGATGTTGGGGGAGATGGAATGCCCCCAGCGTCCGGTGCTGGGCGGGCTTCTCTGCCGGTGGGGTCGGAGGCAGCGATGGGAATCCTGCCCAGGGAGGGCGGGATCCAAAGATGCTGGGGGAGATAGAATGCCCCCAATGTCTGGCGCTGAGTGGGCTTCACCACTGGTGGATCCAGAGGCAGCGGCGGGAGTCCTGCCGCCTCTACGGCCCTTAAATCCTCCCTGGGGTGGGTGGGATCTGACGACACTGAGGGAGATGGAATGCCCCCGGCTCTGAGTGGGTTTCTCCACCAGTGGGGCCAGAGGCAGCGATGGGAGTCCTGCCGCCTCTACGGCCCTTAAGTCCTCCCTGGGATCGGCGGGGTCTGATTCGGCACAATTACATGGAGTAAAAGGAATTGGTAAAAAGAAAATCAGTATGTTTGTGGATGATACCTTGTTGGTAATAAAGGATCCACAGAACAAAATAAGAAAAATTCAATACCACCTGAGAAAATTTGAAGAAACTACAGGATTAAAAATCAACTGGGATAAAACAGAAGCCATTACATGTAATTGGTAGATTCATTCTGCAATTCCTATTCACCTGACAAGAAGAAAAAAACCTGAGGGGGGAAAATCAAACGTATAGAAAATAATAGAAAAAATAAAGTGATATACAGAATCACCAGTAATAAAGTAGTTAAGCAATTTAAATTGCTTAACTGTAGAATGAATAAATATAAAAATGACCAATCATTCATCAAATCCATGAGATAGCCAGCAGGTATAATTAATATAGATAAAAACCATATAATTAGTCAGTGACATTTGTGGTAAGCAATTGTTATTAAACCCATAAATTACTGTCATAAAATATACAGTACTATCATTACAGTCCATAGCAATAACCTAGTGCTAAGTTTTTGATTATTGAGTATTGGTATTCACTCTGAAACTGGCAGTAACACATAAAGGAAGAACAAAATTGCTGTTTATTATTTTAGGGATTCCCATTTATAGAAGAGGAAATCACTACATTGAATGGCCCTTAGAGCTGGTTTCTAGACATGCTAGTCTGATCAAGTAGCAGTTAGACTAAGATAAAAACAAAAGCAAGAAGTGACCTCACAGAGACTTAAAATAGTCCTGCCATCATCTAAGGCAAAAGAAGAAAGCACACTTAGTTGTCTACTCTACCTCTTGCCTGGTTCAGGTCGTTTGCTGCATGAATAGCATTATATGGCTAGTACTGAGTTCAATCCATTAATTATTTTAACTGTTGGTTGAATGCTAAGTCATACATTATATTACTCACTAAAGATCTTGTTCTTATTTGTAGGTTGACCTAATTTCTGGCTTCCATTTAAGATCTGTTCTCTGTGTCCCTATATGGAATAGTAGTCATCAGATAATTGGTAAGATGTCACTCATTTTTCAGATTTTTGTGGTGTTTATAGTTCACTGTAAAAACATCATAGTATGTTCCTGCCCTGTGGGATGTGGTCCTCTTGTGGTTTTGAAAATTAAATGTTAACATCATTCATATAAGTATAAAATTGGCAAAACTGATGTGGATAACATAATTCTGCCAGGGCAGTTGATGACAAGTGTGATTGCAAGGTGTTTATTATTTGCCTATTGTATGCATAATGTTTAAATTTTATTAGTGGTTGTAGTAATAGTAATCATGTACTAAAAATAATTTTGAGTACTGCATACAGAATTAAAAAATGACAAACCCATGCCTAGTGCTTTGCAATCAAATGTAGCTACAAGGTAGGTGAAGAATGAGAAAGACAAACAAGGCAAACTAGATTAGAAGTCACTGTAGGAACATTTTGTTTTGTTAGTACAGCCCAACGACTATTGATTGTTAACAATGATTTAGGCTATAGTTAGTTCCAACAAGAAAAGATTCATTTAATGAATAGAACTTGTTAAATCAAGACTAATGTAAGTTTACTCTAGTTGGAATGATCAGCTGGATTTAATGTACAGTATTGAATTTTAAGAATTCCAGGTTGTGTTCTGTGGTATATCTTGTTATGTGTATTATATTTGTGTACCTATACATACATGTGCTATATGGACAAACATCTGTCATATCGGCTTTGATTTGGATTCCTGCATTGAGCAGGGGGTTGGACTCGATGTCCTAAAAGGCCCTTTCTCACTCAGTTATTCTATGATTCTATATATGTATTGACTTGTAATTAGAAAATACATATTTTTAAATGCCTCTGAAATTTGACTATATTTGCTGACTGTATCCAAAGGTGTAGCTCAAGTGTTAAACAGAATTGATGGGAAACCATTTGATGATGCTGATCAGCGACTCTTTGAGGTAAGGAATGCTTACTTTGCAGCAAGAACCTCCCCTTAGTACAACTCAAACGATGAGCATGACTCATTTTATGTGTTTAAGCTGCACTGTGTTAATAGCAATAAGTCCAACTAGATTTCGTGGGGCTTCTTTTGGAATAAGCAAGCTTAATAATGTACAGCATCTCTCACTAGTTTCAGCAGGAATAAAATATTCACATATATCAATGATGGCGAACCAACACTGAGTGCCCAAGGAGGTGGGAGGAGATGGGCGGCAGGCATCATACATGCCGGTGACATCACTGGTGCACTTCAAGCTGTGCATGCGTACCACCCAACTTTGCACCGCTCCCGACAAGCCACACACACACAACAAGTCGACGCAGCTGGTCCTGCCCCAACAATTGCTGCACAGCCATGCCAGGCATGAGAAAAGCCTCCCAGAAAAACCCCGTGCATCTGCCGGAAAGCCCCCCCCCCCCCGGGCTCTGGAGAATCCCCATGCAGCCACCGGAAAGGCCTCACAGGCTTTGGAAAAGTCCCGACGGGCGTTCCCTCCCTGACAGGCCTCCCCACCCTCCAATAGGCCTTCCCACCCACCCCCGGACGGGCCTTCTCACCCTCCAATGGGCCTCCCCACCCCCCAACGTATTTTACCAGCTGTATGTAGCAGCTGATGGACTGCTGAACAATAGTGACAGTAAGAGTTGCTGGGGAGGAACAAAGTGCTGTTTGGACTTGGGAGACTGTACCAAATAGCATTTTGGTTCTCCCCCCACCCCCCACAATCTATTTTCCTATTCTACACCATCAGCCATTAAAGACAAGCCCTGTGATTAATATATAACATTATACAACTTAATTAAATAATTCTGCCAAGGAGATGCATGAGTACAATAATAGTAACAAAAAAAAGGAAAAACAATTACTGTACTGCAAAATTTGCTTAATAAATTAATAGAAAGCTACCGAGTACTGCAGGATGGAATGACCTCCCGTCTTTGTCCCTGCTCCTGCCAACCTAGCAGTTCGAAAGCAAGAAATTGCAAGTAGATAAATAGGGACCACTTCGGTGGGATGGTAACAGCATTCTGTGCACTCCGGTGTCTAGTTATGCCTGCCACATGACCACGGAAACGTCTGCAGAAGCAGACAGTGCTGGCTCTTCAGCTTTGAAACAGAGATGAGCACTGAACCCTAGAGTCGGATACGACTTGCTTTCAAGTAAGGGAAACCTTTACTAGTGTATCACAATCCCTAATACGTTGTCATGATGATTGTCCTATATGTTTAACATTTACTTACAGGCTCAGGTTCCAGAGGTATAAGGTCATTAAAAGCCTTTTAACAAGCAAGTTGCAACTGATCTATGCAGCTGATATGTTACCATTAATGTTTTCATTATTTTTATTTTAGGCATTTGTTATATTCTGTGGTTTGGGTATCAACAATACTATAATGTATGACCAAGTGAATAAATCCTGGGCAAAGCAATCTGTGGCTCTTGACGTAAGTATCACAATAAATCAGCTACTACTTGTTGAAGATTTTGGATTTTGTTGCTACAGAAAGAATGAAGAATCATTGCTATCTCCCTTCCCACCACAGGAATAAAGTGTGCATTCCTACTTTCATTTAGTGTCTGATGTCGTCATCTCCACTCAGTAACACAAATTTAGTTTTTCTTGCGTCTTATCTTTATATATTTATTTTAATCTCAAAAATCCTGGTGGCCATTGCAAGAAAGCAAGACTTACTGTGCCCTCACAATAATGTCCCGTTTACAGTGTACATGATAATAAGGCTTAGAATCCCAAACACTTGGGCCACAAGCATCTATGGTGTTTAGAAGTACAGTATTCTGAAAATGTTGATGTGATTGTACAATGAAATGTGCAAGCTCATTTTCCATTTAAAATTGAGTAGACTGATCTGCAATAATCTAAAATTTCATGACATGTTCAGCTGCATGTAGGTTTCACCACTGTGCCCATAATGGCTATTTTTAGTCACAGCCAAAGGATATTTAAGGCTTAATCATTTGCAAAATAAGGGATCTTTAACTGAAAAAATAATAGGTTCTTTCCAGGGAAAATATACATAAGCAAGCAGTTGTTAAATGCTGTTATTTTGCATATTTAAAACAATAAAAAGGATCACATTTTCATGTTGAATATTGATTATTTTAATAATGGCCGGCCACAGTTTTGTAAATTTTTTGTGAGATGAAGGCACGATGACTGCAACCACACTAAAAATGTTTAGATTTTAAGAGGTTGATAGGGGCTATCATTAACCAGGGTTTCTCAATCATAGCCCCCCTGATGTTCTTTTACTTCAATTGCTAGAAGCTTTTATCAGCAGACTTGGGCTTCTGGAAACTGAGATCCAGGAGTACTTGGGACCCAAAGGTTGAGAAATCCTGGAATAGACCATACTGTCAGTGACTCAAGAATGATTGTCAGCAGTGGTTAACTAACTTGGGTGGTGAAGTCCACAGAGAAGATTAAATCCCACTTGAATCCATCTTGATGAAGGGGAACAGGTTCATGGCCTGGGGCTGATGAGGACTTTGTGTGCCAAATGGGCTCAGGACCAGATAGTGACACACAGAACTGGATCAGTGGTATGGGTGTCTCGCAGCAATGCGGGCGGCAAACGGAAAACCACTGCATTATATTGTTCTCAGGACAATCTTCATGACTGATCGCTATGATGATAGCCAATATTTGGAATCTGATGCAGCATTTGAAGAAGAAGGGGCTATCATTATAAACAATTAGTTGTTTCTTCTTCCACAATTTGTTATAAAGTGTTACTCTTTAGTCTCACAGTCAGCCATTTCCAGAAGCTATCTCTGTGGGGTTATTGTGTTAAAGTATATAGACTCTTGATATAGAAAGAAATTGCTGCTGTTACTTTTGGGCTATCATACCAAAACACCAGGTAAATATAGGATTTTGATCTCCTGGATTTCTTGTTCAGAAAGATGTAGTTTTTATATCTTCATTAGCAATATTTATACGTCACTGCAAAGTAGAATTCTCTGGGCAGCTTACATTGAAGTACTAAAACATGTGTATAAAAAGTTTAGTAATATGAAACTAATATGACAGACTGGCAGTACCATGAAATATGGTAAATAGGTTTTAAATTTTAAATTTGATAATGAAGATTTATAAAGGCCTGCATATATTTAAATCCTGGTGTTGTAAAGATCACAAAGCAAGGGCCAAGTCAGGCTTTTGGGGGAGAGCATTCTGTAGGCAGAGTGCTACCAATGAAATGGCCCTTATAAATACTGGAACTTGGGTGTTTTTGAGCAGACTTAAGAGGCTCGTGTGTGTGTGCAAAGATGCCAAACTTTAGAAACCATTTTTAATCCATATTTATTTAATATAGGCTGCTTTGTCTTCAAAAGAACTGTCCTGGAATGATCACATTTTCTGTGAATTTATATTATTTTACCATATGTAATTTCTATAATATTATCTAACAAGTGGAATACTCATTGTGGTGTAGTGGATAGAGTGACAGGCTAGGACTCTGAAGATTAGAGTTCGAATCCCCACTCAGCCATGGAAGCTCACTAGGGGAGGGGAAATGGTAAAACTAGTCCTTAAACACATTACTTACTGTACTTTGAAAGCCCTATTAGAGTTGGTTCTGACTTGACAGCAATAATTAACTAATTACTTAAGAGGTGGGTTCTGGGAAGTATAGATATGATGCACATATATATTGTGTCATGGTACACATTTATTAATAAACCAATTTCATGATGTTCCATTGACTGCTTAAAGTGCCTGTATCCTTTCAGTTTCTCACCTGTGACCATTTCCTCCCCACCCCAATTTCTCCTGGGTCAGGTGCTGTCTTACCATGCAACATGTTCTAAGGCAGAAGTTGACAAATTTAAGGTAACAGAAGTGTTTTGTTCTATTCTGCATATCAGTTATAAAATGTCTTTTAAAATATTAGTATTGTATGAAAATGTTTATTAACCTGTGGCACTAAGAATCTGTTTCAGAAATAATTCTAACGTTGATTCCCCCCTCATATTGCAGCTCATAATGTTTCTTTATATATAAGAATCTGTTTCAGAAATAATTCTAACATTGATTCCCCCCCTCATATTGCAGCTTATAATGTTTCTTTATATATATATATATATATATATATATATATATATATATATATATATATATATATATATATATATATATATATATATATATATATATATATATATATATATATATATATATATATATATAAAGTTTTTCAAATTTTTTTACAAATGATGTATTAAAAAATACAACGAATACAAGAAATTACAAATCAGAAAAAAGAAATTCACATTACATTAATTTGTTGTATTACAAATTATAACACCCAGTGATATTTACAAACCATGAGGATCGAATTTCTAATTTAATTTCCCCAGAAACTCATATGTTGAGGTACCGGCTTAACCCCTTTATCACTCACAAGGACAAATTCCACAAATGGTTTCCATATTTCCCAAAAATTGTTCTCTTTTAAAATACCTTTCTTCACATTCAATTCACATGTCAATTTATCATTTAATGCAATTTCCCACATTTCTTTATACCATTCATCAATTTTTAACCTTAAATCACTTTTCCATTTTCTCGCTATACACAGTCTTGCAGCCGTTAACATTATTGACACCAGTTCTTTTTTGTTTGTACTCATATTTATATCATCCAATCCCATCATCAAGGCGATACCTGGCTCCAGTTTTATATCAACTTTAGTAATCGCTGAAATTTCTTTCTCAATTAGTTTCCAAAAATTCTTAACCACTTTACAACTCCACCACATGTGTTCATATGTTCCAAGCTCACTTTTACATCTCCAGCAATCTCTTGATTTACTATTATCCATTTGATACAATTTAACTGGAGTCAGGTACCACCTCCACAATATTTTATAATTATGTTCTTTTAATCTTACAGAAAGATTTTTCATAATTCTTCTCCTCCATTTACTCTTCCACTGTGATTCCGAAATTCTTATATTTAAATCTTCTTCCCATAGTATTCTCAACACATTTTGTGAGCTTTCATCCTTATTCAAAATTCTATATATTTTACTTACTAAACCTTTTATCTCCATTTCTCCTTTTCTTATTTTACAAATCATCTCCTCAAATTCTGTTTTCCCTCTCTGTAAACTGAACTCCTCTTTATATCTCTTCCCCCATTTTTTTACCAAAATTATTTGTAACCAGTTCAATTTCATCTGTTTAAACACTTCAGCTCTTAATTCCAAGTTATCCATCATTTTTATCCAATCTTTTAACAGAAACACATCATTTCTCAGAAGTATATCCTTTATTCTTTTGTCTACTTTCAAAGGGAAAGTCTTAACATCTTCCGGATCCATTATCGGGGAAATTTCCGGCACTATTTTCTCTTTAATATTTTTCCAAACCTCCATCATTGCTTTCGTTAATGGATTATTTACCTTTATTTTCATCCCGTTATCCAAAAAAATTGCCTTCCCAAATTGTTGTAATTCTTTTATTTCTATCTCATCCCAAATAACATCAGGTTTTGTTATAATTTTTACAACATTTTTTAACTGAAATGCTCTATAATAGTGTTTAATATTTGGAATACCCAATCCACCTTCTTTTTGCAATATATACCATAAACTTTTTGTAATTATCGGTCTTTTCCCCCGTTACAAAAAGTATTTATCATGCTCTGAAAAATCTTTATATCTTTTTCTTTTAAATGAATTGGTAGGGCATCAAACAAAAAAATAATCTTTGGCAATAATTTCATCTTAGACAAAGCTATCCTACCAAACCAAGACAAATTTAACTTATTATATTGCTTTATTTTCCCCTTTATTTTCATTCTTTGTTTATCATAATTTAGTCTCTTAAGTTCTTCTATTTGCAATATTAATTCCCAAATATTTCACACTATCTTTAATTTGTATATTATATCTTTCCTTTATCTTTTTTTGATCTTCTTCATTTCCATTACAAATAATCATTTCAGATTTATCCCCATTTACTTTTAAACCCGTCATTTCCTCAAATTCCCTCAAATGTACCTGGATATATTCCATTGTTTTCACAGGGTTTTTCATTATGACCATTGTATCATCAGCATATAAACTAATTTTTACTCCTTCTATTCCATCAATCTTTCTATCTTCTCTTATAAGTGTCGCTAATAATTCCATGGCCATCACGAAAAGTATAGGCGACAATGGACAACCTTGCCTGGTACCCGCTTCTAATTTTATATCTTCTGTAAATGTTTCATTCACTTTTACTCTAGTTATTCCTTTCTGATATAGTTGATCAATTAAATTTATAAATTTCATACCAAACCCAAACTTTCTTATAATTTCTTTAATCGTAATCCATTGCAAAGAATCAAAGGCTTTAAAAATATCTAAAGATAATAATCCAATCTTTTCCTTTTTTTTTTGTTCTGCTATATTCACCAAATCAATTACCCTTCTAGTAAGATCTGCCATATATCTACCCTTTAGAAAACCAGCCTGATCCTTATTTATATATTCCTTCATGAATTCATTTAGTCTATTCGTCAATATTGCAGTAAAAAAAATTGCATCTTGATTAATCAATGAGATTGGCCTATAAGACTCTATCTTATTCAAATCTTTCCCTGGTTTATGAATCAAAGCAATTACTGATCTATACCATGAAATTGGTAATAAACCTCCATCCAATATATAATTAAACAGCTTCAGGAGTCTTGGTATTACCAATTCTTTAAATTGTTTATAAAATTCCGCTGAGAATCCATCCTCACCAGGCGCCTTACCACTTTTCAATCTCTGTATCACCACTTTTATCTCTTTTTCTGTTATTGGTGTTTCCATTCTATCTTTATGCTCCTCCCTTATTCTGATTCCCTTCCATTTATCCAAATAATCCCTTAATTTTCCTACTCTTATAATTTTTTTAGAATATAAATCTTGATAAAAAAAACCTTTTATTATTTCTACCTTCTCCTTTGTTTTGTTACATCTCACTCCTTGTTGGTTTATTAAAATGCCAATTTCTCTTCTAACACTCTTTTCTTTCGCAGCTCTAGCTAATAATTTTGAATTCTTGTTGCTATATTCAAAATATTCCCTTTTTAAGTATATCAAATCTTTTTTTAACTTTTTCTATGTCCTTGCCGATCTGCTCTTTTCTCAATTTCTGGATATTTAATAATGTTTCTTTCTTCCCTATTCTTATATGTTCCTCCTGAAGTTGTCCAATTTCTCTTTCAATGTCCTCGTATTTATCCTTTAAATGTTTATTTCTTATACTATTTAGTTTAATACATTCTCCCCTAAAAACTGACTTCATAGCATCCAACACTACGTTATATGTTACTTCACCTGTATCATTCCTTTGCCAATATTGATTCCAAACTTTTTCCATATTTTCCTTATTTACAGGCTCATTAAACAATTTTGAATCATATCTCCAACTACTTTTTCCCCTCTCTGATTTCCCAATTCCCAATTGCATTAAAAGTTTAGCATGGTCTGATTCTTTGAAAATTCCAATATCTATTTCTTCTATATTCTTAAATATATTTTCAGTAACAAAAAAATAGTCTATTCTAGAATATGAATTGTATACATGTGAAAAATATGTATATTTTCTTTCTGTTCCTTTAAATTCTTTCCACGCATCTTTTAACCCTAAGGGTTTTATCCAATTATCTAATATCTTCGCTTTTGATCCCATTTTGTCCCTATCTACGTTAGTGCAATCCATACTAGACCGAATTAAATTAAAATCACCTGCTACTATCATTTTAACCGTCTTTTCTTTTTCCAAAATTTGATATACCTTGTCTAAAAACTTATCCTGATGTTCATTTGGAGCATATATATTCACCAAGGTCACTTCTTCATCGTCTATTATACCCTTTACAATCAAAAACCTACCTTCCGGATCAGAAATACTCTTAGTCAAAACAAAACTCAATCTGGTTGAAATCAGTGTTGCCACCCCTCTTTGCTTTAGAAGTTCCATATGCTTTTTCATATACCTGTATCCAACCCAGAAATAATTTATTGGTATCTTCTGATTTTTGATGTGTTTCCTGTAAAAAAATTATATCTGGACGATCTTTTCTAAGAGCTGCTTGTAATCTTTTACATTTAACTTTGGAACCCGTACCTTTCACATTCCATATCAACATCTTAATAAACTTCATGGGAAATTTTTACCTCAATCCTTCCATTTCTAACATGATCCTCATGGGTAGTGCATTTAACTGAACTTCTTACCCTAGACATTAATGAAACAATAATTTTCAAACAAGAACAAACAATACTAAAAAAAGACAAGAAGAGAAAAAAATTAAAAAATTTTTTTTACCCTCCCCACTTTTCCAGAAAAAAGAGGCCTTTGATAACCAAAGAGGGGAGGGGGGAAGTGCATCAATGGGAGCTGAAGATCACTAAGTCCCTCCCTCTGCTCCCTCAGGCACATTATCATCCTCCTGTCCACCAAAATGTAAGCCACCGGATGTTAACAGTTCTTGCTTCAATTATTCCCATTCTTGAGTATCATTCTCCAGTAATTTAGCCTCAACAAGTATATCCAATACAAAAGCATTCTCCCTCACAACATATCTCCTACCTAGGTTCCAAAAAGTCAAAATTTTTGGAAATTTCCAGTTATATTTAACACCTTTACCAATCAAATATTTTGTAATAGGTTTCATAGTTTGATGCCAAATTCTTTCCTCCTGTGCAATGTCATTGTAAACTTCAACATCTGTTCCATCAATCTTCAAAACTGTTGAACCCATTTGTTTAATATGGGCCATTTATCTACTGCACAAGCAAATTTTAACAACACATTCCTTGGAGCAGATCTCCCTCTCTTCTGTCCGAGATGATACAGACTTACAATGTCTTCTGAAGAATAACTGTACTCCATCGCCTTACCGTTTAACCACTCCAAAATTCTATCTCTTAACATGTCTGGATTTTTCTCAGGTAAGTTATGGATCACTATGTTCGGACATCTCATCTGCTCCTCCATTGTTGCAACATGTTCTCCAGAAGATCCACCTTAATTTCTCTCATCTTCTCTCTCTCTTTTAACATCTTAACCTCCAATTTAATTTCCTTCTGTTCTTTTTAAATTTCTTCTTGATCTTTCTTTAAGGTAACTTGTCCTTTTTCTATATCATCAAATCTTTTATCAAATTTATCAGACATTGCTCCCATTTGCTTCTGTCCATCTTTAATTAATGACTCCATTCCTACTAACTTTTCAAAAAGCAATTCATATTTGCTCTTAGGCCCCATAGGGCTTTTCCTTATGGTACCAGATGCTACTGTACCACCTGCTATAGTTGCTGTGATTGGGGTCATTGCTACTAATATTGTAGTTACTGCTGTTACTGCTACTGTAGACATTGCTGTTGTAGTAATTGTAGTTGTTGTTGCTGCTACCGTTGATGTTGATGTCATCTTTGTTACTGAAACTGTTGTTGTTGTCACCGGTGGTGTAGGTACTGTTGTCTTTATTGTCTTTATTACTGGAGCTGTTGTTGTTGTCACTGGTACCATAGATGCTGTTGTCGGTGATGTTAGTATACTTGTAACTAATTTCTTTGCTGGTGTTACTGTTGCTTCAACAAGCGAACCTTGTATTAACTTTTGTTGCTGCTGTTGTTGTAACATCTTTTTCACTTTCTCCTGTTCCTCTGCATCTTTTACCTCTTGAGCTAATGTCTTCTTCATATCTTTAGAGTCCTCTTGTAACCGAACCAGCCTTTTATAACTTCTATCGGATGATGTCTCCCTGTCTCTTGACCAAGCTATTTTCTTCTCTTTATCTTTACCACGACCACGCTGACTCATCCACTTAAAAATCTAATTACAACTCATATACAAACTCAAAAAACTTCTTTAAAATAATATCAAACCTCTAAACACTTTATATTGAGCTACATCAATAAAAAGAAAAATAGGAAAATAATACCAACTGTACTTTTATATTTAAAAGGGGGGAAAATAAATAGAAAAAGAAGAAAGAAAAGAAAAAGAGAAAGAAAAAAGGGGGAGAAGAAAAAAAGAAAAAGAAAAAAAGAAGGGGGAAAGGGAAAAGAAAAAAAATGAAAATGGAGAAAAAAGGGGGGAAAGAAAAAAGAAAATAATAATAATAATAATAATAATAATAATAATAATAATAATAATAATAATTAAAAATAAAATAAAATAATAATAATTGCTTTAACCGCCAAAAATTATATCAATAGGCCAGTTCCATCTGAACAAAATTAAAAATTAAAAGTTTTTTTTTTAAAAAAAGTCCTACAGTCGAAACTTGGATGTTCTCTTGATTATTCTCTATTTGATGAAGTCCTTTCCCTTACAAATAAGCCAATTCAGTAACGGCCAAAAATGAGAATTCTATCAATGAATAATAAAAACAAAATAACTTGACTCAACCACATAGAGATAGAATATCTTCTTTCTTATAGTGTCCGTTCTCACTCCACTCACTCCAGCCGTAGCTACCAGGAAAAAATTCCCTTCCAAAAGGTAAGTGAAAGGAAAGAAAAAATCACGTGCACATATAAGCTCCCCTTTTAAGTAAATCCATTCCGTCTATGTCACTTTACAATCTTCGCGGTTAAAGCAAAAACAAAAAAAGACTTACAAAAAACAAAATCTAGTCCAGTCAGTTATCTTCCAGCTGTCCCCAGTCTCAGTTAATAAGGTCAGGCAGAGAGAACTTTTCTTAACTGCGTCACATGCTCAAATTCCATTCCGTTCCACTCTCAATCTTGCAGCGCCATTTTAACTGCAAACCACAGCACAGCAGCATCTGAATCCACCACAATCATTGAGGTTTTACACACTTCTTCAATCCATTTTAACCAACAGAACTCAACTCAAACTGTTAGGTAGTAACTGTTAGGTAGTAACAGTAGTAACTCAAACAGAATGCAAGGTCCACAATCTCTCCTCCCTCCTTACTCCATTCCACTCCATTCCAGAGAGAGACCAAAATCCACTTCAGTGCCAGCGAGACCAGCCAACCATGACTCTCACTCCCGCTGGACTTACCATTGCCAGTCGTCTCCTTCTGCTTTCTATCACTTGCTTCTGTCTCCTCCATCCAAATTCAAGGCTCGGGGAACAAGCTCCTTTGTCTCTCAAATTAAAGAGAGGAGTAGAATTTCCACTCTCTCTCCCTCTTCAAGCCGCCCCCCACTGCCTTCTAATCACAACACAGCACAGCCAGCATCTCCGCTCAAGTTGTTTGTTTATCTTGCTATCCTTCAGTAATCCGACCTGCTGCTTCTCCCAAAAAATATTTTTTGAGACTGTCTCACATCAGGTAACTTTCACCTTGTTTTTTAAAACATTTTTAGAAGGATTTCTTCATTTAAATCCACCTTTAGTGGCCCACCTTTGAGAGAGAACAGAAGGTCCCTTCTGCTCAACCCGACATTACGTCACTTCCCTTATAATGTTTCTGAAGTCATCTTTCTTGATTACTTTTCTAATTGCATGGCTACTATTGTTAAAGTTTTCTTTTCTTTCCGCTTTGAACAATATTCCTGTTCTCTTAACAGCTGTTTCCTTGTCTTCATTCTTTAGAGAGGTGGCCTGTTTGAGAACATAAAAGAATAAAAAAAATATGTGTTGGATTATCTTAAAGAGAAACACAACTATTTCAGCATGTACCTTCATGGTCATGTCCCACTTTGGTCCCTATTTCTAGCTAAGTGATTGAACATCATTATCCGATATATATTTAAAATACCTTATTATGACCTAGAACTGTATAAAAATAAATATATGTTCTTACAAATAGGTTCATAATCTTAAGAGACAGGAAGAGAGTGGAACTAAAAGCAAAAAGCAAAAATTGCACTAGCTGGAAGAAAATGAAAGAAGTTAAATTACTTAATTTATACATACAGTACTTTGTATTACCTGTGGTTTGTAATCCAGAAACCTCACACTGAAATAAATGTGTTAGTCTTTAAAGTGTCATAGTATATTTCTCCTTGCTTTTTTAAAATACAAATAACTTAAAGGATGTAATAGTTTAGGAAAATGGGAAAAACCACAAGTCAAATAGTAAATCAAGAGGGAAAAGTGAGAGAGAAAATCAAAGTTTTTAGTAATTTCCTGAAATGAAGGAGTCCAACCAGAGGTTTAAAGGAGGATGGGTAGCGAGACACAAACAGATACAAGGAAGAAAGACTAAAGATGTAGTGCATCTTTGAAGGTTTACTTAAGAAGTGGAAGAAAAAGAAAAAAATCTTACTGAGGTTGCTGGTTATGACCTTTAAAGCCTTACATAGTAAGGATACCTAAGAGACCGCATCACCCCAAGGACATCTGCCCATCCCACTAGGACAGACCGAAGGGGCTCCTTAAAGGTGCCATCAGCTAGAGAGGCTCATCTCTCTAGCACAAGGAAGAGGGCCTTTTCGGTATCTGCCCTGGCCCTTTGGAACCTCCTGCCGACAGAGCTACATCTTCAGACAGGATAAATGAGAGAACATACCCAGATAGACCAAGAATAGTAGCAAAGTGTGTTTAATATTACTATGCGTGTGCTTATAATAAATCTTATCAAGCTACTAATTGTTACACAAGTAGTCCTAACGAATTACAAATTCATATACAAACAAACTACAATATACAAAAGGCTATATATACACATATAAAAGTGCTTTCCCCCTCTCTGGTCGACTCTGCATGGGACAGAGATATCTCCAGTAATGATCCCTAAGTCCATGAGAACAGTACTTGCAACATGCGGTCTGTAATTCAGTCCATGGCTCCAAGATAGTTAATGCATAGAAAGTATAGGATCTTCTGCAATGTGCTCACTGGAGAAAAATCAAACATGCCCAATTGCAGGTCTTGGAAGGGTAGAATATTCTTGAATGGTTTCGATGCCCCTCTGGTAAACGGACATTTCGGAAGACTTTCTCAAGAGTCTATGACATACAATGATAAGAAGAACACGAAAAAGCTAAAATACATTCTACGAATAGCATTGCTAAAACCCAATTACATACTATGCGTGTATAACTAATAGAATGGACAAGAGCATACCTAATGAGTATGAATGATGCGCGTGAGGACCTCCATGGTATATTCTTATTGTGTTATCGCGTTACTGAAACCTAGGAAAATTTTAGTTTAAGTACTTTCAAGTAATTGATCTCATCTGAAAATAATGTGCCTGAGTAATTAATCTTGTAAACCTCCATATTGCCTGTTATTAAAGGCATGGGATAAGAGCCCTAAAGTCTTAAACGACTAGCCCAAACCCTCTGCAGGACTGGAATCACAGAAACGCAGATAGATCCCAATCCGTATTTAAGCCATGAGGTATCAACGTTTTAAAATGATGGATGCAAAATGCCTCTCTCCACAACAAAAAGACAGAGCTAGTGCCCTTCAGGAATGATCTGAAAACCTGGCTGGCAAAACAAGTGTGGGGCACTGGCGATGTGATAGCCCTCCCTGTTGTAATGGGGGAGGCCTTCATACCTGCCTCCCCGATGGATTCACACACATCACAATCATGCATGCACAAACAAACAAACAGACAAACACAGACAGCCCCAGAGTCGACTTTTCCTGGGGATGGAGAGAGATCTCTGAAAACAAAGTCCTCCCAGCTTGTTTTATTAACTGCACAATAACAAGGCAGGAAATGGGGTGGAGAAGGTGCTGGTTGGTGCAAGCAGTCATGTGACATTACATTTTGGCTGGGCAGTGATACAAGTCATGAGGAATGACACTATGAGGTGTACTCGTGATCAAGCTTGGTGAATAACAGGAAATTAGGTGACCCTCTATTTTAGGGGAGATGAGTCATAGGGCTGATCTTCAGCCAGGTTTTCATGGCCTCATCTTTGTAAGTCACTTCCGCCTTTTGGAAGACAGCCAGGGATTCCTACACGTCCCCCTCGCTGGTTGATATAATGTAGGTTGCTCTCAATTTATATTTTAATTAGTAGAGTTGGGTGGTTATTTTTAATGGTTTTAAAGTTTTAAGGTTGTAATTTTATGTGAATGAGGTCTGCTATCTGTAAGCTGCCCAGAGTCGTTCGCGAGTGGGTGGCAATATAAATTCAAATAAATAAATAATAAAATACAATGACATATAATGCAGGAAATGCTACAGAAATGCTACAGAATTAGGATAATCTGTTTCACATTCCCCGCCCCCGACAACATAAAAACAGATTTGAATCAACTCAGAGTTCTCACTTGGTGCCAGCACTGTTGCAATGGAGCACATAGACATCAAAGAAAAAATTGAGAGAAGGAAATTACCATTCTGCCCTTGATTGCAGCTTCTGCCACAACAGAAGAAGCCCTATCCCAGATTGCTGCCATGTTTACTTCTGAAAAGGATGACAGAGCAAAGATTTGTCTTCTAATCTAGTGGAGGCTAGGAGTGATGCTATGCCATAAGCTTTGTGCCAGGCCATTAACTGAAGACTGGGCAGGGTTAGTACACCATTTTACCAAAGATAAGTGGTCCAAGAAATAATTTTGTGGGTTTTATTTCTATATATACTTGTGTAGAATATATATATTTGCTGTTGCCATAATTGTTGTTATGTACCATCAAGTCACTTCCTTGAGCCTTATGAATTAGTGATCTCTCAAAGGTCCTTGCTGTCAACGGTCCTAATCAACTCTTCCAAACTCAAGCTGTGGTTTTCACATTAAGTCAATCTATCTTTTAGGCTTCTTTTCCCGTTGTCTCTAACTTTTCCCAGCATTTTTTTTATTTTTTATTTTTAATTTATATACCGCCTTCCTCGCCCTGGGGTGACTCAAGGCGGTTTACATTGTTGTCTTTTCCAATTAATCTTGTCATTTTATGAAGTGCCCAAAGCACAAGAGCCTGTTTAGTTGCTTTTGTTTCTAGGGAGAAGTCAGGCATCATTTGGTCTGAAACCCACTTATTTTTTCTTTCTTTTTGGCAGTCCATAATATCTGTAAATCTCTTCTTTAACACCACATTTTACATGAACCCATTCCCCCGTCAGCTTTCTTTACTTTTCAGTTTTCTCATCCACACATCATCGGAAATAGGTCACCCTTGTTTGAAAGCCAGTCGTATCAGTGTTCAGTGGTCATTTCTGTTTATAGCCAAAGAGCCAGCGCTGTCTGGATTTGCAGACGTTTCCGTGGACATGTGGCAGGATGACTAGACTAGAGTGCACAGAATGCTGTTTACCTTCCCACTGAATACCTTCCCACTTGATACCGTGTTTTGTATTATGATAATGTGAACTTTGTAATTGTAACTGTATATTTGTTAGCCACCCAGAGTCGGTCTGCGAGTGGGGCAGCATACAAGTATAATAATAATAATGAAGTGGTACCTATTTATCTACAGTACTTGCAATTTCTTGCTTTCAAACTGCTACATTGACAGGAGCTGGGACAGAGACAGAAGCTCACTCCCTCATGCAGTATTTGGGTCTCAAACTACTGACCTGTCGACCTTCCAGTCATCAAGTTCACGTCTTAACCACTAAGCCACCGTAGTCCCTCGTTCATCGGGAATACCATAGTGTAAATTATTTTTACCTTGGTCTCCAGTTAGACATCCTTGCACTTGAGTTCCTTTCCAAGTCTCCATCTTCTTCTGATTTCTTCACTGCAGTCTCCATTCGACCTGATGATTGAACCAAGGAAAACCCATTAACAGTTTCTTCACTGCTGTCATTCATGTTAGATGGTTCTTCTGCAGATGTGTTTATTGTACTCCTCCTTTCTGCATTTTATTCTTTTCCTTTCATTAAAAGTTGTAAGAAATAATTGCTGCCTTCTACTATTAACATCATCTATAATCCACAAAAGCTTACATTTAAAGATAGTAGTTAGTCTTTATGGTGCCACAACATTTGTGTCTTTTTTTGTTGTGTTATTTTGTTTAAGAACATAAGAACATAAGAACAGCCTTGCTGGAACAGGCCACAGCCCATCCAGTCCAGCATTCTGTCTCACACAGTGGCTCACCATTTCCTTCAGGGTATTCCCAAGCAGATGCCTGTTTAGGATTCCCTGGAAATGATATTGAGAGATATCCTGCCTATCTCTCCAACCCGGAGGTTGTCCTTAAGTATCCATAATTATAGCCGTTTACTCTCTGATATGCTTGCACAAACTAACCCGGCTACCACTTCAAAAATTTGTATATTTTTAAGCTATTGATATTTCTCTCACTCTCTTGTTAAAATAAGCATCCTTGTTTAATTAAGTATTTTCTGTCAAACAATGCCTTCTTCCCCAGCTACATTTTTTTCTAGACCCACAGCTTTGGACAGCTGGCATTCTGGAATGCTTTAAGAATGAAATAACTGAGATGACTCTGTTTGGCCACTGGGTGCCATCCATGCTCCATGCTAAGGCATAAGGTTGTGCAGACAAATAAAACTCAAGAGAATGTAATACTAAAGCAGGGGTGCCCAAACTATGGCATGTGGGCCAGATCTGGGCCCATGAAGCCCTTGTCGCTCCTGGAAGCGGAAGTAAAACACACCTGTATGGGCACGTTTTAGTTCCACTTCTGGGAGCGACAAGGGCTTCACAGGCCAGATGAATTGGCATCAGGGGTCAGATCTGGCCCACGGGCCATTGTGACCACCCCCTGAACCACGTGACCAGCCCACAGCCTGAAAAGTTTGGGCACCCCTGTGCTAAAGTAAATTGAGATCGTAATAATGTCTGAGCTTGTACAGGGAGTGGAGATCAGCAGCAAAAGCTTCAGCATGCACGCAAGGAAAAGAGAAAATTTGAAGAAATATTCTAATTTATTTCTTTATTAATAGAACAAAGCAATATGTTTTTGAAGTGGTATCTGTTTTAGTCTTTGTTCCTGGAAATCTGATTTAGCAATTCTGCAATTCTGACTTAGGGTGAATCTTTTAAGGGTTTTCTAGGTAGAGACTTCTCAGAAATGGTTTACCATTCCTTTCTTCTGGGATTATCCTTGAACTGAGCAGCTTGCCAAAGGTTACACAGACTAGCTCTTCTGGAATACACAGTGGGGAATCAAACTCCCAACCTCTGGCTCTGCAGCCACATACATAACTCACTGAGCTATACCGCCACTCTTAAAGACTATCCAGATTTTTATTTGGCCTAAGCTTTTGTGAACTGTAGCATACTTCTTCAAATTCAGAAGTAAACTGTACACCATAAGAGGCTGAAAACGCCCGCCGCGCCCACCCGGCCCTTCCCACCGGCCAGGAGGAGGACAAGAGTGGTGACTTTTTGACTTTTGTTTTGTTGCTACCATATGAGTGCTGTGGGATTTCACAAATGAGGTTTTTCCTTTTTGCTTTTTGTAATGCTTTTTTTTTGATACCGTGTTTTGTATTATGATAATGTGAACTTTGTAATTGTAACTGTATATTTGTTAGCCACCCAGAGTCGGTCTGCGAGTGGGGCAGCATACAAGTATAATAATAATAATAATAATAATAATAATAATAATAATAATAATAATAATAATAATAATAATAATGCCAATGCATTTTAGCAGTCATTAATATTCCACAAGGTCACTTGTTCATTTGCAAAAGGCAGTTATGACTGCTCCCCTACCTTAAAGAGTAGAATATCTTGTAATTAAGGACTTTGTCCACTGAGTGTCACCACAGTTGTTCTATCCCATCTACTGTTGGAGGTAGGCAAGCCTTCCATAATAAAAAAGTCCCATATATCAACAGGCTTTGTCTCTTCATCTCTTCCTCCAGCTGAAATATTTTTTACATTTTGTTTGCATTTTACCAGAGGTATCCGTTGCTCTATTACAAATCCAGAAATTTGTACTAAGGTACACTAGAACTCCACTGCTATGGTTCTTCTAGATCAGGCTTTTACTATACAGTTTCCCTGTCTCATTTACAGAATTGAATAATAATAATAACAGCATGAGGGTCCCATTGAGTCTAACTTATGGCCTCCCTTGTCAGGGTCTTCTAAGAATGAGGTATTCAGAAAGGGTTTATTATTCCTTTTCCCCAAGAACACGTGGACTGGTGGTGCTAGGAGCTGTTTGGAAAAATGCCTGATGTGCCAAAAGAAATAGACAGATGAAGACATCTAAGTCTGCTATAAGCCCAGAGTATGCATATAAAATTGCCATCTTCCAAGCCAGTTTTTGCATTTCTGCATTGGGCACTGTGGGAGAATTCAGTGCCTGCTGGTGCAGGATATAAAATAAATGTATCTATTTGTTCTTAGATATAATTCGTCCAGAATAGCTTTTAATTGAGAAACAAGTTTAGGGCTCCTCCATCTGTTTTCTATTACATAGATAGTATATTTTCTTACTGTCAACCTTAACTATCTTACAAAGTCAAAAAATAGAATCTAGTTAAGGGTAATAGGGAAGTATGTTCCCAGTTTCAATTAATAGTGATTGCCAATTGAGTGAGTTTTTAAAAATAGGCTAAACACAATATATTTGAAATGAAATATTTCCTTTTTTAAAAATTATTTCAAATAAAACTAATGTATTTTAGGAACTATTTATTGCATATTTTAAACCTGTAGATAACTGAAACCATGGATACCAAACCCACAGATACAGGGGAAGGGCAACCTGTATATATTATCTATTGTGAATGTACTATGTATTATGATGGGGACTTGTGAATAACTGAAACCGCGCATACTGAAACTGTGGATAAAAGGGTGACCTTTAATACATTTTGTACTGTGAGAGGATAACATAGATTTGGTGTCCAGCACATAGGCTTCACAACTCTGAAACAAATATATTTCATAACAGCCAGTACACATATAGATATTTTTTTACAGATCAGCCATATGTATGCTTCCAAACAAAAATCACCAGACAGAAATTGGCAAACCCGTTCCTCCAGGTATGTTTCCAGTAATTATCAGACACATACCTGTCAACTATCCCATTTTTCCTGAGAAAACGCCTTATTTTTACCACTCTTCCCACCCCATCCCATTTTATTAATTTTCCCTTATTTCCCCCTTTTTTTATTACAAAAATCCTGACTGGAGCTGCAGTATGTATTTCCAGCCACCAGAGGTCGCTATTTGTGGCTTTTTGCTTGTGGAAAGGGAGAGAGAGAGAAGGTGGTGGGGACTTTTTGTATTCCCCCGTCAAGTATCCTGTATTTGCCGGGAAATCTCCCCCCTGTCAAGTATCCTGCATTTGCCGGGAAATTTCCCTTATTTCCAAATCCAAAATTTGACAGGTGTAGGGTAATAGTCCAGGAGAAAACAATCAGATTTTCCTGATACGGTGGGTAATAGTCCAGATGAAAAAAATCCGATTTTCCTCATACTGTGGGTAATAGTCGAGGTGAAAAAAAAATCTGATTTTCCTGATATCATGGGTAATAGTCCAGGTGACAAAAATCCGGTTTTCCTGATACCGTGGGTAATAGTCCAGGCGAAAAAAATCAGATTTGCCTGATACCGTGAGTAACACATACCTGTCAACTATCCCGTTTTCCCTGGGAAAACCTCTTATTTTTACCCCTCTTCCCGCCCCATCCCGTTTTATTAATTTTCAGGTGAAAATTAATAAATATTTAAATAAATAAAAATTAATAAAAATTAATAAAATATTTTCCAGGTGAAAAAAATCAAATTTTCCTGATACCGTGGGTAATAGTCGAGGTGAAAAAAACCAATTTCCCTGATACGGTGGGTAACAGTCGAGGTGAAAAAATCTGATTTTCCTGATACCGTGGGTAATATATTGTCCAGGTGAAAAAAATCCGATTTTCCTGAAACCGTGGGTAACAGTGCAGGTGAAAAAAAACCCGATTTTCCTGATACTGTGGGTAATAGTCCAGGTGAAAAAAATCCGATTATCCTGATACCGTGGGTAATACATACCTGTCAACTATCCGGTTTTTCCCAGGAAAACCCCTTATTTTTAACCCTCTTCCCGCCCCATCCCGTTTTATTAATTTTCAGGTGAAAATTAATAAATATTTTTTTCCAAAGACATACAAAAAAGAGAAAAGAAAACAATAACTAACAATACAATACACATACAGATCCAAAATATCATCTTAACAGACATTATTGAATGCTAGCCATTACATATCTAAACTCATTAATCAGTATATAACCACCTAAAAAAAGAAAAACCGTTGTTTTAAAAACCAAGATAATAATAACTTTCTGTGCTAACACTAATCTTTAACTAAATAATAATCACCCTGTGAATATATACAATGCCCGGAGAGTTTATTTTCTACTCATCTCCAAAAACTTCTCTGCTGCCTGTCCCTCGCGCAGGACCTACCAGGCAGGCAGAGCTCAGAAGCCTCAATGCGTGGATGAGGCGGTGGTGTCGAGAGGAGGGCTTCAGATTTGTCAGGAACTGGAGAACATTTTGGGACAAGCCAAATCTGTTCAGGAGGGATGGGTTGCATTTAAACCATGATGGGACCAGATTGCTGGCACTCAACATCAAAAAGGCTGCAGAGCAGCTTTTAAACTGATAACTGGGGGAAAGCCGACAGGAGCTGGGCAGCATCCGGTTCGGGAAAGTGTGTACTTGAGTAGTGAGGAGGATGCAAAAATTACTGAGCAGAGCAAGGAGCTAGTCACCAGCACTCTAGCAGAAGGATGCAAGAGGCAGTCTAACAATGCAACAGGACTCAAAAGACTGTATCAGGAAAGCATATATAAATGCTTGTATACAAATGCCAGAAGCCTCCGTAACAAAATAGGGGAGCTGGAATACTTAGCAATAGATAAAAATATTGATATTATTGGTATCACTGAAACCTGGTGGACGGATGATAACCAATGGGATACAGTTATCCCAGGCTACAAACTGTACAGGAAGGATAGGAAGGGGCAAACAGGAGGTGGTGTAGCCTTGTATGTCAGGAAAGCAAAGCAAGACTTTGAGGAGCGTATAGCTAAAAATACTCAGAGAAATAACAAAGACTTCTTTAAGTACATTAGAAGTAAGAACCCAACTAGGAAGGCCATTGGACCATTAGATGACAATGGAAGGCAAGGGGTTATTAAAGAGGAAACAGAGATTGCAGAGAGACTCAATGAATTCTTTGCTTCAGTATTCACTGAAGAAGACAGAGACCACATGCCCAAAACAGAGCCTATCTTCGTAGGGAGGGAAACCGAAGAATTAAGCAAGATAGAAATAACCAGGGAGGAGGTCCTTGCATGTCTTGTTAAGCTAAACACTAACAAATCCCCAGGACCAGATGGCATCCATCCACGAGTTCTCAGGGAACTTAAAGATGAAATTGCTGATATCCTAGCCAAAATATATAATCTTTCCCTCAAATCAGGCTTTGTGCCTGATGACTGGAAGGTAGCGAATGTAACACCAATTTTCAAAAAAGGATCCAGGGGTGATCCAGGAAATTACCGGCCTGTCAGTTTGACATGTGTCCCAGGTAAAGTGATGGAAACCATCCTAAAAGACAGAATTAATAGTTACATAGAAGAGAAGGCACTGCTAAAGGAGAGCCAACATGGTTTTTGCAAGGGCAAATCATGCCTCACTAATCTGTTGCAATTTTTTGAGAGTGTCAACAAGCATGTGGATAAGGGGGATCCAGTTGACATTGTTTATCTGGACTTTCAGAAGGCTTTTGACAAGGTCCCACACCAAAGGCTCTTGAATAAACTTACCAGTCATGGAATAAAGGGACAGGTCTTGTCCTGGATCAGCAACTGGCTAAGGGACAGGAAACAGAGGGTAGCACTAAATGGACACTTCTCCAAGTGGAGGGAAGTAAAGAGTGGGGTCCCCCAAGGTTCAGTACTGGGACCCCTGCTTTTCAACCTCTTCATAAATGATCTAGAGGTAGGAGTAAAAAGCAAGGTAGCCAAATTTGCTGACGACACTAAATTATACAGGGTAGTGAAAACTGTGAGAGATTGTGAAGAGCTCCAGAGGGATCTCTTGACACTGGGGGAGTGGGCAAAACAGTGGCAAATGAGTTTCAACATCAGTAAGTGCAGAGTGATGCATGTTGGGGCAAAAAACCCCAATTACATTTATAAACTGATGGGGTCTGAACTCTCTGCGACAAACCAGGAAAGGGACCTTGGTGTCCTGGTGGACAGCTCAATGAAGGTGTCAACCCAGTGTGCCTCAGCAGTGAAAAAAGCAAACTCAATGTTAGGGATCATTAGGAAGGGTATAGAAAATAAGTCAGCAAGTGTCATTTTGCCTCTTTATAAATCTATGGTGAGGCCCCATCTGGAATATTGTGTACAGTTCTGGTCGCCATACCTCCAGAAGGATATTATGGAGTTGGAGAAAGTACAGAGGAGGGCAACCAGAATGATTAGGGGACTGGAACACCTTCCTTACCATCTGAGGCTGCAACGGTTGGGCCTTTTCACTCTTGAACGACGGCGTCTAAGAGGTGACCTGATTGAAGTTTATAAAATCATGCACGGTGTGGACAAGGTAGATAAGGAAAAACTGTTTTCCCTATCGCACAACACTAGAACTAGGGGACACTCCATGAAACTTTTGGGTACTAGTTCTCAAACAAATAAGAGAAAGTACTTTTTCACCCAGAGGATTACTGGTCTATGGAACTCCCTGCCAGAAGAAGTGGTGACAGCTGTCAGTCTTCACAGCTTTAAGAAAGGATTAGACAAGTTCATGGAGGACAAGGCTATCAATGGCTATAATTATGGCTACCTAAGGACAACCTCCGGGTTGGAGAGATAGGCAGGATATCTCTCAATGCCATTTCCAGGGAATCCTAAGCAGGTGAAGGCATCTCCTTGGGAATACCCTGAAGGAAATGGTGAGCCACTGTGTGAGACAGAATGCTGGACTGGATGGGCTGTGGCCTGTTCCAGCAAGGCTGTTCTTATGTTCTTATGTTCTTATGAAATGGTACTGGTCCTGAACTATCATTTGCCATACAGGAATGATCCACAAATGGTTTCCATATATTCCAAAATCTGTTCTCTTTTAAATTATCTCTTTTCACTTTAATCTCCCATGTCAATTTATCATTCAGTGCTAAACTCCACATTTCTTTATACCACGCTCCTATCTGTATATCTATATCATTTTTCCAATTCCTGGCTATACATTGTCTACCCGTTGTCAGTACAATTTCCAGTAATTCCTTTTCCTCCTTATTTAAACCCAAGCCTTCCACATTCATTAAAAGAATGATACTTGACACCAGCTTAACACTTCTACCCATTATTTCACCAAACTCAGCTTCTATTTTCCCCCAGATTTGCCTGATACCGTGAGTAACACATACCTGTCAACTGCCCCGTTTTCCCGGGAAAACCACTTATTTGTACCCCTCTTCCCGCCCCATCCCGTTTTATTAATTTCCCCTTATTTCCCCTTATTTTTTAATAAAAAAATCCTGACTGGAGCTGCAGTATGTTTTTCCAGGCACCAGAGATCGCTATTTGTGGCTTTTCGCTTGTGGAAAGGGAGAGAGAGAGAGAAGGTGGTGGGGACTTTTTGTATTCCCCCTGTCAAGTATCCTGTATTTGCCAGGAAATTTCCCCCCAATCAAGTAACCTGTATTTGCCGGGAAATTTCCTTCCTGTCAAGTACCCTGTATTTGCCGGGAAATTTCCCTTATTCCGAATCCAAAACTTGACAGATATGGGGTAATAGTCCTGGTGAAAAAAAAATCTGATTTTCCTGATACGGTGGGTAATAGTCGAGGTGAAAAAAAAATCTGATTTTCCTGATACCGTGGGAAATAGCCCAGGTGGAAAAAAAAAACGATTTTCCTGATACGGTGGGTAATAGTCCAGGTGAAAAAAATCCGATTATCCTGATACCGTGGGTAATACATACCTGTCAACTATCCTGTTTTCCCTGGGAAAACCTCTTATTTTTATCCCTCTTCCCGCCCCATCCCGTTTTATTAATTTTCAGGTGAAAATTAATAAATATTTAAATAAATAAAAATTAATAAAAATTAATAAAATATTTTCCAGGTGAAAAAAATCCAATTTTCCTGATACCGTGGGTAATAGTCGAGGTGAAAAAAACCGATTTCCCTGATACGGTGGGTAACAGTCGAGGTGAAAAAAATCTGATTTTCCTTATACCGTGGGTAATATATTGTCCAGGTGACAAAAATCTGATTTTCCTGATACCGTGGGTAATAGTCCAGGCGAAAAATATCAGATTTGCCTGATACCGTGAGTAACACATACCTGTCAACTGTCCCATTTTTCACGTGAAAACCACTTATTTGTACCCCTCTTCCCGCCCCATCCCGTTTTATTAATTTCCCCTTATTTTCCCTTATTTTTTTATAAAAAAATCCTGACTGGAGCTGCAGTATGTTTTTCCAGGCACCAGAGGTCGCTATTTGTGGCTTTTCGCTTGTGGAAAGGGGGAGAGAGAGAGAGAAGGTGGTGGAGACTTTTTGTATTCCCCCCTGTCAAGTATCCTGTATTTGCCAGGAAATTTCCCCCCAATCAAGTAACCTGTATTTGCAGGGAAATTTCCTCCCTGTCAAGTATCCTGTATTTGCCAGGAAATTGCCCTTATTTTTGAATCCGAAACTTGACAGATATGGGGTAATAGTCCTGGTGAAAAAAATCCGATTTTCCTGATACTGTGGGTAATAGTGCAGGTGGAAAAAAATCCAATTTTCCTGATGCGGTGGGTCATAGTAGAGGTGAAAAAAATCTGATTTTCCTGATACCGTGGGAAATATTCCTGGTGAAAAAAAATCTGATTTTCCTGATATCATGGGTATTAGTCCAGGTGAAAAAAAATCCAATTTTCCTGATACTATGAGTAATACGTACCTGTCAACTATCCCATTTTTTTCCAGGAAAACCGCTTATTTTTACCCCTCTTCCAGCCCCACCCTGTTTTATTGATTTTCCCTTTTTTCCCCTTATTTTTTTATTAAAAAATCCTGACTGGAGCTGCAGTATGTTTTTGCAGCCACCAGAGGTCGATATTTGTGGCTTTTCGCTTGTGGAAAGGGAGAGAGAGAGAGAAGGTAGTGGGGACTTTTTGTATTCCCCCCTGTCCAGTATCCTGTATTTGCCGGGAAATTTCCCCCCATCAAGTATCCTGTATTTGCCGGGAAATTCCCCCCTGTCAAGTATCCTGTATTTGCCGGGAAATTTCCCCATGTCAAGTATCCTGTATTTGCAGGGAAATTTCCCTTATTTCCGAATCCAAAACTTGACAGGTATGGGGTAATAGTCCAGGTGAAAAAAAATCAGATTTTCCTGATAACGTGGGTAATATATTGTCCAGGTTAAAAAAAATCCGATTTTCCTGATCCTGTGGGTAATAGTCCAGGTGAAAAATATCCGATTATCCTGATACCGTGGGTAATACATACCTGTGAACTATCCCGCTTTCCCCAGGAAAAGCCCTTATTTTTAACCCTCTTCCCGCCCCATCCCGTTTTATTAATTTTCAGGGGAAAATTAATAAATATTTAAATAAACAGAAATTAATAAATATTAATAAAATATTTTCCAGGTGAAAAAAATCTGATTTTCCTGATACAGTGGGTAATACATACCTCCCAACTATCCCGTTTTTCCCAGGGAAACCCCTTATTTTTACCCCTCTTCCCGCCCCACCCCGTTTTATTAAATTTCAGGTGAAAATTAATAAATATTTAAATAAACAAAAATTAATAAATATTAATAAAATATTTTCCAGGTGAAAAAAATCCAATTTTCCTGATACAGTGGGTAATAGTCCAGGTGAAAAAAATCCAATTTTCCTGATACAGTTGGTAATAGTCCAGGTGAAAAAAAACTGATATCCTGACACCGTTGGTAATATATTGTCCAGGTGAAAAAAATCCGATTTTCCTGATACCGTGGGTAATATATTGTCCAGGTGAAAAAAATCCGATTTTCCTGAAACCGTGGGTAACAGTGCAGGTGAAAAAAAACCGATTTTCCTGATACTGTGGGTAATAGTCCAGGTGAAAAAAATCCGATTATCCTGATACCGTGGGTAATACATACCTGTCAACTATCCGGTTTTTCCCAGGAAAACCCCTTATTTTTAACCCTCTTCCCGCCCCATCCCGTTTTATTAATTTTCAGGTGAAAATTAATAAATATTTAAATAAAGAAAAATTAATAAATATTAATAAAATATTTTCCAGGTGAAAAATCCTGATACAGTGGGTAATACATAACTGTCAACTATCCTGTTTTTCCCAGGGAAACCCCTTATTTTTACCTCTCTTCCCACCCCATCCCGTTTTATTTATTTTCAGGTGAAAATTAATAAATATTAATAAAATAATTTCCAGGTGAAAAAAATCCGATTTTCTGGATACAGTAGGTAATAGTCCAGGTGAAAAAAATCCAATTTTCCTGATACTGTGGGTAATAGTCCAGGTGGAAAAAAATGATTTTCCTGATACCGTTGGTAATATATTGTCCAGGTACAAAAAATCTGATTTTCCTGATACCATGGGTAACAGTGCAGGTGAAAAAAATCCGATTTTCCTTATGCCAAGGGTAACAGTCCAGGTGAAAAAAATCCGATTTTCCTGATACCGTTGGTAATAGTACAGGTGAAAAAAATTCGATTTTCCTTATACTGTGGGTAATAGTCCAGGTGAAAAAAATCCGATTTTCCTGATACGTTGGGTAACAGTCGAGGTGAAAAAAAATCTAATTTTCCTGATACAGTGGGTAATAGTCCAGGTGAAAAAAATCAGATTTTCCTGATACCGTGTGTATTAATCCAGGTGAAGAAAAAAATCCGATTTTCCTGATACGTTGGGTAACAGTCGAGGTGAAAAAAATACCGATTTTCCTGATACGGTGGGTAATAGTCGAGGTGAAAAAAATCAGATTTTCCTGATACCGTGGGTATTAGTCGAGGTGAAAAAAATCTGATTTTCCTGATACCGTGGGTAATAGTCCAGGTGAAAAAAATCTGATTTTCCTGATACCGTGGGTAATAGTCCAGGTGAAAAAAATCCAATTTTCCTGATACCGTGGGTAATAGTCCAGGTGAAAAAAAAATCCGATTTTCCTGATACCGTGGGTAATATATTGTCCAGGTGAAAAAAATCCGATTTTCCTGATACGGTGGGTAATAGTCCAGGTGAAAAAAATCCGATTATCCGGATACCGTGAGTAATACATACCTGTCAACTATCCCGTTTTTCGTAGGATAACCCCTTATTTTTAACCCTCTTCCCGCCCCATCCCGTTTTATTAATTTTCAGGTGAAAATTAATAAAGATTTAAAATAAATTTTTAAAATAAATATTAATAAAGTATTTCCCAGGTGAAAAAATCCGATTTTCCTGATACAGTGGGCAATACATAACAATCAACTATCCCGTTTTCCCCAGGAAAACCCCTTATTTTTAACCCTCTTCCCGCCCCATCCCGTTTTATTAATTTTCAGGTGAAAATTAATAAATATTTAAATAAATAAAAATTAATACATATTAATAAAATATTATCCAGGTGAAAAAATCCGATTTTCCTGATACAGTGGGTAATACATAACTGTCAACTATCCCATTTTCCCCAGGGAAACCCCTTGTTTTTACCCCTCTTCCCACCCCATCCCGTTTTATTAAATTTCTGGGGAAAATTGATAAATATTAATAAAATAATTTCCATGTGAAAAAAATCCGATTTTCCTGATACAGTAGGTAGTAGCCCAGGTGAAAAAAAATCAAATTTTCCTTATACCGTGGGTAATAGTCCAGGTGAAAAAAATCCGATTTCCCTGATACGTTGGGTAACAGTCGAGGTGAAAAAAAATCTAATTTTCCTGATACGGTGGGTAATAGTCGAGGTGAAAATAATCAGATTTTCCTGATACCGTGTGTATTAGTCCAGGTGGAAAAAAATCCGATTTTCCTGATACGGTGGGTAATAGTCGAGGTAAAAAAATCCGATTTTCCTGATACGTTGGGTAACAGTCGAGGTGAAAAAAAATCTAATTTTCCTGATACGGTGGGTAATAGTCGAGGTGAAAAAAATCAGATTTTCCTGATACCGTGTGTATTAGTCCAGGTGAAAAAAATCTGATTTTCCTGATACCGTGGCTAATAGTCCAGGTGAAAAAAATCCGATTTTCCTGATACCGTGGGTAATAGTCCAGGTGAAAAAAAATCTGATTTTCCTGATACCGTGGGTAATAGTCCAGGTGAAAAAAATCCGATTTTCCTGATACCATGGGTAATAGTCCAGGTGAAAAAAATCCGATTTTCCTGATACCGTGGGTAATATATTGTCCAGGTGAAAAAAATCTGATTTTCCTGATACCATGGGATATAATCCAGGTGAAAAAAATCAGATTTTCCTGATACCGTGTGTATTAGTCCAGGTGAAAAAAAATCCGATTTTCCTGATACGGGGGGTAATAGTCAAGGTGAAAAAATCAGATTTTCCTGATACCGTGGGTATTAGTCGAGGTGAAAAAAAATCTGATTTTCCTGATACCGTGGGTAATAGTCCAGGTGAAAAAAATCCGATTTTCCTGATACCGTGGGTAATAGTCCAGGTGAAAAAAAATCTGATTTTCCTGATACCGTGGGTAATATATTGTCCAGGTGAAAAAAATCTGATTTTCCTGATACCATGGGATATAATCCAGGTGAAAAAAACCCGATTTTCTTGATTCCGTGGGTAATAGTCCAGGTGAAAAAAATCCGATTTTCCTGATACGGTGGGTAATAGTCCAGGTGAAAAAAATCTGATTATCCTGATACCGTGAGTAATACATACCTGTCAACTATAAGGATAACCCCTTATTTTTAACCCTCTTCCCGCCCCATCCCGTTTTATTAATTTTCAGGTGAAAATAAGTATTTAAATTAAATTTTAAAAATAAATATTAATAAAGTATATCCCAGGTGAAAAAAATCCGATTTTCCTGATACAGTGGGCAATACATAACTATCAACTATCCCGTTTTCCCCAGGAAAACCCCTTATTTTTAAACCTTTTCCCGCCCCATCCCGTTTTATTAATTTTCAGGTGAAAATTAATAAATATTTAAATAAATAAAAATTATTAAATATTAATAAAATATTTTCCAGGTGAAAAAATCCGATTTTCCTGATACAGTGGGTAATACATAACTGGAAACTATCCTGTTTTCCCCAGGGAAACCCCTTATTTTTACCCCTCTTCCCACCCCATCCCGTTTTATTAATTTTCTGGTGAAAAATATTAATAAAATAATTTCCATGTGAAAAAAATCGGATTTTCCTGATACAGTAGGTAATAGTCCAGGTGAAAAAAACCTGATAAACTGACACCGTTGGTAATATATTGTCCAGCTGAAAAAAAATTCGATTTTCCTGATACCGTGGGTAATATATTGTCCAAGTGAAAAAAAATCAGATTTTCCTGAAACCATGGGTAACAGTGCAGGTGAAAAAAATCCGATTTTCCTGATACTGTGGGTAATAGTCCAGGTGAAAAAAATCCGATTATCCTGATACCGTGGGTAATACATACCTGTCAACTATCCGGTTTTTCCCAGGAAAACCCCTTATTTTTAACCCTCTTCCCGCCCCATCCCGTTTTATTAATTTTCAGGTGAAAATTAATAAATATTTAAATAAAGAAAAATTAATAAATATTAATAAAATATTTTCCAGGTGAAAAATCCTGATACAGTGGGTAATATATAACTGTCAACTATCCTGTTTTTCCCAGTGAAACCCCTTATTTTTACCTCTCTTCCCACCCCATCCCGTTTTATTTATTTTCAGGTGAAAATTAATAAATATTAATAAAATAATTTCCAGGTGAAAAAAATCCGATTTTCTGGATACAGTAGGTAATAGTCCAGGTGAAAAAAATCCAATTTTCCTGATACTGTGGGTAATAGTCCAGGTGAAAAAAAATGATTTTCCTGATACCGTTGGTAATATATTGTCCAGGTACAAAAAATCTGATTTTCCTGATACCATGGGTAACAGTGCAGGTGAAAAAAATCCGATTTTCCTTATGCCAAGGGTAACAGTCCAGGTGAAAAAAATCCGATTTTCCTGATACTGTGGGTAATAGTCCAGGTGAAAAAAAATCCGATTTTCCTGATACGTTGGGTAATAGTCGAGGTGAAAAAAATCAGATTTTCCTGATACCGTGTGTATTAGTCCAGGTGAAAAAAATCTGATTTTCCTGATACCGTGGCTAATAGTCCAGGTGAAAAAAATCCGATTTTCCTGATACCGTGGGTAATAGTCCAGGTGAAAAAAAATCTGATTTTCCTGATACCGTGGGTAATAGTCCAGGTGAAAAAAATCCGATTTTCCTGATACCATGGGTAATAGTCCAGGTGAAAAAAAATCTGATTTTCCTGACACCGTTGGTAATATATTGTCCAGGTGAAAAAAAATCCGATTTTCCTGATACGGTGGGTAATATATTGTCCAGGTGAAAAAAAATCTGATTTTCCTGATACCGTGGGTAATAGTCCAGGTGAAAAAAATCCGATTTTCCTGATACCGTGGGTAATAGTCCAGGTGAAAAAAAATCTGATTTTCCTGATACCGTGGGTAATTTATTGTCCAGGTGAAAAAAATCTGATTTTCCTGATACCATGGGATATAATCCAGGTGAAAAAAACCCGATTTTCCTGATTCCGTGGGTAATAGTCCAGGTGAAAAAAATCCGATTTTCCTGATACGGTGGGTAATAGTCCAGGTGAAAAAAATCCGATTATCCTGATACCGTGAGTAATACATACCTGTCAACTATAAGGATAACCCCTTATTTTTAACCCTCTGCCCGCCCCATCCCGTTTTATTTCAGGTGAAAATTAATAAATATTTAAATTAAATTTTAAAAATAAATATTAATAAAGTATTTCCCAGGTGAAAAAAATCCGATTTTCCTGATACAGTGGGCAATACATAACTATCAACTATCCCGTTTTCCCCAGGAAAACCCCTTATTTTTAAACCTTTTCCCGCCCCATCCCGTTTTATTAATTTTCAGGTGAAAATTAATAAATATTTAAATAAATAAAAATTATTAAATATTAATAAAAATATTTTCCAGGTGAAAAAATCCGATTTTCCTGATACAGTGGGTAATACATAACTGGCAACTATCCCGTTTTTCCCAGGGAAACCCCTTATTTTTACCCCTCTTCCCACCCCATCCCGTTTTATTAATTTTCTGGTGAAAATTAATAAATATTAATAAAATAATTTCCATGTGAAAAAAATCGGATTTTCCTGATACAGTAGGTAATAGTCCAGGTGAAAAAAATCAAAATTTCCTGATACTGTGGGTAACAGTGCAGATGAAAAAAAAACTGATTTTCCTGATACCGTTGGTAATATATTGTCCAAGTAAAAAAAATCCAATTTTCCTGATACCGTGGGTAACAGTGCAGGTGAAAAAAAATCCGATTTTCCTGATACGTTGGGTAACAGTCGAGGTGAAAAAAATCCGATTTTCCTGATACCGTGGGTAATATATTGTCCAGGTGAAAAAAATCTGATTTTCCTGATGCCATGGGATATAATCCAGGTGAAAAAAACCTGATTTTCCTGATTCCATGGGTAATAGTCCAGGTGAAAAAAATCCGATTTTCCTGATACGGTGAGTAATACATACCTGTCATCTATCCCGTTTTTCCCAGGATAACCCCTTATTTTTAACGCTCTTCCCGCCCCATCCCGTTTTATTAATTTTCATGTAAAAATTTATAAATATTTAAATTAATTTATTTAATATTTTAATAAAATATTTTCCAGGTGAAAAAAATCTGATTTTCCTGATACCGTGGGTAACAGTGCAGGTGAAAAAATCCGATTTTCCTGATACTGGGGGTAATGGTGCAGGTGAAAAAAATCCGATTTTCCTGATACGTTGGGTAACAGTAGAGGTGAAAAAAATCCGATTTTCCTGATACAGTGGGTAATACATAACTGTCAACTATCCCATTTTCCCCAGGGAAACCCCTTATTTTTACCCCTCTTCCCACCCCATCCCGTTTTATTAAATTTCTGGGGAAAATTGATAAATATTAATAAAATAATTTCCATGTGAAAAAAATCCGATTTTCCTGATACAGTAGGTAGTAGCCCAGGTGAAAAAAAATCAAATTTTCCTTATACCGTGGGTAATAGTCCAGGTGAAAAAAATCCGATTTCCCTGATACGTTGGGTAACAGTCGAGGTGAAAAAAAATCTAATTTTCCTGATACGGTGGGTAATAGTCGAGGTGAAAATAATCAGATTTTCCTGATACCGTGTGTATTAGTCCAGGTGGAAAAAAAATCCGATTTTCCTGATACGGTGGGTAATAGTCGAGGTAAAAAAATCCGATTTTCCTGATATGTTGGGTAACAGTCGAGGTGAAAAAAAATCTAATTTTCCTGATACGGTGGGTAATAGTCGAGGTGAAAAATATCAGATTTTCCTGATACCGTGTGTATTAGTCCAGGTGAAAAAAATCTGATTTTCCTGATACCGTGGCTAATAGTCCAGGTGAAAAAAATCCGATTTTCCTGATACCGTGGGTAATAGTCCAGGTGAAAAAAAAATCTGATTTTCCTGATACCGTGGGTAATAGTCCAGGTGAAAAAAATCCAATTTTCCTGATACCATGGGTAATAGTCCAGGTGAAAAAAATCCGATTTTCCTGATACCGTGGGTAATATATTGTCCAGGTGAAAAAAATCTGATTTTCCTGATACCATGGGATATAATCCAGGTGAAAAAAATCAGATTTTCCTGATACCGTGTGTATTAGTCCAGGTGAAAAAAAAATCCGATTTTCCTGATACGGGGGGTAATAGTCAAGGTGAAAAAAATCAGATTTTCCTGATACCGTGGGTATTAGTCGAGGTGAAAAAAATCTGATTTTCCTGATACCGTGGGTAATAGTCCAGGTGAAAAAAATCCGATTTTCCTGATACCGTGGGTAATAGTCCAGGTGAAAAAAAATCTGATTTTCCTGATACCGTGGGTAATATATTGTCCAGGTGAAAAAAATCTGATTTTCCTGATACCATGGGATATAATCCAGGTGAAAAAAACCCGATTTTCCTGATTCCGTGGGTAATAGTCCAGGTGAAAAAAATCCGATTTTCCTGATACCGTGAGTAATACATACCTGTCAACTATAAGGATAACCCCTTATTTTTAACCCTCTTCCCGCCCCATCCCGTTTTATTAATTTTCAGGTGAAAATTAATAAATATTTAAATTAAATTTTAAAAATAAATATTAATAAAGTATATCCCAGGTGAAAAAAATCCGATTTTCCTGATACAGTGGGCAATACATAACTATCAACTATCCCGTTTTCCCCAGGAAAACCCCTTATTTTTAAACCTTTTCCCGCCCCATCCCGTTTTATTAATTTTCAGGTGAAAATTAATAAATATTTAAATAAATAAAAATTATTAAATATTAATAAAATATTTTCCAGGTGAAAAAATCCGATTTTCCTGATACAGTGGGTAATACATAACTGGAAACTATCCCGTTTTTCCCAGGGAAACCCCTTATTTTTACCCCTCTTCCCACCCCATCCCGTTTTATTAATTTTCTGGTGAAAATTAATAAATATTAATAAAATAATTTCCATGTGAAAAAAATCGGATTTTCCTGATACAGTAGGTAATAGTCCAGGTGAAAAAAACCTGATAAACTGACACCGTTGGTAATATATTGTCCAGGTGAAAAAAAATCCGATTTTCCTGATACCGTGGGTAATATATTGTCCAGGTGAAAAAAAATCAGATTTTCCTGAAACCGTGGGTAACAGTGCAGGTGAAAAAAATCCGATTTTCCTGATACTGTGGGTAATAGTCCAGGTGAAAAAAATCCGATTATCCTGATACCGTGGGTAATACATACCTGTCAACTATCCGGTTTTTCCCAGGAAAACCCCTTATTTTTAACCCTCTTCCCGCCCCATCCCGTTTTATTAATTTTCAGGTGAAAATTAATAAATATTTAAATAAAGAAAAATTAATAAATATTAATAAAATATTTTCCAGGTGAAAAATCCTGATACAGTGGGTAATACATAACTGTCAACTATCCTGTTTTTCCCAGGGAAACCCCTTATTTTTACCTCTCTTCCCACCCCATCCCGTTTTATTTATTTTCAGGTGAAAATTAATAAATATTAATAAAATAATTTCCAGGTGAAAAAAATCCGATTTTCTGGATACAGTAGGTAATAGTCCAGGTGAAAAAAATCCAATTTTCCTGATACTGTGGGTAATAGTCCAGGTGAAAAAAAAATGATTTTCCTGATACCATTGGTAATATATTGTCCAGGTACAAAAAATCTGATTTTCCTGATACCATGGGTAACAGTGCAGGTGAAAAAAATCCGATTTTCCTTATGCCAAGGGTAACAGTCCAGGTGAAAAAAATCCGATTTTCCTGATACTGTGGGTAATAATCCAGGTGAAAAAAATCCGATTTTCCTGATACGTTGGGTAATAGTCGAGGTGAAAAAAATCAGATTTTCCTGATACCGTGTGTATTAGTCCAGGTGAAAAAAATCTGATTTTCCTGATACCGTGGGTAATAGTCCAGGTGAAAAAAATCCGATTTTCCTGATACCGTGGGTAATAGTCCAGGTGAAAAAAAATCTGATTTTCCTGATACCGTGGGTAATTTATTGTCCAGGTGAAAAAAATCTGATTTTCCTGATACCATGGGATATAATCCAGGTGAAAAAAACCCGATTTTCCTGATTCCGTGGGTAATAGTCCAGGTGAAAAAAATCCGATTTTCCTGATACGGTGGGTAATAGTCCAGGTGAAAAAAATCCGATTATCCTGATACCGTGAGTAATACATACCTGTCAACTATAAGGATAACCCCTTATTTTTAACCCTCTGCCCGCCCCATCCCGTTTTATTTCAGGTGAAAATTAATAAATATTTAAATTAAATTTTAAAAATAAATATTAACAAAGTATTTCCCAGGTGAAAAAAATCCGATTTTCCTGATACAGTGGGCAATACATAACTATCAACTATCCCGTTTTCCCCAGGAAAACCCCTTATTTTTAAACCTTTTCCCGCCCCATCCCGTTTTATTAATTTTCAGGTGAAAATTAATAAATATTTAAATAAATAAAAATTATTAAATATTAATAAAAATATTTTCCAGGTGAAAAAATCCGATTTTCCTGATAGAGTGGGTAATACATAACTGGCAACTATCCCGTTTTTCCCAGGGAAACCCCTTATTTTTACCCCTCTTCCCACCCCATCCCGTTTTATTAATTTTCTGGTGAAAATTAATAAATATTAATAAAATAATTTCCATGTGAAAAAAATCGGATTTTCCTGATACAGTAGGTAATAGTCCAGGTGAAAAAAATCAAAATTTCCTGATACTGTGGGTAATAGTCCAGGTGAAAAAAAAACTGATTTTCCTGATACGTTGGGTAACAGTCGAGGTGAAAAAAATCAGATTTTCCTGATACCGTGGGTAATATATTGTCCAGGTGAAAAAAATCTGATTTTCCTGATGCCATGGGATATAATCCAGGTGAAAAAAAACTGATTTTCCTGATTCCATGGGTAATAGTCCAGGTGAAAAAAATCCGATTTTCCTGATACGGTGAGTAATACATACCTGTCATCTATCCCGTTTTTCCCAGGATAACCCCTTATTTTTAACGCTCTTCCCGCCCCATCCCGTTTTATTAATTTTCAGGTAAAAATTAATAAATATTTAAATTAATTTATTTAATATTTTAATAAAATATTTTCCAGGTGAAAAAAAATCTGATTTTCCTGATACCGTGGGTAACAGTGCAGGTGAAAAAATCCGATTTTCCTGATACTGGGGGTAATGGTGCAGGTAAAAAAAATCCGATTTTCCTGATACGTTGGGTAACAGTAGAGGTGAAAAAAATCCGATTTTCCTGATACCGTGGGTAATATATTGTCCAGGTGAAAAAAACTTTGATTTTCCTGATACGGTGGGTAACAGTCCAGGAGAAAAAAAATTCGATTTTCCTGATACGGTGGGTAATAGTCGAGGTGAAAAAAATCAGATTTTCCTGATACCGTGGGTATTAGTTGAGGTGAAAAGAATCTGATTTTCCTGATACTGTGGGTAATAGTCCAGGTGAAAAAAATCCGATTTTCCTGATACCGTGGGTAATATATTGTCCAGGTGAAAAAAATCTGATTTTCCTGATGCCATGGGATATAATGCAGGTGAAAAAAAACCAATTTTCCTGATTCCATGGGTAATAGTCCAGGTGAAAAAAATCCGATTTTCCTGATACGGTGGGTACTAGTCCAGGTGAAAAAAATCCGATTATCCTGATACCGTGAGTAATACATACCTGTCAACAATCCCGTTTTTCCCAGGATAACCCCTTATTCTCAACCCTCATAAGAACATAAGAACAGCCTTGCTGGAACAGGCCACAGCCCATCCAGTCCAGCCTTCTGTCTCACACAGTGTCTCACCATTTCCTTCAGGGTATTCCCAAGGAGATGCCTTCACGTTTAGGATTCCCTGGGAATGGCATTGAGAGATATCCTGCCTATCTCTCCAACCCGGAGATTGTCCTTGTTGTTGTTCAGTCGCACAGTCGATTCCGACCCTTTGCGACCCTATAGACCATTTTTCTCCAGGCGCCTCTGTCCTCCACCATCCCCCTCAGCACTCCCAGTTCTGTACCCATTGTGTCTACAATCCCATCTAGCCATCTCATCTTTGGCCTCCCCCTTCTTCTTTTGCCCTCCACCTTTCCCAACATCAAGGCCTTCTCAAGCGAATCCTCCCTTCTCATTTGATGTCCAAAGTACTTCAGCTTCGTCTTTACTATTAGACCTTCCAATGAGCAGTCAGGGTTGATTTCTTCTAAGATTGACCTATTTGTTCTCCTCGCTGTCCAGGGTACCCTCAAAACTCTCCTCCAACACCACATTTCAAAGGCATCTATTCTTCTGCGCTCAGCCTTCCTAATGGTCCAGCTCTCACACCCATACATTACCACTGGGAATACCATTGCTTTGACTATTCTAATTTTTGTTTGCAATGTGATATCTCTGCTTTTCACTATGTTCCCCAGGTTTCTCATGGCTTGTCTCCCAAGAATCAGTCGCCTTTTTATTTCATGGCTGCAATCCCCATCTGCAGTGATCTTTGATCCAAGGAATGTAAAATCTGTCACTGCTTCTACTTCTTCCCCATCTATTTTCCAGGAACTGATGGGGCCTGTTGCCATTATCTTGGTTTTCTTGATATTGAGTCTCAGGCCAGCTTTTTCACTCTCCTCCTTCAATCCAATCAAGAGGCTCCTTAGATCTTCCTCACTTTCTGCCATTAGGGAGGTATCGTCTGCATATCTCAGATTGTTGATGTTTCTCCCAGCAATTTTAATCCCTTAATCCCATATTGTGATTCCTCCATCCCTGCATTGCGCATTATGTGCTCCGTGTATAGATTGAATAAACATGGTGATAAAATGCAGCCTTGTCTTACTCCTTTTCCTATTCCAAACCACTCTGTCATTCCGTGTTCTGTCCTAACTGTTGCTTCTTGGTTCATGTACAGATTTCTCAGGAGACATGTGAGGTGCTCTGGTATTCCCATCTCTTTAATTACTTGCCACATCTTGTTGTGGTCCACACAGTCAAATGCCTTAGTGTAGTCGATAAAACAAAAGTAAACTTGTTTCTGGTATTCCTTTGTTTTCTCCATGATCCAGCGTATGTTGGCAATATGGTCTCTAGTCCCCCTACCTCTTCTGAAACCGGCCTGCACCTCTGGTAGTTCTCTCTCCACATGTTGCTGAAGTCTATCCTGTATTATCTTGAGCATCACCTTGCTGGCGTGTGGGATGAGTGCAATTGTTCGATAATTTGAGCATTCTTTGGCATTGCCCTTTTTTGGGATTGGGACGTATGCTGATCTTTTCCAATCCTGTGGCCACTGTTTTGTTTTCCAAATTTGCTGGCATATTGAATGTAGTAATTTGACACCATCATCTTTTAGAGCTTTGAAAAATTCCACTGGGATACCATCATCTCCACTAGCTTTGTTGTTTGCAGTGCTCTTTAGGGCCTTTATAACTTCGCTCTCCAGAATGTCTGGCTCAAGTTCAGTTTTTTCATCATTGTGGTTATCAGGGGTGTTGAGGTCCTTTTTGTAGAGTTCCTCTGTGTACTCTTTCCATCTTTTCTTAATCTCTTCTGCATCAGCTAGCTCTTTTCCGTCTTTGTCCCTTATCATGGTCATTTTTGCTTTAAATGTTCCCTTTATTTCCCCAATTTTTCTGAAAAGATCTCTAGTCCTGCCTCTTTTGTTGTTTTCCTCCATTTCTTTGCACTGTTCTTTTAGATAGTTTTCCTTATCTCTCCTTGCTTTTCTTTGAAATTCTGTGTTCAAATAATTGTACTTTTTCTTTTCTCTTTTGACTTTTGCATTCCTTCTTTCCTCTGCTATTTTAAGAGCCTCATCAGACAACCATTTTGCTTTCTTATGCTTCTTTTCTTTTGGTATGGTTTTCTTTGCTGCTTCCTGCATGATGTCCCTTATCTCTGTCCATAATTCTTCTGGCACTCTGTCTATTGAGTCTAGGCCATTATATCTGTTCATCACCTCCACCGTGTATTCTTTAGGGATACTTTCTAGGTGATATCTGTCTGGTCTCCTTGTTTTCCCTATTTTCTTTAGTCTTAACCTGAATTTTGCGATCAGTAGGTTGTGATCTGAGCCACAGTCTGCTCCGGGTCTTGTTTTTGCTGACTGTATGGAGGTTCTCCATCTTTGGCTGCAGAGTATGTAGTCAATCTGGTTTCGGTGTTGGCCATCTGGTGATGTCCATGTGTAAAGTCGCCTCTTGTGTTGCTGGAAGAGAGTGTTTGCTATGACCAGTGCGTTCTCTTGGCAGAACTCTATCAATCTTTGCCCTGCTTCATTCTGTGTTCCAAGACCAAATTTGCCTGTTATTCCCTCCACTTTTTGATTTCCTACTTTGGCATTCCAGTCTCCTAATATAATTTGGACATCATTTCTTGGTGTCTGTTCTATGAGGTGTTCTAGGTCCTCACTAATTGTCCTTAGGTAGCCATAATTGTAGCCATTGATACACTTGTCCTCCATGAACTTGTCTAATCCTTTCTTAAAGCTGTCAAGACTGACAGCTGTCACCACTTCTTCTGGCAGGGAGTTCCATAGACCAGTAATCCTCTGGGTGAAAAAGTACTTTCTCTTATTTGTTTTAGAACTAGTACCCAAAAGTTTCATCGAGTGTCCCCTAGTTCTAGTGTTGTGCGATAGGGAAAACAGTTTTTTCTTATCTACTTTGTCCATACCGTGCATGATTTTATAAACTTCAATCAGGTCACCTCTTAGACGCCGTCGTTCAAGAGTGAAAAAGCCCAACCGTTGCAGCCTCAGATGGTAAGGAAGGTACTCCAGTCCCCTAATCATTCTGGTTGCCCTCCTCTGTACTTTCTCCAACTCCATAATATCCTTCTGGAGGTATGGCGACCAGAACTGTACACAATATTCCAGATGGGGCCTCACCATAGATTTATAAAGAGGCAAAATGACACTTGCTGACTTATTTTCTATACCCTTCCTAATGATCCCTAACATTGAGTTTGCTTTTTTTACTGCTGAGGCACACTGGGTTGACATCTTCATTGAGCTGTCCACCAGGACACCAAGGTCCCTTTCCTGGTTTGTCGCAGAGAGTTCAGACCCCATCAGTTTATAAATGTAATTGGGGGTTTTTGCCCCAACATGCATCACTCTGCACTTACTGATGTTGAAGCTCATTTGCCACCATTTTGCCCACTCCCCCAGTGTCAAGAGATCCCTCTGGAGCTCTTCACAATCTCTCATAGTTTTCACTATCCTGTATAATTTAGTGTCGTCAGCAAATTTGGCTACCTTGCTTTTTACTCCTATCTCTAGATCATTTATGAAGAGGTTGAAAAGCACGGGTCCCAGTACTGAACCTTGGGTGACCCCACTCTTTACTTCCCTCCACTTGGAAAAGTGTCCATTTAGTGCTACCCTCTGTTTCCTGTCCCTTAGCCAGTTGCTGATCCAGGACAAGACCTGTCCCTTTATTCCATGACTGGTAAGTTTATTCAAGAGCCTTTGGTGTGGGACCTTGTCAAAAGCCTTCTGAAAGTCCAGATAAACAATGTCAACTGGATCCCCCTTATCCACATGCTTGTTGACACTCTCAAAAAATTCCAACAGATTAGTGAGGCATGATTTGCCCTTGTAAAAGCCATGTTGGCTCTCCTTTAGCAGCACCTTCTCTTCTATGTACCTATTAATTCTATCTTTTAGGATGGTTTCCATCACTTTACCTGGGACACATGTCAAACTGACAGGTCGGTAATTCCCTGGATCACCCCTGGATCCTTTTTTGAAAATTGGTGTTACATTCGCTACCTTCCAGTCATCAGGCACAAAGCCTGATTTGAGGGAAATATTATATATTTTGGCTAGGAGATCAGCAATTTCATCTTTAAGTTCCCTGAGAACTCGTGGATGGATGCCATCTGGTCCTGGTGATTTGTTAGTGTTTAGCTTAACAAGACATGCAAGGACCTCCTCCCTGGTTATTTCTATCTTGCTTAATTCTTCGGTTTCCCTCCCTACGAAGATAGGCTCTGTTTTGGGCATGTGCTCTCTGTCTTCTTTTTTTTAAAATATTTTTATTAATTTTCAAACAAAATTACAAAAGTAAAACATTATAACATTACAGTACAGTACAATACAATAAAAAAAACAAATGAACAAATATACATTGAGTACATTCACCCTCACCCACCCTTCACCTCCCAATCACCCTCACCCAGCCCTTCACCATCTTCTGTCTTCTTCACTCCCCTTGTCCTTCCATTGAAGGACCGCCTCCGAAGTGCCGAAGAAGGGGAGGGAGACCGGAACTAGAACGGGTTCTTGCTATTATTTAAGACATTAAATGAATTTTATTGTTCATAGCAAAGCAGCTGTTTCTCTTTCCCTCCTGCTAATGGTTGTCACACCATTACTCATTTTATTACATTTCCTTCAAGTCATTTCTATTCAGATTTTAATCCCAAAATTATCCCACCTTTTTTTCCCTTCTTTTTTTTCTAATGTTAATAATCAAAATTATTCAATTTTCTTTCTATAACTAGTTGCAGATTCTTACCCTTGTATTTCTATTTATTTATATACTGCACATCGAATTCTCTGCGAACCTTAACATATATCACTTTATAGTTATAATCTATCTATCTATTCATCTATCTAGTTAATATTAGCACACCTTGACAGAGGATTATTTACATATTTCAATCAATCAATCTATTTCTAGAACCAAACTTCCTCCATCTTAGGGCAAAGCAATAAAGAAACCAGGGTCACAGCAAATAAAGATTATTATTATTTTTTAAAAGAAACAATTTCCAAAACATCATACTCTACATGTTACTTTATGTTCTGGGCTAACCTCCCGTAATTAAAAGCTCTTCTTTAAGTTTCCTTCATTCTTCTAATCCTTCCTTAACAATATTACATGATTGTAATATAACCAAAATCTCAATTTATTTACTTATCAAAACAACTTTTCTTACACAGAAGATTCTTAACTGTTATATTTGCTACCAATTATAACTCATATCCTTATCCCTTGACTATTTTAATTTTCTTCCTCCGCAATCTTTCTTCCTTTGTTATATCCTAATAGATAAGAGTAAGACGAATTCTTGCTAATATTTAAGACATTAAATAACTTTTGTTGTTCATAACATGCAGCTGTTTTTCTCTCTCCTTTCCTCCTACTAATGGTTATTCTACCATTACACATGTCATTACCTTTCCTTCAAATCTTTTCTATGCAAATTTTTGATCCTAAAGTTATCTCCCCTTTCTTTCCCTCCCCCCTACAATTACTGTACTAGTTAAGCTTATTCAATACACTTTCTGTACCTATTGCAAATTCTTACTCTTATATATTAATTTATCTATATACTGCACATATGATATTCTCTACAGTCTTCCCCAACATATATTTCCTCATAATCTTAGACCCCATTAACAAAAGGTTATTTACATGTTTTAATCTCTTCCTTAAACCAAATCTCCTCCATCTTACATCAGAACAAATATAGAAACCAAAATAACAATAAATGGAAACTCATTGAAAAATAACAATTTCCAGAACATCATATTCCACATTACTACTACTTGCCCTTCCTTGACATTCCTTGACAGAGGGTTATTTACAGTTTCAAACATATTAAACCTTATATTTCAAACTTTACACTGTAATTTTCCATCCAACTTACCCCCTTTTAACCTTACTCTTATATATTAATTTATCTATATACTGCACATATGATATTCTCTGCAGTCTTCCCCACCATATATTTCCTCATAATCTTAGACCCCATTAACAAAAGGTTATTTACATGTTTTAATCTCTTCCTTAAACCAAACCTCCTCCATCTTACATCAGAACAAATATAGAAACCAAAATAACAACAAATGGAAACTCATTGAAAAATAACAATTTCCAGAACATCATATTCCACATTACTACTACTTGCCCTTCCTTGACATTCCTTGACAGAGGGTTATTTACAGTTTCAAACCTATTAAACCTTATATTTCAAACTTTACACTGTAATTTTCCATCCAACTTAACCCCTTTTAACCTTTCTTAACAAAAGTTATTAACCTTTTTGTGACAATTTCATAGATATTCCCTTTTACCCTTATCTTTCTCCCTGTATTTTTCACTTCTTTTATATTTTGAATTAACTTCTCAAAATTAAAAGCTCTTCTTTAAGTTTCCTCCATTCTTCTGATCCTCCCTTAATAATATTACAAGATTCTAGTATATCCAAATACTCAGTTTGCTTGTTTATCACAACAACTTTACCTGCCCAAAAGAATCTTAAATGATATAATTTTTGCCAATTGTATTTCACACCCTTATCCCTTAACAATGTAGTAACTGGTTTAATTTTCTTCCTCCACAATCTTTCTTCTTTAGTTATGTCCTGATAAATATCCAGCTTTTCCCCATCCAATTTTGGTACTCGTGTACCATTTCTTCTTAAAAATGCCATTAATTCTAATTTTCTGTCCAGACCTGCAAATTTTACCAAAACAAACCTTTTAAAAGTCCCATTTCTTCTCTTCCCCAATCTATAAACTGCTAGGATATCCTCCTGTGTGAATTCTCTCCCCATCTTCAGTTCATTCAACCATTTAATAATTCTTTCTCTCAGGCGGTCTGGACTTCTCTCTGGAATATTTTTAATCACCACGTTCTTTTGTCTCGCCATCTCCTCCAGCATGTACAGTCTTTTTTCTTGCTTACCTATTCTTTTATCTTTTTCTTGCAAATCTTTTACCTTTGTTGTCTCAAAATTTTTAGTTACTGCTTTCATAGAGTTGGCCAGTAGATCTCTTAGTTCTTGTTGTCCATTCATGGTGTCTTTCATTTCTTGCTTCCTTGTCACATCTATTCTGTCCAACCTTTTCTCAAATTTGCTCCAAATATCCATTTCTTTCTCCACTGCTTGCATAAGTTTTATCTCCTCTTCCACAGATTTTAATTTTGCCTCTATTGTCATAAAGTTATTATTTAATATTTTCCTATAGCTAACCAGCAAGTCTCTTAGTTCTTGTTGTCCATTCATAATTTCTTTTAATTTTGCTTCTATTGTGTCCTCCATGTACTGTCTTTTTTCTTGATTAGCCATTCTTATATCCTTTTCCTTTTCTTTTTTTTGCATCTCTTTTGTCTCCATTTCCATACGTCCATTATCTGGAAAATTCATCAGCCTTTCCATCTGATCCCTGAAATCTTTAAAATAATTTAGTTCTTCCTCCCAAGATTCCATTTCGATTATTTTAGGATCTCTAGAATCTCTAGGGTAAGTCTAGAATCTGAAATCTTTGGGGTGACGATAACTCCTTTAGGGCTGACTGTTTCCCACTTCTTTTTTCTCTCCTCTCACTACTTTAAGGTCACAGCTACTTCATCAGCTGTTTCTCATCTTCAGGGGCCTGTTCTTCTTCACACACTCTCTCCTTTTTTATTTTATTTAGTCTTTCAAAGATTCTTCCTCTCAAAAAAAAACAAAAAAAGGGGGGGGACAGACAGACACCCCCTCTTTCAGTCCATCAGCTCTCTTGCCTCAGAGTTCCCCTTTCATCTCTCTTTTTGGTTCAAAACTTTGCTCCAATACTTTAAGGGCATTCAAGGTTTCTCAAAGCTTTCTCCCCGCACTTTTCAAAGCTTATTTCAAGCTTGCTTTCTTCACCTTGCCTTTGAAACCCAATCTTTCACTCTCTTCCACAATTCTGTTTTTCCTTCTCAGACTCATCAATCACACCTTCCTTAATTAGATGGTCTTTACAGCCCAAAATAAACATTAAGAGCAAACGGAGGACTTACAGAGGCTTGCAAATCTGTGTCATCCCATTCTGTCGGCATCTCTTTGCCTTTTCGAGCCTTTTCAAGCTCTGTCACACTGGCCCAGACTCTCTTGACCCCTGAATTCTTCACCTTCTTCACCCCCACAGCACTCCTCTGTCTTTTTTCTCTAATTTATCTTTGACAACCTTTGTTTTTCCACCTTTTTAATGCATTTATCTCGCAGCCTGCTTCACTCGTGTCTTACTCCCCCGCCATCTTGTTCCGGTCTCCTGGTCTCTGTCTTCTTCAGTGAATACTGAAGCAAAGAATTCATTGAGTCTCTCTGCAATCTCTGTTTCCTCTTTAATAACCCCTTGCCTTCCATTGTCATCTAATGGTCCAATGGCCTTCCTAGTTGGGTTCTTACTTCTAATGTACTTAAAGAAGTCTTTGTTATTTCTTTGAGTATTTTTAGCTATACGCTCCTCAAAGTCTTGCTTTGCTTTCAAGATTGTTGCCTTGCATTTGTTCTGCCAGAATTTATGTTTGTGCCTGCTGTCCTCATTTGGACAAGCCTTCCATCTTCTAAATGAGCTTTTCTTGTTCTTGATCACTTCCCGAACAGCTCCTGTAAGCCACATCGGAGTCCTCTTGGACCTGGCAGTGCCCTTTTTCCTTTTGGGTATGCATTCCAATTGGGCCTCTGTTATTGTTTTTGTAAACAACCTCCATGCCTCTTGGAGTGTTTGGACTCTCTCAATTTTCCCTTTCAGTTTCTTTTTTACTAGTTTCCTCATCTTTGGGAAATTTCCTTTTTGAAAATTTAAGGTCTCTGTGTTTGATTTTATCAGTGACTTGCGGTCTATGATCAAGTTAAACATAATTGAGTTGTGGTCACTGTTCCCTATTGGATCAGTCACATTAACATTACTCAGGATCAAGTCAAGGATTCTTGTACCTCTAGTTGGGTCTTCAACCATCTGTCCCAGGGAACAATCATTTAGCATATCTAGGAACTTTATCTCTTTACTAGCAGAGGTTGCCCAGAGTTGCCGGGCTGTTTTAAATTGTGTTGGAAGGTTAAATTGTGTTAATGTTTTTTAAAAATTGCTTAGTCTGTAATTTTAAATTTTTTAAATGTTTATTTATGCAAATTTTTTTGGTTTGGCTGTTATTAACTGTGATCTGCTTTTTTGGGTTTTTTTGAGGATTAATAAAAGAACAAAGTATGATATAATAAATATATAATTTTTTCAAATTGTTTTATGTAAGCGAATAATGTTTTAGTTTTTTGAATTTTTTTAATTAGTTGTACCATAGTTAATAATTTTAATAATGTAAAAGTAAATGTTTTTTACATTCAATGTTTTTAAAATGTGTTTAGATGTTTTGAGTTTAAATTTGAGTTAAAACTCAGCACAGGATTTTTAAAAGTTTCTATTGTATTTGATTGACATATGTTTGTGATTTGTGTTAAAGTGTGCTTTAGTGTAATTTTTTTGACTTGTTTTTATTGGTGTGACCTTTTGTGTAAAATTGTGAATTTGTGTTATGTTTTTGGTTTGTTTTTAATTGGAGCTGTTGTGTGTTTTTGAATTGTTTTTACTATTGTGGCGAATAGGTGGTGCTGGTAGGGGTTATTGTATTGTGACTGTTTTTTCTCTCCTGGCCTCTGGGTGGAGCTTCTTCTGGTAAGTAGTCTCTTTCTTTATTCATTTCTTTTCCAGTCATGGTGGAGGTAGGACATCTTTTGGTAAGTTTGCTTGTTTTCTTTCTTTGGTGTGTGTGTGTGTGTGGGCAGGGGGGGTGTTGGAATTTGTATTTTTTGTCTGTTTGTTTTGTTTTTGATTGTGTCTTTGTTTACTTTGTATTGTTTTTGGTGTTTTTGTTTTTGTGTATTTTTGGATGTGTTTGACTGTTTTATTTGCTGGTGGGGAAGGGACGTGGTCATTGGGGGTTAGGAAGGGTGGGCTAGGTGGTGGGGAGAGGGGCATGGTCATTGGGGGTTAGGAATGGTGGGTTAGGTGGTGTGGAGGGAGGCATGGTCGTTGGGGGTTAGGAAGGGTGGGCTAGGTGGTGGGGAGGGGGGCATGGTTGTTGGGGTTAGGAAGGGTGGGCTAGGTGGTGGGGAGGGGGTCGTGGTCGTTGGGGGTTAGGAAGGGTGGGCTAGGTGGTAGGGAGGGGGCCTTTATTGTGTTATGGTGCTTTGTTTGTGTGGAGTCGTGAAAGTAGATCGTGGTTTCCCCTTTAATATCAGTGGGTGGGGGGTTGCGATCCCCCTCTCCGCTGGCTCCCCTGGGGTTGGGAGGTTTGTGGGGACAAAAGAGGTATGTTGCCCCAACCCTTCTGGACCCAGGAGACCAGGGAGAGTGGATCGATTCCCCCCACCCCTCCTTAAAACAACTCCGTTTTTAAAGAGAAGAAAAGACTGAGTTTTTTTAGGAGGGGGGGAAATCGATCTCCTCTCCCTGGTCTCCTGGGTCCAGAAGGGTTTGGGCAACATACCCCTTTTGTTCCCACAAACCTCCCAACCCTAGGGTAGTCAGCGGAGAGGGGGATCGCAGCCCCCCCACCTACTGATATTAAAGGGGAAACTCCAGTCGGGACCTTCAGGCGCTGTGGGTGAGGGAAAGAAAGCCGGCTGGTGTTTGCTTGGCTGTGAGGCGGTGAGTTGTTTTTCATTTTAATTTTTCGGCGCCGGTTTCCTCAGCGTTCTGCGCGCTCATGGCGCGCAGGACGCTGGGGCTTGTAGTTATGGGTTGGTGCTTTGTGTTTGTGCTGCGTTTTTTTTAAATGCTTTTCTTTTGATTGGCTGTGGCGCGTTTCCGAACGCTGCGCCGTGCGAGAGCCTTTCAGCCTGATTGGCTCTGGCGCGGTGCAGCGCAAGGAATGTTGGGAAGTGAAGTTGTTTCCCTTTCTTCGCGTTTGTGCCGGTTTTCTCAATCCTTCATTGACCTGCGTACCCAGATCGGCCGTGTGCACGAAGGGTGAATGCAGGCAAGTAGGCGAGGCATAGCAACCTATAGCCAGTTCCAACGGTTAACCCTTGGATTTAAAGGTTAAGATCATGTGCTGAACAACAGTTCACCCAGTCTATGTGAGGGTAATTGAAGTCCCCCATTGTAACCAGGCTTCCCTTCTTGGATGCCTCTTTTACAACATTCTCCAACTGCCAGTCTCCCTCAAGAGTTTGGGTCGGAGGCCGATAGTATATGCCTACTGTTAGACCATCCTTGTGGCCTGGTACTCTTACCCACAGAGCTTCTAATGGTGACTCTAAATCACCTAGATATTCCAATTCATACGCCCCATCCAGTTTTATTAATTTTCAGGTGAAAATTAATAAATATTAATAAATATTTAAATATTTAAATTAATTTTTTAAATAAATATTAATAAAATATTTTCCAGGTGAAAAAAATCCAATTTTCCTGATACAGTGGGTAATACATAATTGTCAACTATCCCGTATTTCCCGGGAAAACCCCTTATTTTTACCCCTCTTCCCACCCCATCCTGTTTTATTAATTTTCAGGTGAAAATTAATAAATATTTAAGTAAACAAAAATTAATAAATATTAATAAAATAATTTCCAGGTGAAAAAAATCCGATTTTCCGGTTACAGTAGGTAATAGTCCAGGTAAAAAAAATCCGATTTTCCTGATACCGTGGGTAATAGTCCAGGTGAAAAAAAAAAACGATTTTCCTGATACCGTTGGTAATATATTGTCCAGGTTAAAAAAATCTGATTTTCCTGATACCATGCGTAACAGTGCAGGTTAAAAAAAATCCGATTTTCATGATACCATGGGTAATAGTGCAGGTGAAAAAAATCCGATTTTCCTGATACCGTGGGTAATAGTCGAGGTAAAAATAATCAGATTTTCCTGATACGGTGGGTAACAGTCGAGGTGAAAAAAAAAACAGATTTTCCTGATACGTTGGGTAACAGTCGAGGTGAAAAAAATCCGATTTTCCTGATACCGTGGGTAATATATTGTCCAGGTGAAAAAAAACTTTGATTTTCCTGATACCGTGTGTATTAGTCAGGTGAAAAAAATCCGATTCTCCTGATATGGTGGGTAATAGACCAGGTGAAAAAAAAATCCGATTTTCCCGATATGTTGGGTAATAGTCCAGGTAAAAAAAATCCGATTTTCCTGATACCGTGGGTATTAGTCGAGGTGAAAAAAATCTGATTTTCCTGATACCGTGGGTAACAGTGCAGGTGAAAAAAATCCGATTTTCCTGATACCGTTGGTAATAGTGCAGGTGAAAAAAATCCGATTTTCCTGATACCGTGGGTAATAGTCGAGGTAAAAAAATCCGATTTTCCTGATACGTTGGGTAACAGTCGAGGTGAAAAAAAATCTACTTTTCCTGATACGGTGGGTAATAGTCCAGGAGAAAAAAATCCGATTTTCCTTATACCGTGTGTATTAGTCCAGGTGAAAAAAAAAATCCGATTTTCCTGATATGGTGGGTAATAGTCCAGGTGGAAAAAAATCCGATTTTCCTGATATGGTGGGTAATAGTCCAGGTGAAAAAAAATCCGATTTTCCTGATACGTTGGGTAATAGTCCAGGTAAAAAAAATCCGATTTTCCTGATACCGTGGGTATTAGTCGAGGTGAAAAAAATTCGATTTTCCTGATACCGTGGGTAACAGTGCAGGTGAAAAAAATCCAATTTTCCTTATACCGTGGGTAATAGTCCAGGTGAAAAAAATCAAAATTTCCTGATACCGTGGGTAATACATACCTGTCAACTATCCCGTTTATCCCAGGATAACCCCTTATTTTTAACCCCCTTCCCGCCCCATCCCGTCTTATTAATTTTCAGGTGAAAATTAATAAATATTTAAATTAAATTTTTAAAATAAATATTAATAAAATATTTTCCAGGTGAAAAAAATCCGATTTTCATGATACCATGGGTAATAGTGCAAGTGAAAAAAATCCAATTTTCCTGATACGGTGGGTAATAGTCCAGGTGAAAAAAAATCCGATTTTCCTGATACCGTGGGTAATAGTCCAGGAGACAAAAATCCGATTTTCCTGATACGGTGGGTAATAGTCCAGGTGAAAAAAATCCGATTTTCCTGATACGGTGGGTAATAGTCCAGGAGAAAAAAATCCGATTTTCCTGATACCGTGGGTAATAGTCCAGGTGAAATAAATCCGATTTTCCTGATACCGCGAGTAATGGTGGAGGTGAAAAAAATCCGATTTTCCTTATGCCGTGGGTAATAGTCCAGATGAAAAAAATTTGATTTTCCTGATACCGTTGGTAATATATTGTGATGTTAAAAAAATCTGATTTTCCTGATACGTTGGGTAACAGTGCAGGTGAAAAAAATCCGATTTTCCTGATTACGGGGGTAATGGTGCAGGTGAAAAAAATCCGATTTTCCTTATGCCATGGGTAATAGTCCAGGTGAAAAAAATCTGATTTTCCTGATACTGTGGGTAATATATTGTCCAGGTGAAAAAAAATCAGATTTTCCTGATACCGTGGGTAATAGTCCAGGTGAAAAAAATCCAATTTTCCTGATACCGTGGGTAATAGTCCAGGTGAAAAAAATCCAATTTTCCTGATACCGTGGGTAATAGTGCAGGTGAAAAAAATCCGATTTTCCTGATACCGTGGGTAATATATTGTCCAGGTGAAAAAAATCCGATTTTCATGATACCATGGGTAATAGTGCAGGTGAAAAAAATCCGATTTTCCTGATACCGTGGGTAATAGTCGAGGTAAAAATAATCAGATTTTCAGGATACGGTGGGTAACAGTCGAGGTGAAAAAAATCAGATTTTCCTGATACGTTGGGTAACAGTTGAGGTGAAAAAAATCCGATTTTCCTGATACCGTGTGTAATATATTGTCCAGGTGAAAAAAAACTTTGATTTTCCTGATACGGTGGGTAATAGTCCAGGAGAAAAAAATCCGATTTTCCTGATACGGTGGGTAATAGTCCAGGTGAAAAAAAATCCGATTTTCCTGATACCATGGGTAATAGTCCAGGAGAAAAAAATCCGATTTTCCTGATACGGTGGGTAATAGTCCAGGTGAAAAAAATCCGATTTTCCTGATACGGTGGGTAATAGTCCAGGAGAAAAAAACCCGATTTTCCTGATACCGTGGGTAATAGTCCAGGTGAAAAAATCCGATTTTCCTGATACGGTGGGTATTAGTTGAGGTGAAAAAAAATCCGATTTTCCTGATACCGTGGGTAATATATTGTCCAGGTGAAAAAAATCCGATTTTCCTGATACCGTGGGTAATAGTCGAGGGGAAAAAAACCCGATTTTCCTGATACGTTGGGTAACAGTCGAGGTGAAAAAAATCCGATTTTCCTGATACCATGGGTAATATATTGTCCAGGTGAAAAAAACTTTGATTTTCCTGATACGGTGGGTAATAGTCCAGGAGAAAAAAAAATCCGATTTTCCTGATATGGTGGGTATTAGTCGAGGTGAAAAAAATCCGATTTTCCTGATACCATGGGTAACAGTGCAGGTGAAAAAAATCCGATTTTCCTGATACCGCGAGTAATGGTCCAGGTGAAAAAAATCCAATTTTCCTGATACCGTTGGTAATAGTGCAGGTGAAAAAAAATCCGATTTCCCTTATACCATGGGTAATAGTCCAGGTGAAAAAAATCAAATTTTCCTGATACCGTGGGTAATAGTCGAGGTAAAAAAATCCGATTTTCCTGATACGTTGGGTAACAGTCGAGGTGAAAAAAATCTAATTTTCCTGATACGGTGGGTAATAGTTGAGGTGAAAAAAATCAGATTTTCCTGATACCGTGTGTATTAGTCCAGGTGAAAAAAAAATCTGATTTTCCTGATACGGTGGGTAATAGTCCAGGTGAAAAAAATCCGATTATCCTGATACTGTGAGTAATACATACCTGTCAACTATCCCGTTTATCCCAGGATAACCCCTTATTTTTAACCCTCTTCCCGCCCCATCCCGTTTTATTAATTTTCAGGTGAAAATTAATAAATATTTAAATTAATTTTTTAAAATAAATATTAATAAAATATTTTCCAGGTGAAAAAAATCCGATTTTCATGATACCATGGGTAATAGTGCAGGTGAAAAAAATCCGATTTTCCTGATACTGTGGGTAATAGTCGAGGTAAAAATAATCAGATTTTCCTGATACGGTGGGTAACAGTCGAGGTGGAAAAAAAAATCAGATTTTCCTGATACGTTGGGTAACAGTCGAGGTGAAAAAAAATCCGATTTTCCTGATACCGTGGGTAATACATTGTCCAGGTGAAAAAAATCCGATTTTCCTGATACCGTGGGTAATAGTCGAGGGGAAAAAAACCCGATTTTCCTGATACGTTGGGTAACAGTCGAGGTGAAAAAAATCCGATTTTCCTGATACCATGGGTAATATATTGTCCAGGTGAAAAAAACTTTGATTTTCCTGATACGGTGGGTAATAGTCCAGGAGAAAAAAATCCGATTTTCCTTATACCGTGGGTAATAGTCCAGGTGAAAAAAATCCGATTTTCCTGATACCGTGTGTATTAGTCCAGGTGAAAAAAATCCGATTTTCCTGATACCGTGTGTATTAGTCCAGGTGAAAAAAAAATCCGATTTTCCTGATATGGTGGGTAATAGTCCAGGTGAAAAAAAATCCGATTTTCCTGATATGGTGGGTAATAGTGCAGGTGAAAAAAATCCAATTATCCTGATACTGTGAGTAATACATACCTGTCAATTATCCCGTTTATCCCAGGATAACCCCTTATTTTTAACCCTCTTCCCGCCCCATCCTGTTTTATTAATTTTCAGGTGAAAATTAATAAATATTTAAATTAATTTTTTAAAATAAATATTAATAAAATATTTTCCAGGTGAAAAAAATTCGATTTTCATGATACCATGGGTAATAGTGCAGGTGAAAAAAATCCGATTTTCCTGATACCGTGGGTAATAGTCGAGGTAAAAATAATCAGATTTTCAGGATACGGTGGGTAACAGTCGAGGTGAAAAAAATCCGATTTTCCTGATACCGTGTGTAATATATTGTCCAGGTGAAAAAAAACTTTGATTTTCCTGATACGGTGGGTAATAGTCCAGGAGAAAAAAATCCGATTTTCCTGATACGGTGGGTAATAGTCCAGGTGAAAAAAATCCGATTTTCCTGATACGGTGGGTAATAGTCCAGGAGAAAAAAATCCGATTTTCCTGATACCGTGGGTAATAGTCCAGGTGAAAAAAAATCTGATTTTCCTGATACCGTGGGTAATATATTGTCCAGGTGAAAAAAATCCGATTTTCCTGATACCGCGAGTAATGGTGGAGGTGAAAAAAATCCGATTTTCTTTATGCCGTGGGTAATAGTCCAGGTGAAAAAAAATCTGATTTTCCTGATACCGTGGGTAATATATTGTCCAGGTGAAAAAAATCCGATTTTCCTGATACCGCGAGTAATGGTGGAGGTGAAAAAAATCCAATTTTCTTTATGCCGTGGGTAATAGTCCAGGTGAAAAAATCCGATTTTCCTGATACGGTGGGTATTAGTTGAGGTGAAAAAAATCCGATTTTCCTGATACCGTGGGTAATATATTGTCCAGGTGAAAAAAATCCGATTTTCCTGATACCGTGGGTAATAGTCGAGGGGAAAAAAACCCGATTTTCCTGATACGTTGGGTAACAGTCGAGGTGAAAAAAATCCGATTTTCCTGATACCATGGGTAATATATTGTCCAGGTGAAAAAAACTTTGATTTTCCTGATACGGTGGGTAATAGTCCAGGAGAAAAAAAATCCGATTTTCCTTATACCGTGGGTAATAGTCCAGGTGAAAAAAAATCCGATTTTCCTGATACCGTGTGTATTAGTCCAGGTGAAAAAAAAATCCGATTTTCCTGATACGTTGGGTAACAGTCGAGGTGAAAAAAAATCCGATTTTCCTGATATGGAGGGTATTAGTCGAGGTGAAAAAAATCCGATTTTCCTGATACCATGGGTAACAGTGCAGGTGAAAAAATCCGATTTTCCTGATACCGCGAGTAATGGTCCAGGTGAAAAAAATCCGATTTTCCTGATACCGTTGGTAATAGTGCAGGTGAAAAAAAATCCGATTTCCCTTATACCGTGGGTAATAGTCCAGGTGAAAAAAATCAAATTTTCCTGATACCGTGGGTAATAGTCGAGGTAAAAAAAATCCGATTTTCCTGATACGTTGGGTAACAGTCGAGGTGAAAAAAATCCGATTTTCCTGATACCATGGGTAATATATTGTCCAGGTGAAAAAAAACTTTGATTTTCCTGATACGGTGGGTAATAGTCCAGGAGAAAAATATCCGATTTTCCTTATACCGTGGGTAATAGTCCAGGTGAAAAAAATCCGATTTTCCTGATACCGTGTGTATTAGTCCAGGTGAAAAAAAAATCCGATTTTCCTGATATGGTGGGTAATAGTCCAGGTGAAAAAAAATCCGATTTTCCTGATATGGTGGGTATTAGTCGAGGTGAAAAAAATCCGATTTTCCTGATACCATGGGTAACAGTGCAGGTGAAAAAAATCCGATTTTCCTGATACCGCGAGTAATGGTCCAGGTGAAAAAAATCCGATTTTCCTGATACCGTTGGTAATAGTGCAGGTGAAAAAAATCCGATTTTCCTTATACCGTGGGTAATAGTCCAGGTGAAAAAAATCAAATTTTCCTGATACCGTGGGTAATAGTCGAGGTAAAAAAAATCAGATTTTCCTGATACGTTGGGTAACAGTCGAGGTGAAAAAAATCTAATTTTCCTGATACGGTGGGTAATAGTCGAGGTGAAAAAAATCAGATTTTCCTGATACCGTGTGTATTAGTCCAGGTGAAAAAAAAAATCTGATTTTCCTGATACGGTGGGTAATAGTCCACGTGAAAAAAATTCGATTATCCTGATACTGTGAGTAATACATACCTGTCAACTATCCCGTTTATCCCAGGATAACCCCTTATTTTTAACCCTCTTCCCGCCCCATCCCGTTTTATTAATTTTCAGGTGAAAATTAATAAATATTTAAATTAATTTTTTAAAATAAATATTAATAAAATATTTTCCAGGTGAAAAAAATCCGATTTTCATGATACCATGGGTAATAGTGCAGGTGAAAAAAATCCGATTTTCCTGATACAGTGGGTAACAGTCGAGGTGAAAAAAAAATCAGATTTTCCTGATACGTTGGGTAACAGTCGAGGTGAAAAAAAATCCGATTTTCCTGATACCGTGGGTAATATATTGTCCAGGTGAAAAAAATCCGATTTTCCTTATACCGTGGGTAATAGTCCAGGTGAAAAAAATCCGATTTTCCTGATACCGCGAGTAATGGTGGAGGTGAAAAAAATCCGATTTTCTTTATGCCGTGGGTAATAGTCCAGGTGAAAAAATCCGATTTTCCTGATACGGTGGGTATTAGTTGAGGTGAAAAAAATCCGATTTTCCTGATACCGTGGGTAATACATTGTCCAGGTGAAAAAAATCCGATTTTCCTGATACCGTGGGTAATAGTCGAGGGGAAAAAAACCCGATTTTCTTGATACGTTGGGTAACAGTCGAGGTGAAAAAAATCCGATTTTCCTGATACCATGGGTAATATATTGTCCAGGTGAAAAAAACTTTGATTTTCCTGATACGGTGGGTAATAGTCCAGGAGAAAAAAATCCGATTTTCCTTATACCGTGGGTAATAGTCCAGGTGAAAAAAATCCGATTTTCCTGATACCGTGTGTATTAGTCCAGGTGAAAAAAAAATCCGATTTTCCTGATATGGTGGGTAATAGTCCAGGTGAAAAAAAATCCGATTTTCCTGATATGGTGGGTAATAGTCCAGGTGAAAAAAATCCAATTATCCTGATACTGTGAGTAATACATACCTGTCAATTATCCCGTTTATCTCAGGATAACCCCTTATTTTTAACCCTCTTCCCGCCCCATCCTGTTTTATTAATTTTCAGGTGAAAATTAATAAATATTTAAATTAATTTTTTAAAATAAATATTAATAAAATATTTTCCAGGTGAAAAAAATCCAATTTTCCTGATACAGTGGGCAATACATAACTGGCAACTATCCCGTTTTTCCTGGGGAAACCCCTTATATTTACCCCTCTTCCCACCCCATCCCGTTTTATTAATTTTCAGGTGAAAATTAATAAATATTTATGTAAACAAAAATTAATAAATATTAATAAAATAATTTCCAGGTGAAAAAAATCCGACTTTCCGGATACAGTAGGTAATAGTCCAGGTGAAAAAAATCCAATTTTCCTGATACCGTGGGTAACAGTGCAGGTGAAAAAAATCCGATTTTCCTGATTACGGGGGTAATGGTGCAGGTGAAAAAAATCCGATTTTCCTTATGCCATGGGTAATAGTCCAGGTGAAAAAAATCTGATTTTCCTGATACTGTGGGTAATATATTGTCCAGGTGAAAAAAAAATCTGATTTTCCTGATACCGTGGGTAATAGTCCAGGTGAAAAAAATCCGATTTTCCTGATACCGTGGGTAATATATTGTCCAGGTGAAAAAAATCCAATTTTCCTGATACCGTGGGTAATAGTGCAGGTGAAAAAAAATCCAATTTTCATGATACCATGGGTAATAGTGCAGGTGAAAAAAATCCGATTTTCCTGATACTGTGGGTAATAGTCGAGGTAAAAATAATCAGATTTTCCTGATACGGTGGGTAACAGTCGAGGTGAAAAAAATCAGATTTTCCTGATACGTTGGGTAACAGTCGAGGTGAAAAAAAATCCGATTTTCCTGATACTGTGGGTAATATATTGTCCAGGTGAAAAAAATCCAATTTTCCTTATACCGTGGGTAATAGTCCAGGTGAAAAAAATCCGATTTTCCTGATACCGCGAGTAATGGTGGAGGTGAAAAAAATCCGATTTTCTTTATGCCGTGGGTAATAGTCCAGGTGAAAAAATCCGATTTTCCTGATACGGTGGGTATTAGTTGAGGTGAAAAAAATCTGATTTTCCTGATACCGTGGGTAATACATTGTCCAGGTGAAAAAAATCCGATTTTCCTGATACCGTGGGTAATAGTCGAGGGGAAAAAAACCCGATTTTCCTGATACGTTGGGTAACAGTCGAGGTGAAAAAAATCCGATTTTCCTGATACCATGGGTAATATATTGTCCAGGTGAAAAAAACTTTGATTTTCCTGATACGGTGGGTAATAGTCCAGGAGAAAAAAATCCGATTTTCCTTATACCGTGGGTAATAGTCCAGGTGAAAAAAATCCGATTTTCCTGATACCGTGTGTATTAGTCCAGGTGAAAAAAAATCCGATTTTCCTGATATGGTGGGTAATAGTCCAGGTGGAAAAAAATCCGATTATCCTGATACTGTGAGTAATACATACCTGTCAATTATCCCGTTTATCCCAGGATAACCCCTTATTTTTAACCCTCTTCCCGCCCCATCCTGTTTTATTAATTTTCAGGTGAAAATTAATAAATATTTAAATTAATTTTTTAAAATAAATATTAATAAAATATTTTCCAGGTGAAAAAAATCCAATTTTCCTGATACAGTGGGCAATACATAACTGGCAACTATCCCGTTTTTCCTGGGGAAACCCCTTATATTTACCCCTCTTCCCACCCCATCCCGTTTTATTAATTTTCAGGTGAAAATTAATAAATATTTATGTAAACAAAAATTAATAAATATTAATAAAATAATTTCCAGGTGAAAAAAATCTGATTTTCCGGATACAGTAGGTAATAGTCCAGGTGAAAAAAATCCAATTTTCCTGATACCGTGGGTAATAGTCCAGGTGAAAAAAAACTGATTTTCCTGATAGCATTGGTAATATATTGTGAGGTTAAAACAATCTGATTTTCCTGATACCGTGGGTAACAGTGCAGGTGAAAAAAATCTGATTTTCCTGATACCGGGGGTAATGGTGCAGGTGAAAAAAATCCGATTTTCCTTATGCCATGGGTAATAGTCCAGGTGAAAAAAATCCAATTTTCCTGATACTGTGGGTAATATATTGTCCAGGTGAAAAAAAAATCTGATTTTCCTGATACCGTGGGTAATAGTCCAGGTGAAAAAAATCCAATTTTCCTGATACCGTGGGTAATAGTGCAGGTGAAAAAAATCCGATTTTCCTGATACGTTGGGTAACAGTCGAGGTGAAAAAAATCCGATTTTCCTGATACCGTGTGTAACACATACCTGTCAACTGTCCCGTTTTTCCCAGGAAAACCCCTTATTTGTACTCCTCTTCCCACCTATCCTATTTTATTAATTTCCCCCTTTTTTCCCCTTACTTTTTTTATAAAACAATCCTGACTTGAGCAGCAGTATGTTTTTCCAGTCACCAGAGGTCGCTATTTGTGGCTTTTCGCTTGTGGAAAGGGAGAGAGAGAGAGAAGGTGGTGGGGACTTTTTGTATTCCCCCTGTCAAGTATCCTGTATTTGCCAGGAAATTTTCCCCCATCAAGTATCCTGTATTTGCTGGGAAATTTCCCCCCTGTCATCCCGTATTTGCCGGGAAATTTCCCCCCTGTCAAGTATCCTGTATTTGCCGGGAAATTTCTCTTATTTCTGAATCCAAAACTTGACAGGTATGATCAGACATCCTGGCCATAAATAGACTCTCTTACTCAAATGTCTAATAAAAATATTTTGAGAATTGGGCTATTGGGATATTATATCTGAAGAGAATATTAGTGGAAATATATGGAGATCCATTAAGCCTTATCCAATGTGTTACTTAGCTGGAGGGAGATAAATATAGATTTATTGTGATAAATTAAAATCAGGAAACAGTAAGCTAGTTTTCAAATGCAGCTCATCCAAACTGAGGTATAGGAATGCAGTAGTTACAATGGTGGGATGCATTTTTTTCTACCTAGTCTATGGGCATAGCATGGTGGGCGTGGCCAGGGGAAAAGTCCTGCGTTGCATCCGAATTACAACTACTGTACTTTATTTCAAAACTTGGGTGGGCGGGGCCAGCCAGAATTTCTGCTACCAGTTCTGGCGAACTGGGGCGAACCTGCTGAATTCCACCACTGAATAGTTACATATTGATAAACGTTAACTTGAGTTTTGTTTATACTGCAAATCAAGTAAAATTTGAAACAAAACCCATCTATCTCCAATTGCAAGAAATAGCATTCATATGAGCTCTTCAAATTCTATTTCATTTCATGTTTAATTTATATACCGCTTTACTCTACCCAGTGGGTGACTCAAAGCGGTTTACACGGGTAATACAAATATATACCGTATTTTCTGGCGTATAAGACGACTGGGCGTATAAGACAACCCCCAACTTCCAGTTAAAATATAGACTTTGGAATATACTCGCTGTATAAGTCTACCCCTATTCCAACCCACACCAAATAAAAATTAAAAAACATAAGATTTGATTTCAATATGGTAATTTTAATTCAAATGCTTATGGCATGCATGTACTTAGCAGAAAAACTGACACGTATAAACATAAGGCTGTTTTTCATCAAACATGTAAATGTAAACCAGTCCATTAAACTTTTCCTAATTCACTCTAAAGGTGTGGGAGCTGCCATGCTGTTTATTTTCTAAGGTGTCAGCCCACTGGAACTGATGATGATAGAAGGGGGGAAAAACAATAGAGAGAGAACAAGTGCCTGGCAAGTCCCTGGTGAGTTAGCAACGCCCATCATAACTGCAAGTTATGGTATTTTTACAGGTTTTGCTAGCATGACAGGTTCCCTTTAAAAGCCTTCAAAATCCTCCTGTTCATCATCTGATACCATAAGTACATCAATGATATCTTATGGAACCTTTGTAAGGCATTCATCGTATGGATTGAATTCCGTATCAGATGATGTGGTCTCAGCTTCATCTTCACCTTCATCTTGCCACAAGTAGTCGTCCTCCATACCATCTAATGAATTTGATATTCCACACTTCTTGAAAGACTTGATTACTGTTTCTGCATCAATATCATTCCAGGCTTTTGTGACAAACTTGCACAAAACATCCAACTGTGGAGCACGCATGTTTCCTCCTTTTGTGAACGACTTTTCGCCGCTAACCATCCATTCATTCCACTGTTCTCAAATGCGGTCTTTAAATGGCTTGTTTAGGCACACATCCAGTGGCTGTACCAATGATGTCAATCCTGCAGGAATAACTGCTGCATCTGTCTTTAGTCTTGCAAGCCTTTCCTTGGTGCTGGGAGTTAAATGAGCCCTGAACATATCCCACACCAGTTTTAGTGTATGGGACCAAAGACAACGAACAGCCGAAAGGTTGGCTTAACGCAGGTTTATTGCATGATGATCCAGGGGAACATGAGGTAATGGCGGATGGGTAGCTCAATATATACAGTGGCTATACATTTGAATGTGGCTCCTCGACAGTCTATTGGTTACTGTCCGCGTGACGTCACGGACGGTCACACCCTTCTTGTCCAGGTGTAGGTGATGGCGGGAATCTTCCCGCGCTGTTGTTTGCTGGTGAGTCTGGGCCAGGAGAGCTTGAACGCTCGCTATTGCCACCAGGTGGTCATTAGCTCGCGTCCTATTGCAAGGGCTACAGTTAAGCAGCTGCTGGTTATAATGTTACACAAGCATGGTTACATTGGATACACGTGAATGGATACATTGTAAAAGGTACAGTCATAGAACACAACACCAGTAGACTACGTTTTTGAATAAGTCCACCTGGTCGCCTGCTCCATACATTATCAAGCCATAGCTTTATCCCTTCTTCATCCATCCAGCCTTTTTCATTTACGTGTACAAAACAACCAACAGGGAACTTGAATTTCGGCATTGTTTTTCTTTTAAAAATAATCATTGGTCTCAGTTTGGCACCATCAGCTGTGCATCCCAGTACCACTGTAAAACAGGACATCTCATGTCCTGTTGTTTTAATTAAAATTGTTTTTTCACCTTTTTGATGGACAGTTTTATTTCCAACCATATCAAAATTCATTGGAGTTTCGTCCATATTTCCAATACTACTTAATGCATAGCCATGTTTAGTGCGCTGTCGCATTATGTATTGATGGAAACTATTTACTTTGCTATCAAGATCTGCAGGTAATTTTTGGGCAATTTTCGTCTTTTGCCTCAGTACCATATTATGCCTTTCCATGAATCTAGTACACCAGGATACAGTGGCCTTAAATCTGTTGCTGTGATCTGGGTTAGATTTGGCCCACTGAAGTGCAAACAAACTATTTGATTTCGTGTCACTATATAACCATTTTGGTGATGCTCATTCACCATGTCTGTTACTTGTTTTTCTAGTTCTGGCCAATATGGGGTGCCTCTTCTTAATGCACACTTACCCCTTGGCATACTCTTTAATGCTTTTTAATTTGCTTTCCAGTCACGAACCATCTTTTCTGATACTCCATATTGTCTTTCAGCAGCGCAGTTATTATGTTCCATGGCAAAGTTTACAACTTTGAGTTTGAAACTGGCTTCATATTTCTTTCTTCTTGCTGGTGCGGCCATGATGGGGTTTTGACTGTTGGACATTTTTATATAAGGTATTTTACTGTATGAACAGGTACAGATACAGATACTGATGCTTTACTGTATCTGGTACCCAGTATAGAACAACCAGCCAATCACAGCAAGTGATGTGCCTTACAACTGCTTTGATTGGTTAGAGTGGTCTGCCTCTCAGATCTCGCACATGCTCAATAGCGAGATCTGAAAGGCAGAAGGAACAGTACAGTAATTGGAGGAGGGATAAAGGAGAAGGTAAGAGGCGTGTACAGTGGCTCTTTTTTTTTACAGTGGCTCATTATCGGATGGCTGCAGCTTGCTTCTCCCTGCTTCATATAGTCACCATATGAAGCAGGGAGAAGCAAGCTTTTGTTTAACAGCTGACCGGTGGGGAAAGCCACCTGCTGCTGCCGCGAGGCTGAGGGTGGTGATATCCGGGCGGCCCCTTGTTCCGGAGGCCTCGTGGCGGCGGCGGATGACTTTTCCCGCCGGTCAGCTGGTCCTCTGCCTCACCACCTGGGGGGGGTGTTGAGGAGGAGGAGCAGCAGCAGTTGTAAGGGAAGGCGTCTGCGAAGCTCTGCTTGCCTGGGGAATGTGTTTCTAGACAAGCAGAGCTTTGTAGATGCCTTCCCTGAAGAGCGTGGGGCTGCCTTCTGCCTGGGAAGCTGCTGGGTCGGCAAGCGCTTTGCCTCCTCATAAGCCAGCTGCCTGAGTCGCAAAGCACTTGCCAATCCAGGTCGCTTGCTTGCGAGGAGACAGGGGCTCTTTCCCAACCCTCCGCAAACCAACTGGCTGGGTCGCAAAGTGCTTGCTGATCCAGGCGCCTCAACACCTCCCCCACGGGGGTGGTGGTGAGGCAGCCCCGCACTCTTTAGGAAAGGCATCTACAAAGCTCTGCTTGTCTAGAAACACATTCCCCAGGCAAGCGGAGCTTCGTAGACGCCTTCCCTGAAGAGCGTGGGGCTGCCCTGCATGGGAAGCTGCTGGGTCGGCAAGGAGGAGCAGCAGCAGCAGCTGACTGGTGGGGAAATCCATCCACCGCCGTGAGGCTGAGGGTGGTGATATCTGGGCGGCCCCTTGTTCCGGAGGCCTCGCGGCGGTGGCAGCAAATGGCTTTCCCCGCCGGTCAGCTGGTCCTCCTCCTCACCACCTCTGGGGTTGGGGGTGGGGGTGGTGAGGATCAGCAGCAGCAGCAGCAGCAGCAGCAGCAGCTGACCGGCGGGGAAATCCATCTGCCGCCACCGCTGCAAGGCTGAGGGTGGTGATATCCGGGCAGCCCCTTATTATTATTATTATTATTATTATTATTATTATTATTATTATTATTATTATTATTATTATTATTATTATTATTATTATTATTATTATTATTATTATTATTTATACCCCACCCTCCTGGTGCAAGCACTGCTCAGGGAGGCTTACAATACAAAGAAAAAAATAACAATATATAATACACAATAAGTACAAAAGAAAAAATACAACTACTCACAATTTCACAAAATACAATAATAACACAGTTCACAGAGCCCATTTGTTGTATTGTTTGTTATATTTATACCATGTTAGTAATCCTTCACAACAGCAAAAGAAAGTGAAATTGTATGGACATGTACTCGGAAAACATCCAGTTACATTAAATGGATTTATTCTCAAGCAAATATGTAGAGCAGGGATTCTCAACCTGCAGCCCATGGGCTGGATGTGGCCCGTGGCACCATTTCATGTGAATCCCTCATTGCCTCCACCACACCAGGAGGTGCCATGTGGTGAAGGAAGGGCAAAATGGCTGTGTGGCCCCTGAAGCTGTCTGAGGGAGTATGTTGAATCCGAAGCAAGATGTATTCTAACCAGCAGTGTCGGGTTAAACTCAGTGATTCTTTATTCAGCTCAGTATTCGGACTGGGGAGTGGGGACTATCAGGGACGTAGGGGGAGGAACATGCCTCACAAAGGCTCCAATGGGCACCCAGAATTTTTCTTGGGGACACCCAGCGGGGCGGACCTTTAAGATCCAGCGTCCTGCTGCCTTTATGAGCACTCCTCACCCTAGCCCAATTCGCTGGGGTCAAGGACAGAGTAGCCTTCTACATATGGCAGGTAATATTAATCACTTGGCAGAAGCTAGGCTTCTTAGTGCTGCTACTCCTCCCCTCCCTTTTACAGACAGAGCAATTACTCTCACCTCCTTCCGGGTTTCAAAGCGATGAGGATAAATTGAAGCCACTTCAGCTCTGCTGCTTTTCCTTCTTCTTTACAAAGGCAGGCAACACAAGACTGGCTTTTGAAGATTTATTGAAGGAACACAATACTGGATACAGATCTTAAAATAATCTACACTATAAAACACAATCTAATAAAACAAATAAATGAAATAAAAATCTTGCTAGCTCCCTAGCAGGTTCAGCTTTATTGGTTAAGGGGCGGTTCTGCCTCTCATGGCATTGCATTAGCCCTGAAGAGACATTTTGGGGAGCTGTCGGACAAGAGCTCCCGCTGAAATCAAAATCATGGTGATAAGAGACAAGGGTTCCCCCTTGTCTCAGGAGTGGCTTCCGAATGAACAAATTGGCCTCCTTTTTATAGAGAAAAAGAGCTTTGGAATGTGGTGATCTAATGAGAAAGCACCTTTGGTTCCCATGAGAAAGAGTGATGTCTCCAAGGACCTTTGCAGGTGCAGGTACCATCTGCTCCACATGTGGCCCCTACCTTTGCTTTCTCTGGGAAAGTCCTGTTCTAACAGGTGTCCTGGCAATTAGTTTGATTGACAGGAATGGAGGCGTCATCACCCTCGTGGTGTAGTCAGCTGACCTAGCTGTCAGTCAGTACCCTCGTGGGGACTGCAGGTGTTTCATTGGAATGTGTCCAGTTCTGGATACTCACTTTTCCCTCCTCCCTTTGGGAAGGCTACTTATTCTAACTATACATCATTGTCATGTCAGACTAACAGCCTGGCATTGCAATGTGTTTCTAAAATGAAAACTGGCATTTGTAACCCTAAGAAAAATGCAAAAATGTGTCTTAACACTACATGAATCAAATGTCACCTTAAAATTAAGACAAGGTCGCATGTGGAAACCATGACAGGGACTATATACAAGGATGGCCTCTATATATACAGTGATTTGACCGTTATAAAACAAGATACATTTAGGCAGCTTCCGGATGGAGCAAACAAAGTTCAACTCCAATACTATGGTGCGCTGACATGTATTTGAATTTCGCGCCTTTTAGAAGGGTGCACTTTTCTGCTCTTTGTTTTGGCGTGGTTTGATTTTTGAAAAGGAATTAACCTTTTAACACAACAGAGTATGACCCAGACCCGGCTTTAAAGGGTTGAGAACTCCTGATATAGGGGATTGTAGGCTGAATCAGGCCAAGAAGTGAGAAAGCTCCCTGATCTTGCCCACTCCATCCCAAGAAGCTGAGCAGTTATAAATGTTGTCTTTTATTTATCTAGAGCCCTAGGTAGTTGTAAATAGCATTGCTTCAGATTAACATATTTGCCTCTTGGCAGTCAGATCAAGTCAACAACTGAGTGTTTGAAGAATGTGTGTGCACGCACATGCGTAACAGAAACTAAATGGTATTAGTGGGAAATTGCATTGGGGAAAATTAACTTCACGGTTACACTGTTTAAGATGTGATTAAATAATGCAATTTACAACTCAAGCCCACAGGGTGTGCTTAAAAACAATAATTAGGTAGAGGTTGCCCTTCCTCAAAAGCCAGTCATATCAAACTCTAGTGTGCGGTGCTCATCTCTATTTACAGCCAAAGAGCCAGTGCTGTCTGGGTCTGAAGACCTCCATGGTCATGTGGCAGGCATGACTAGACACTGGAGTGCACAGAAAGCTGTTCACCTTCCCACCAAATGGGTACCTACTTATTTACCTGCAGTTTCTTGCTTTCGAACTGGCAGGAGCTGGGACAGAGACAGAAGATCACTCCATCAGGCAGCACTCAAGTCTCGACCCGCCGACCTTCCAGTCATTGATTCAGTGTTTTAACCACTAAGCCACCGCAGTCCCTTCTAAAAACAAAATATACCTTACCAAAATTTCATGGAAGTTTGAAATGTAGGAGAAAAAGATAAAATATATTTTGCAGCATGGCCTTTGTGGTTTTCTCATTGCTTGCTTGAAACGAATCCTCAGTGTTTTAAAATGCTCTTAATATGTTTTATATTCAATCTAACAAGGTTCAGCTGCAGTTGTCAATCAAGTCAAGGTCCTAAAATAAGATTTTCTTCCTTTGGGGCCACTGCTCTTGTAATATATTTGCATAAACCCCTCTGCCTGTTACTGTTCTGCTAGCCTGACGGAGCTGTGATGGCTAGTAAGATGCCTTCATCTCACTGGCTGATTTACTCTGTATTTTTCCAGCAACCAAGTGACATGAGGAAATATCTCCTTGTTAGGTAACCTAAGTGGGGGAAATGATGCATGTCAGTAAACTAGCAGCAGTTAATGTTTTTCAAATACTTTGGAGCAGATGCCTGAACATTTGTGTAGGAATCGGGGCCGCTGGGGGCCGGAAGGTCCCGGAGGAGGACTGATCAAGTAACGACACGAGACAAGCTGCTGGATCGATCAGACACTTTATTGGCAAAAGGCAGAATCATTTATAGGGAAAAAGTGCAACGGTGGCAAACTGTCCTCTGGCAAGGCATTACCCCATACGTTGACACATGTTAATGGGAAAACCTTCAAAGGGGAAGTTAATTAACTCGGGGTAAACAGGGAACAAGATTGACCATTGTCTTGGGGCTTAGGCAGGGGTAAACATGGCTTGTTTGCACCAGGGATTTCCCCAAGCCGGGAGATGAGTCATTATGGTTCATGGATCAGCTATCTGCTTACTCGGCAGAGTCGCGGGTCAGGTCACCTTAATTGGGTGAATCAAACCCTATACTTTATTCACCCCCCTTAATTTGACGACCGGTGAGCCCACTGGTCGGGAGCCTGTCTCACCGCAGTGGTCTCTGGTCTATTCCGTGCCCTGTGGGGCACGGGGAATCCATATCTCCCCTTTATTTTCTATTTAAGAACCTGACCGGCGACCTTACGCAAGATAGGCATCAGCTGTTGAGCTGGGATGACGTCACGGGATTTCCCTCTGGGGCGGCACTTGGAGATCAGCGAGGGAATACACTGAGCAAAGCAACAGAGCGTAATGCCTAGTATGGCTATTCCCACCACTATCTGAAGCACCGTCTGTAGCCATCCCCAGGGGATCCATGACCACATCCAATTCCATAGGGAATCCCACCAGGCTCCCCACGCGGAGCCTTCCGTAATGCCTGCAACAAGGGAATGCAGGTCCTTGATCTGGTTTTGTATTTTCCGGGAGTTGTCAGTAAGGTTAAAACAGCACATCCCATGGACAGATTCGCACCCCAGGTGGTGCAATAAAAGGAGGTAGTCGATAGCCGCTCGATTATCAAGAACAGCTTGGCGGAGTTCCACCTGCTCTTGATTAAGGAGCGCTATCGCTGAGGAGGTATGATTGATGGTTTTTGCTAAACCGCAGGCCAAATGACCAATTCTCCGTGCGTTGCCGGTGGCCAACCCCGGCACGCCGATCAAACTGACGGATAGGGAAACATACTCAGCGGGACTCATTACTCTGATGCTGCTGTCACAAGAGCTGTCTAACTGGGTTGTGCGTGTGTGCCGAATGAGCGGGGAAACATTCACATGGGATACATTTGTGTCACTAGAGCGTGGGGCAATCATGTCCCGGGTAGGGAGTACAAGTGTCAAGCGACTAATACAACACATTGAGTCCGACAGATTGGCAGGGATGTAGTTCCAGGTGTGCTGGTTGCAGGTAAAGAACCACCCTGAGGGCAGGGTGACATGAGCGTACAATGAGATGAGGGTCTCCGGTTTACTGCAAGTCCAGTTGGCAACGCCAGGGTCAATACAGCGGCGCCGTGCCTGACCGTCTGCGGTGCAACCGGTCATGCTGGTGCAGGCGGCGCTCGGGCTGACCGCCACCCGAGGGGTATGGAGGGTGGCTGCATCAGCCGGCAAGGTTGGGGTAAGTTGCTGTCCCCCCCAGCGTGCATATGCCGAGAAGGCGGTAGGAGAGTGAGGGGCAAAGGATGCTTTTCGCAACCAAGCACCGTCCTCGGTGTGCTCGTCCGGGGTATGGCACACCGGGATGAGACAGGTGCTGAGCATGGATGCAGAACCAACGTCCTGCTGTAAGCAAAAATCGGACTGGTTGACGAGACCCGCCAACCTTTCCCACAAGTTGTACTGCATTCGTGTAGACAGGTCTTCACCAGGCGACAAACCGTCGGCCTGGATTGAGGCTGCCTGGGCACCTCCCCCCAAAAGCAGGGAGAGGGCCAGGACTATGGAGATCGCCACGGTGTTGGCGTGAATCTGGGCAAAGACTGCAGCTGTGAGGTTGTCCGGCGTCGGCTCCTTCCCCTCGCGCTGGACGGCGTCCTGAGCGTCATGGCAAAGATCCTTGACCATCCCCCAGGTGACTTTGGGGATCGGCTGTCGCCTCCTCCGACGGATCCTCTCGTGCAGGGTGAGGTCCTTCATCTCCGGTATCGGACTCGGGTCGGTCTGGTTCCACGCCATGCGGTTCTGTGTGGGGTTTGACACACCGAGCTGGGATCCAGATGACACCTGTAGGAGACATAACTGCAGCATACCCTCTCCCCCAGGTGACGAGCGGCACCGGCCCCCTCCAAGTGGGGTCCGGTGGCACTCGGTACCGGACCATTGGTCGCGGGAGAGCTTCCGAACGGCGGAAATGTCTCTCCTGCGGCGTGCAATCCGAAAAAACATTAAGGTGATTATATGTGAACAAAACCTTGTTTAAGCAAAACTGTGCTGCTCCTTGTGACTTGGGGAGGGCAGGAGGTTCCCCCCTTTCTATTTGTTTGTCAAGATAGGACTTTAGCGTCCGATCGACACGCTCTACAATCGCCTGCCCTTGCGGATTGTAGGGAATTCCAAAAGCGTGCTTGATGTCCCAAGTCGCCATGAAGGCGGCCAACTGCCTAGAGCAGTAGGACGGTGCGTTATCCGTTTTCACGTGCCGTGGCCTGCCCATCGCCGCGATGCAGGAAAGGAGGTGCTGCTCCACGTGGGTAGCCGTCTCCCCTTTCTGCGCCGTGGCCCAAACGAACTGGGAAAAGGTATCAATGCAGACGTGCATGTATTGCCATCTGCCAAACTGCGGCACATGCGTGACGTCCATCTGCCATACCCGGTTGGCCTCAGTCCCTCGTGGGTTGACCCCCCACGAGGGCCCCCCCGGCGCCCCTGCGCAATGCTGGCAAGAGCGGACTATACCCTGGGCTTGAGAAAGCGGCAGATTGAACTGTCTGGCGAGTGCCTTGGCATTTTGGTGAAAAAATGCATGACTTTGGATTGGAGTAGTGAAAACTCCCAAAACTGAACGTTGCTGAATTTCCTTTGCGGCCGCGTCCGCTCTGCTATTGCCCGCGGAAATCGGACCCGGTAGGTCTTGGTGACTTCGGATGTGGGCAATATAAAGCGGCTCCGTGCGGTTACGCAAATGAAATTGAGCGGTGAGAAACAGACTTAGTAAATTCTTGTCTATCGCGGGAGTGATGTAAGCTCCCGGTAGGCTGTGCAACAAATTCCTTACATACAGGCTGTCAGTAATAATATTCAAACGCTCCTGGGCGAAGGTGCGCAAGGCAAGGTTCACGGCTGCCAACTCTGCCCGCTGAGCGGACTTCTGTGGAAGAGTTAGCAGCGTGTGCCAAGCTTCGCCCTCCTGCCAGGTCAAAACACCATAGGTGCGACCTCCGTCTGTGAAAACTGTCCTGGCCCCCTGAAGCGGGACCAGCGAGAGCAATTCGAACAAGCTGACTGTTCCTGTCTGTAGGGAAACGAGTCTAGGGTCCTTGGGCAAGTGGTACGCTAAACTCCCAGTGAAACCTTCCAAGGCTATCGGAAGCGAGTCACCGAGCTGCACTAATTGGTGAATTTGTTCCTTGGTGAAAGGAACCACGATTTTGGCCAAATCATTTCCTGAAATGTCCCTAGCTCTCAGCCTGCCGCGGTAAATCACCGCGGAAACCAGCTCTTGGGGCGGAACGATGTTCCGTGGTGATGTGTTAGGCAAATAAACCCACTCCACAATTTTAGCTCCCTTCTCTGAGTCTACGCCTAATGCCCCAGTGAACATGGATCCTGACCGTACGATGTACAAATTCAGGATCGGGGCATAAGGCCCCTGGGCGATCCTATCCACCCACCTCTGGCTGAGAACTTGGTTCACTTTCTCGAGCGCCAAGCGCGCGTCTCGAGAGATTTTTATCCGGTCTGCCGGCTGCTTACCTAAAGTTAGCAGCGAGAAGAGCGGCTTTAAGAGATCCGTATCCAATCGGAAATACGGTCTGGCCCAATTAATGTTCCCTAAAATCTGCTGTAACTCTACCAGGGTGACTGAGTCCTGTAAAGCTATCTGGGGTAAAACCGGTGCGGCAAAAGAACGGAGAAGCCGATGACCCAAGTATGAAAAGGGCTCGGTTTTCTGCACCTTCTCTGGGGCTATGAGTAGACCCTTGTCCCCCAGGCTGGCCTGGAGGTCGGAAAACACTGCGCTGCCGAGTTGCGGCAACGCCACTAAGATATCATCCATGAAGTGACACACAATAGCTTTAGGGTAAAGGCTTCGAAACTTTGCCAGCGCGTTGTGAACATAAATTTGGCACAGGGTGGGCGAATTGAGCATGCCCTGTGGCAAAAATTTCCACGCGTAACGCTGCGTGGGTTCTCCGTGGTTCACAACCGGCACTGTAAAGGCGAACCTTTCCCGGTCCCGGGGGTCTAAGGGGATTGTATAGAAGCAATCCTTGAGATCTACCACTAGAATCTCCCACCCCTCGGGAATCATGTTTGGATTTGGGATGCCGCACTGAAGCGGACCCATGGGCTGAATACATTTATTGATCTCTCTGAGATCGTGGAGGAGTCGCCACTTCCCCGACTTCTTCTTAATTACAAAAACTGGCGAATTCCAGGGACTGGTGGACTGCTCTATATGTCCTGCGTCTAGCTGTTCTTTCACTAGCTGCTTTAAGGCAACCAGTTTCTCCCCCACAACCGGCCATTGTTCTACCCAGACCGGAGTGTCGGTGAGCCATTTAAGTGGCAACGCCATTACCCGAAGGTAAGGGTGGCACCGTACTGCTGGAGAATATCTCGCCCCCAAAGGTTGACGTGCACGTCAAGAATGTGCGGCCGAACTACCGCCGTGCCGTCAGCCCCTGGGATGGTGACTTCTACCCACTCTCTGCTCCTAAACGCTTCCTGAACGCCACCTATCCCCCACACATCGGAGACCGGCTCAATGGCCCACTCCCTCGGCCACTGGCTCCTGCTTATCACGGACACATCAGCTCCGGTATCGAGGAGGCCTGAGAACACCCTTTTGTTCAAAAATACCTCGATAACGGGGCGCTGCTTCCACTCAATGTTGGTCTCCACTGTCGCTAAGACCTGGTATCCTTGCACTGCCTCAACCGCGCTCAAGCAGTCTGCTGAGCCGGGCTCTGAGCTGTCACTGAGCCTCCCCTGGCTGCCTGCTGGCGAGTGACAAGGAACCATGATCAGTTGCGCTAAGGAATCTCCCTTGTGAATGGTCTGGGGCAGGTGTGTCCAGAGTTGGACCTGGAGAACGCCTGAAAAATTCGAGTCAACGACTCCTGGAATTATGAAAATTCTGCGTGCTCCAGCTACACTACGGGGCAAAACTAAACCTAAAAAGCCTCTGGGCAGGGGACCCATGTACTGGGAATCGACCAGATAGACTGTGCCTGGCAGGTCGCATGTAACGTCTGCCTGACAAGTCAATTCTAGCCCTGTGCTACCCTTGGGGCTGGCCTGTGCCCTCGTAGTGCCTGGAAAGTGCCTGGAACCTAGTCCAGCTCTGGGAAGTCCGGATTCTGGGGAATGAGAGAAGTCTCTGTTTGGACTGGGGCCAGAGACATGCCCGCGTTGCGGTTTCCCGAACTCGGACAAAACTTGGCCCAATGATAGCCTTTCTTGCACTTTGGACATGGGGTTTTTGGGGCTGTGGACTGGCTGGACCTTTGTCCGCCTCCCTTTGATCGGCATTCTTTAGCGAAGTGCCCGACCTTGCCACAAGTGTAACAAGTTCCCCTGGTCTTACCCTTGGGGTGAGATCTCTTTCCCCCCTGCACTGCTGCCGCCAGCAGACTCATCTTGTAGGAGTCCGTGCCGACGTCAGAACAGGCTCTAATCATGTCTGTCAGTGTCAGGTCAGGACGATTGCCTAGGGACTGCAAAATCCTACGACAGTCCAAGTTGGCATTGTCCTTGGCTAACTTGATCAAGAGCTCTTGCTGGGCTTGCTCATTGTCAATCTGCCTGGTGATGGCTTCTTCCAGGCGATTGATGAAGTCCATGTAGGGTTCCTGGGCTCCCTGCTTGATAGCGGTATAATTCTTAGCCGCTTTGCCAGATGCTGGGATCTTGAAGTACGCCCTATAGGCGGCTTCAGCGGACATTTCGAGAGTGGCGAGAGGCAAGTTGATTTGGGCGTTAATGGCCTCAAAGGCACCTGAGCCATATAGCTGCTCAGCGATTACCGCGCCTCCCATTCTCGCGGCTCTGGCCTGTGCCTCGAGCCGGTACTCGCTGTCCCAGATCATGTACTGGCTAGGGGTTAGCATCATCCTCATGACGGCTTTCCAGTCGTGAGGAATCCACATGGTGGTTTCGCACGCTTGCTGAAGCGAGCCCCTAGTAAAACGACTTTGGAGCCCTGTCTCTGAAATTGCTTTCCGTAAAGCCATGAGAAGCTTGTACGGGACTGGGGAATGAACTATCTGTTGCGCGCCTGTGAGCGCGTCCATCTCCATTCGGATTGGACAAATCTGTCTAAGCTCAGCTAGTTGTTCTGCCGACAATTCCCCCTTCTTGAGCTCTATCTCTGCTGTGCGCTGAAGGGCACTCTTGACAACTAGGGAAGCTGGCGCTGTCAGAGGAACGCCTGCGCTCCTCATTCCTTGCGTTCCTTCGGTGACGTCTGCAGCTGTCACCGGGGGAAGGCTTCCCTCGCTGCTATGCTGATAGCTGAATGACGGACAGAGCGCCGTGGGCGCAGCCGGGTGGATTGGCTGACCTGAGGGCTCTTCTAACGGGGGTTCTAGGGCCTCTGTCCGGGCTGGCTCGATCTGCTCTAAGAGTCCTCTACACTTTTTCCATGTGCTGACTACCCTGCCGGGCGCTTTGGGGGGCTGCTGGATGCAGTCTCCTATCTGATCCCAGAGCTTCAAGGTTAACGTACCTACTTCTGGGTAAAGTAGGCAGTGTCCCCTGAGGTACGCCAAAAGTCTCGCTAGCTCTCCGCTGTGAAATCGCAACTTAAAAACCCTGGCCAGGATTCTGAACTCCTCCTCTCGAGTTCTTTGGCTAGCGGACGGACTTGGTCTATGAGAGCAAGTTCCCATATTACCTGTGATGGGTCCCTCGAAGTTTCCTCCTCGGGCCGAGAGTCGACGCGTCCTTTTACAGGTAACAGTTCTGGCGACGAGTGTCTGGGGTAGCTGTCGGAGCGTGGATCGTCCTGTCCCGGGCCCTCGGCGGCCACTGCAATGTCAGGGGCTCACAGCCTGCCCTGACCGGAACGCGTTTTTCCCTTCGCGAACCTCCCCAAAGCCAGGAAAAAGGTAGGTAGGAAAGTCTCTTAGGAATGCCTCGCCGCGGCCACTCCTCTGTCCGGCTGGCTGCCGACCAGAGTGCCGCGCAGTCCTCCGGGGCAACGGGTCGCGGTTCAGGCGTTGAACCGGACTGCGTGGATCGTTACTCACGAGTAGACCTCTCCGGGGTCCTCTTACTCACGAGTAGCATCACGTCGCGGGGCACCAGATGTAGGAATCGGGGCCGCTGGGGGCCGGAAGGTCCCGGAGGAGGACTGATCAAGTAACGACACGAGACAAGCTGCTGGATCGATCAGACACTTTATTGGCAAAAGGCAGAATCATTTATAGGGAAAAAGTGCAACGGTGGCAAACTGTCCTCTGGCAAGGCATTACCCCATACGTTGACACATGTTAATGGGAAAACCTTCAAAGGGGAAGTTAATTAACTCGGGGTAAACAGGGAACAAGATTGACCATTGTCTTGGGGCTTAGGCAGGGGTAAACATGGCTTGTTTGCACCAGGGATTTCCCCAAGCCGGGAGATGAGTCATTATGGTTCATGGATCAGCTATCTGCTTACTCGGCAGAGTCGCGGGTCAGGTCACCTTAATTGGGTGAATCAAACCCTATACTTTATTCACCCCCCTTAATTTGACGACCGGTGAGCCCACTGGTCGGGAGCCTGTCTCACCGCAGTGGTCTCTGGTCTATTCCGTGCCCTGTGGGGCACGGGGAATCCATACATTTGTACATCTAGTATATGTTGCATATAGTGTTTGTATTTTTTTTAAAAAAAAACCAACAGTATTTCCTTCTTCCATTGACAATAGACTGGAGAAACACCAGGCCAGTTTGTCATATACTGTATGTTCTGACAGTGGATAGAGATGCCAACTGACCAGAAAAATAATAATATTCTGGCCTGCTTGTATGCTTTTAAAAGTAGCTCGATCTGCAGAAATCAATGACTGAAACTTGTCACAGCATGAAAACAAATAATTATCGCCCACTAAAGTCTACTGGCCTAGCTGCTCTTAAAGAGCATGGGGGTGATGAATGGTAGCAATCCTTACAGCATTTTGATCTGTGGAAATTAGCAGGAGGAGCTTTTCAGATTTCACAGCATGAGGAAAAGCAATCACTGACTAATGGCTGCAGATGAAGGTGCTGTGAAAGGCAAAGATGCAAGGGCCATTAAAAGAAGAGGGGAAGGCTGGCAATCTTTCTGACCCCCCTTTTTTTTCTTAATCAATTGCAGAGCAAGAGGAAATTGGGAGAATACCATATTGTCTTCATACTATAGGAATTTAGTCTCAGAAGCAGAATAGTTTCACTTGAAATAGGTTGCTTTTTTTAAAAATTGCCACTTAAGTGGGAGGGTAGGAAGACTTGTTTAACATATTTCTGCACTCAGCACTTACTCTCCGTTGATCTTTGGAGTCAGAAGTAGATGTTAGAAATAGCTCAACACTGGAAGAGGGAAGTTCTTAACTAGTAAAAGCACCAGAGTGCAAGTTTCTCTCATCTCTGGGCTTCTGCAAACTAGATGGGTTCATCTGTAATTTGTTTCCAGAATTTAAGCAAAGGATTGGCTTTGAGTTCACAAACATGAAATGACTGTTTCTGTTGCTTTTCTCCAGTATTTCTGTTTCTAATTGTGGGTTATCTCCCAAATTTTTCTGGCCTGAATCTGTTCCTTCCAAGATTTTATCTTACAGAGGCCTTATATATACATGCTGGCTTTCAGTTACTAAGGTCAGGATGCCACACACCCCTTCAGAATTGATAAGTTGCAATTACTCTGTGATCTTAATATGTGCTGCCTCCTGGGCAGTGTCTGCAGATAGTTATGTTGTTGGTTACCGGGAAATACATGCTGGCTAGTTAGTGATACAGAATTAAAGAGATAAAAGGGCAGCGTGTTTGAGATCCATTTCTCCTTAGTGAAGATGATTAGAGAGATGGAAGGAAATTGGTATTTCATTCTAAGTACTTCATTCATGTGATGAATATCCTGGCTCAGTTATTGGATCATGATCATACAACCGCTTGCAAAGCCATTTAGCTTCACTCCTGTGTTATGAGGAACATAGTTTGAATTAGAGCTCCCTGCTGGGGGAAACCTCCAGAGAACAGCAGAGGTACTGTATTATTGATCCCCTTATGCTCTGTTGTGCCTGCAAGGAACTCAAGGGGGGGGGGGGGAGATATGGGATTACTTGCAGTTTAGCCTATCAGAAAAGTTTCCATTCATCCAATTTGCAGGCAGGTTTCACAACCCTTTTTATTTCCATAAGAACTTCACATTTCATGCCACTGTAATTTTTCCTTTCTCCTGTTTTAATGTTGCGATCTTATTAAATTTATGCCTTTTATTTTTATAGCCTGGACTGAGCAGAGATTAAAGTAGTCAGATTCCTCTATATGGTCTTTTCCAGCTCTAAAATTCTATGACTCCACTGTAAGGAATCCCATTACTCACGAGTAAGATTCTGGCCTACACGTAGTTGGGATTCCACCTGAATTGCTGCCCTCCTAGCTAAGCCACCCAGAATTTTAACTTGCTGTAAGTACGGTAGTGCATAGGTAATCAAACAACTCCAGTCATCTTGAATTTTAAAAGTATATTGTAGCAAAAGTAGTTTACAGACTAATTAAACAAATGAAAAAGTTTTAAGTCAGAAAGCACATTAAAACAAAGAAAGTTATCTAATCATGGAAGCCCAGTCCCCCCCCCCTTGTAGCTTAAGCCCCTACATGTTTTCTAAGTTAACAGCTCACCCTTAGTAGGAAGCACCAGATAAAGAGAGCATTCTGCCCCCTCCCTTCAGTTTTTATCTTCTCCCACAAGTTCCACCCTGTGGATGACTCCAGCCAATCACTATACAGTATCACATGTCTGTCCAACTTTAAGTTTCATTTCTTCCAAACCACAAGGCTAGCATGTTTTGAATACCAATACTGTACTTCTCTGGAATGCACTCTAACATCTCCCCACCTCAGAAATCTCCATTACAGACATGCAGGCCCATACATGTCAAGTATCCTGGACTGGCCAGAAAATCACATAATCTAGCGCTCCTTTCCCCTCCTTCCTGCCACCATCCAGTAATTTGACTCGCCAGGAAAGGGGTTACTGCGCATGTGCGCAGGGGTTACTGGGTTACTGTGCATGTTCAGTTACCCCTGTGCGCATGCGCAGTAACCCTTTCCTGGCTGAAGGGGTTACTATGCATGAGTGTAGGGGTTACTGCGCATGCGCACTGCTGCCTCTGATGGCCGTGCATGCACAGTAACCCCTTTCCTGCCATGCGCCTGGAAATTTACTGTGCATGCGTGCCCGGCTCCCGGGTTTTGAAAACTGTGGCTTGACAGGTATGTGCAGGCTCTATTTCCACCCTGACAGCCACAATTTTGATGCAGTCTTGTTAAGAGAGAGTGTGGTACAGTGGTTAGATTGTAAGAGGAGGAGTGAAGAGACCTGGGTTGCCATGCTGAGCCTGCATGAGTTAGGGCTATTCACACTCTCTGAGCCTAAGCTATATTGGATACATTGGATTTTTAAAAAAGGATTATAGGAACACTCTGAGGCATATCTGTCAAGTATCCCGTATCAGCCGGGATTTCCCGTTTTTCAGCGCTCGTTCCTTCCCTTTCCCGCTGCCATTCTGTATTTGAATGACAGTAAAAGGGCTTACTTCGCATGTGCAAATGGGCTACTGTGCATGTGTGGCCATGGTGCACATGTCAAACAGGCTACTGTGCATGCACGGCCATGGCGTGCATGCACAAATGGGTTACTGAGCATATGCGTCCATGCATGCACAGTAATTTCCTGTATTTTGCGGACCCACGCTTGATGGGTATGCTCTGATGACCACTGTAAGGGCACATAGAAAGACCTCCTCACTGTTTGAATGTCACCCTAGGAGTATGACAGAAAAGTATGACATCACTGAATTGTTGTATCACAACAATAACTAGCAATTTCACTTATATACTGCCCCACACCACTTAGAACACTCTTTGGGCAGTTTATTTATTTATTTGCGTTATTTCTATACCACCTTCCTCGCTTAAAAAGCGACCCGAGGTGGTTTACACAGATAATAAAAACATCACATAAAAAAAAACAATTACGTAAAAACATCAAGTAAAATCTATATATCTAAAACTACCATGTCAAAATCAAATAAAATTATCAGATTAAAAACTATCCTTCCAATTCACAAGGTAATTAGCATTTTTGCCCCCCCAAGATGCTGGGTATTCATTTTACTGACCTTGGAAGGAAGAGTCAACCTTGATCCTCATCAGGATCGAACTAACAATGTCAGCAGTTTTGGCTGCAGTACAGCAGTTTAACCACTGCGCCACGAGGGCTGACAGTAATGGTGGGAGATACAGTGTTTTCCATGATTAAGGAGGTGATTGAACCTGGATTTCCAGTGAGAGGTGACGGTCAGTAGGGCATCCAGGTGAAAGAGATGACAATGCTTCTGCCCACTGAATAGCAGCGCAGAAGAGGGAATTTCAATACGTGTGGTTTATCATACAAGACACGTCTGTTGAATTCCCTTCTTCTTCTTCTTCTTCTTCTTCTTCTTCTTCTTCTTCTTCTTCTTCTTATTATTATTATTATTATTATTATTATTATTATTATTATTATTATTATTATTATTATTATTATTATTATTATTAAGTTTTATTTCTATTCCGCTTTCCTGACACAAGTGCCACTCAAAGCAGCTTACAACATATATAAATACAATAAACAGAGCAAGATATACATTAGAATACAAAAGGCAATACACAATTAATACAATCAAAACATCAAAATATGCAAAAATACAATACAAAATCAACAATATACAATACAGTATAATAAGAATACAATATACAAAACGAATAAATAAGAAGGGGTGCTGTTCCTAGTGGCATACTCCTTCTGACACTTGGTCAAGAGGCTGGTTTTTAAAATAAAAAAAACACAACTGTATTGGCTACTGTACTCCTTTGAATTTATTTTGCCTCAGATTCTCATCTGCCCCATTCCTCATGGCTACTAATAAGAGATTGTAGTAATTGTACAACTAAACACCCAAAGAGCCAAAAATAAATAAATATCTTCATTCCTGCTGTATGCATTTCTACCACTTTGGCTCTCACAAATTGCATATCCAAGCCCTGTGGCTTCCCAGCTTTGAGAATCAACCCATTCATACCTATGATTAAGTACTGTATTGCTGATTTCAATGGACTGTGAGGAACACTTTGCCTTTTATGTCTCAACCTGTTGCTGTAGACTCAGAAGGTTATTTTGAATATTTTTTCACTCCAGAAGCTGAAGGAGTCTGCTTCATGGAATATGAAGGTACCACATGGCAGTTACCGAAAATTGTTCAGCGTTTTTATGCTGAAAATTTGTCCTGTTTTTTTTAAACTGGATCACAATTAAAGGACTTGCCTGGAAGGAGAAAGTCAAATTGTCCAAACCACTACTTAATAGTTAGGGACACCCTCCTACCTGTTCTTCTTATAGAAGAGCCTGAACCATCTGAATAACAGCATATAACAATCCAAGAGCAGATGACTGGTGTTGCTAGAATAATGGCTTCTTAATTGATGTTTTGCCTTCTTCCTTACTGCTCAGCCCCACACGTGGCTCAACAAGCAACTTTTCAAGTCTCTGTGGTGTTCTCAGACAGCAACATGGAGAGCCACAGCATGCGTGCAAGCTGCTATGCATGCTTAAAGAGGGTTTAAAAAAAATTACAGCCTGTGCCAGCAAAATGCACAACAACCTCAACAAGGAAACAAAATGATCCTATTTTCAAGGCCAGAATCATAAAAGTGTGAGACGGTGTATATCTTGTGTCTTTTTATGCTGTATCCGATTCTGAATATTGGCGATCCTCATGGCGATCAGCCATGAAGAATGTCCTGTCAATATCATCCAATGGCCTTTCATCTGCCTTCCGCATGGCAGCGTGACACCCATACCATTGATCCAAGTCCGCGAGTCACTTTGTGGTCCTGAGCCCTTTTGGCACACAAAGTCATCCTCAGCTCCAGGCCAGTATTGATGAAGCTGCTACCCTCCATCAAGATGGATTCAAGTGGGATTTCTAACCTGTACAGGCTAGAAATAACAGCCAGCCATAAAAGCACAGCAGGCTTTTGGTGTATGAAAACCAAGACACAGGACACAGCCTCGGGCTGGGTTAACTCAGGTTTATTGCATGGTGGTCAGAGGGAACATGAGGTAATGGCAGATCAATAGCTCTTTATATACGGTAGTAACACATTTGAACGTGGCTCCAGGATAGCCCATTGGCTACTGTCTGCGTGACGTCATTGCTGGTCACGCCCTTCTTGTCCAGGTGTAGGTGGTGGCGGGAAACTTCCCGCGCTGTTGCCTTTTGATGAGTTTGGACCAAGAGAGCCTGGACGCTCGCTGCTGCCAGCTGGTGGTCATTAGCTCGCGTCCTATTACAGGGTTTATGTGATACAGCTGAAGGTTACATTGTTACCCGTTGGCAAGGTTACATTGGTTAAGATACATTGTCATCCCTGTAGACGATTACTCCATTAGAACACAACACTCCTCCCCCCTAGGATGAGACGAAGTCTCGAACTCAACACTCCCCCCCCTAGGATGAGACGAAGTCTCTCAGCCAAGATGGCTTATTTCGAACACGCTGGGGTCTCGATGCGGGCTGCCTTTCCCCGGGTTTGCTACCTTCTCTTTGTCCCCTGGTTTCCTGTCCTGTAATTGGAGAGGGAGACTCGTTAGTGACTTGCCGCGGCTCCGCGGCGTTGTTGGGAGGTGTGTGCTTTATTGGGGAAGAACCGGGGGCACTGAGGGCTAACGAAAAACCCCTCTTCTCGCTTGGATGGGTGGGGGAACACTCCCGAAAACCCCCCCGGCTCGCAAAATCAAAATCAGAATTAAATTCGGGGGCAGCGGTCGCGAACTCCTCTCCCCCTTCCCCGGCCCCTGATAGAGCTGGCGTATCAAAAGGGTATGAGTCGGGGCCGCTGCTTTCCCCCCTTGTTTGGGACTGCTGTCCGTTGCTGTCTCCCCCTTGGGCTAAACGGGTGGGGGAGAACCCTAACGCTGAATCCTGTTGCTGAGCCCCACTGACCGGCCCCCCGCTCACTCGGTGCCTAAGTTGGTCCGCGTGCCTCCTCCAGAGGAGACCGGTGCTAGTCTCGACCCGGTACGACACTGGCCCCGTCTGTTCCACAACCGTCCCTGGTACCCAGGCTGGACCTGCGCTGGCGTAGTTCCTGCAGTGAACAGGATCGCCGACGGCGAAACCTTTCGAGACTGCCAACCCTATGTTTTTTCCTTTGTCCTCGATTCTCGTCGGGTCTAGCCTGGACAGGATCGTGGTCAGTTTTCGCCGCATCAACAGCTCTGCCGGCGAGTAACCTGATGCTAAGGGGGTCACCCTATACGCTAATAAAAACTGACATACTTGGTGATTTAGGTCCCCCGGGCCCATGCGCCGCAGCGCATCCTTTGTTGTGCGCACCAGCCGTTCCACTTGGCCATTCGTGGCCGGGTGAAACGGCGCGGATGTGACATGCCGAATGGCGTTTGCCGCCATGAATGCCCTGAACTCAGCGGAGGTGAAACAACTAGCGTTATCACTGACCAAAGTGTCGGGTAAACCGAACGTGGAAAAGACTCTCCGTAGTTGGCCAATTGTAGTGGCGGAGGACGTGCTCTTTACTGGGATAACCTCCAGCCACTTGGAGAACGCATCCACCACCAGGAGAAAAATGGTTCCTCGGAACGGACCAGCGAAGTCTACGTGCACCTTGGACCATGGCCCCCTTGCTGTGTCCCATTCCCTATGCGGGAGGCGGGCCGCCTCCGGTCGGGAGCCCTGGCATGCCTCACAAGTGCCGACCATGTGCTCAATGTCCGCGTCCAGCTGTGGCCACCAGAAGTAACTCCGGGCCAGCGCCTTGGAACGGACGATGCCCGGGTGGCCGACGTGCAGCATTTTTAGCACCCTCGGTCGCAGGGACGTAGGGACCACCACCCGCTGGCCCCACAACAGGCACCCTCTCTCTAGGGACAGCTCTATTTTTTTTCGAAAAAATGGGTCGAATTCCGTACCCGGGGATGACGCCGGCCACCCCTTCTGTACCCATGAGCTTACTTTCTCCAGCGTTCTATCCTTGCCTGTCGCCCTGGCAATGTCGGCTGGTACGATTGGGGGTGACTCTAAAACCTCTATTAACAAGACCTGGTGGTCTCTCTCCGCCCTTGCCTGCTGGACGCCCGACAAGGGCAAAGGAGACCTTGAGAGTGCGTCTGCATGGCTGATCTCCTTCCCGGGCCGGTATTCCAACTCATGTTGGTATGCGTTGAGAAAGATAGCCCACCGTAACATTCTTGGGGACAGGATCTGTGGCGTGGGCTTATTTGCAGTGAAGATTCCCAACAAGGGTTTGTGGTCAGTCACGATTTTGAACGGCCGCCCATACAGAAAATCGTGAAATTTTTTGGTTCCCGCTACTATCGCTAATGCCTCCCTGTCGGTCTGTGCGTAATTACGCTCTGCTTGGGACAGGGACCTTGAATAAAACGCTATCGGGGCCTCCCTTCCGTCGTCCAACACGTGGCAAAGCACCGCCCCCACCCCCACCGGGGATGCGTCGCAGACTAAGACCACTGGCCGTTTGGGGTCGAAGTGCGTCAGGATTGCCTCAGATGTTAGGAGCTGCTTCAACTCTTTAAACGCCCTCTCTTGCTCGTCACCCCACATCCATGTTTCCTCCTTTTTTAGCAAGCGATGGAGTGGCTCGGCCACGGACGCCTTCCGTGGAAGGAAGGTATGGTAAAAATTGAGGAGCCCCAGAAATGACTGTAACTCGGTTTTGGATGTGGGGCGAGGAGCGTTCTTGATGGCGGCTACTTTGGACTTGGACGGCTTAATACCCTCTGGCGTGACCCGAAACCCCAAAAACTCAACCTCAGTTTCGAAAAAGACGCATTTGTCTTTTCTCAGCCGCAGCCCCGCTTTCTCGAACACAGTCAGTACTTTATCCAATCTCTTTGCCAGTTCGGCCTCACTCCCCCTGTTATCAACACGTCATCAAAATAAGGCAACACCCCCTCCAGCCCCTTCAGGAGGCGTTCCACAAGCGACTGAAACAGGCCGGGTGCCGAGTTCACGCCGAACTGTAAACGCGACACCTGGAACGCCCCTTTATGTGTGACTATTGTTTGTGCCGCGGCCGTGGCGGGAGTTACAGGGAGTTGCTGATAGGCTTGTGCCAAATCGAGTTTAGCGAAACACTTTCCCCCATTCAGCCTGGCCAGAAGGTGGCTGACCACCGGCACCGGGTATGCATTAGGGCGGATCGCCTTGTTAATTGTACACTTATAATCAGCGCAAATGCGCACCTCCCCGTTAGCCTTCAGAGCGGTTACAATCGGAGTTTCCCACTCCGCGGAATCAACAGGAATAAGAATCCCCTGGCCCACCAGTTTGTCCAGTTCCGCCTCTATTTTGTCCTTTAGTGCGAATGGCACCCTGCGCGGTTTAAGTCTTATCGGGCGGACCTCCGGGTCTAGGTCGAAGGCTACAGGGGTCCCTTGAACTTTCCAAGTCCTTTTTTAAAAACGGCGGGATGCGCGTCGCACACCGCTTGTATTGGATCCACCCCCACTGTATGCACTCCCCCTATGAACAAACCTAAGGGTTGGAACCACTGCGTCCCTAGGAGGCTGCAATTTCCCCCCTTAAGGACAACTAGGGGCAGTTCCGCAGAATGTCTCTTAAAACTGACCCGAAATTTCCCGACCCCCAACACTGGAATGCTGTTCCCCTGTACGTCTCGCAGCGTGGACCTCAGTGTTTTAAGTTTGGGCCGCACGTGGGGGTCGATTTTCAAAAACTCTTTCTGGGGAATTATAGAATAGGAGGACCCCGAGTCGATTTCCATCATGATAGGGGCCCCTTGTACTAATACCTCAACGAAGTAATGAGACTGTCCCGCGGACACGCTGAACACGGGAGCGTCGTCCTCGCTGTCGCCCGAGATGCGGCCCACGCCGTCCTGCTTCCTCGTGGTCTGGGCGCCATCTTTGGACCTCGCTGGACGGTCCGGTCTGGTCGAACGGTCTTGTGACTGCCTCCGGCCCTCCTTCCGCTTTCTGCATGCCTTGGCGATGTGCCCCCGACGACCGCAGGTGTAACACTCGGCTTTTCTGAATGGGCACCTCGCGCGCTCATGGGCCGCTCCGCAACCATCGCAGCGGCGCCCCCCTTTTCGGACCTTCTGGACCTCCTCGCCGTCGCTGCCTTCCGTGGACGACTTCGAGGCCCGTCGGGTTGCGTGCACCGACTGTCCGGACTTTCCGTGCACCGAATTTTCCGCTTTGCCGGCTCTAGGATGCCACTCACGCCACTGATGCATCTCGTCCACTCCAGCATTCGTGGATTCCGCGGCTTCCGCGGCCTCTACAACCTCTGCCAGCGTGGGTGGTGGCTCCTTGTTCATCAAGCTGCGCTGCACCTCCTTGTCCTTCAGGCCACACAGAACTCCGTCCCTGAGGGCCATCTCTAGGTTGTCCCATCTGCAGGGGGCGGCGGCTATTCTCATGGCTGTTACGAATGCCTCAACCGACTCGTCCGGCGCTTGGACTCGCCTCCAAAACGCGCTCCGAGCGGGAAACATTGCCCTCGAGGGTCGGAAGCGCTCACGCAGCAGCTTCATGATGTCATCGGCTTTGAAATCGCTCACCTTCTTCGGTGCAATGATGCCCACCAGCGTTCGCTTGGTTTCTATCCCAAACATTCTGGTGAGGATGGCCCTCTTCCTCTCCTCGTCGTCTTCTTTGACTTTGAGTTCCACCAGTGCCGCCTGGAAGTCCATCTCAAAAAGCTCCCAGTCTTGCGGTGTGGTGATGTTGAACCCGCTCTGTGCCCTGGCTCCTTGGGGATCCATTATCCCACCTTCGTCGCCAATTTGGTGTATGAAAACCAAGACACAGGACACAGCCTCGGGCTGGGTTAACTCAGGTTTATTGCATGGTGGTCAGAGGGAACATGAGGTAATGGCGGATCAATAGCTCTTTATATACGGTAGTAACACATTTGAACGTGGCTCCAGGATAGCCCATTGGCTACTGTCTGCGTGACGTCATTGCTGGTCACGCCCTTCTTGTCCAGGTGTAGGTGGTGGCGGGAAACTTCCCGCGCTGTTGCCTTTTGATGAGTTTGGACCAAGAGAGCCTGGACGCTCGCTGCTGCCAGCTGGTGGTCATTAGCTCGCGTCCTATTACAGGGTTTATGTGATACAGCTGAAGGTTACATTGTTACCCGTTGGCAAGGTTACATTGGTTAAGATACATTGTCATCCCTGTAGACGATTACTCCATTAGAACACAACAAGGCTCAAATCAAGAGATTCCCATCAGAACCCCAGTCTAGCTTTTGAACCCATGAGCACCCCTCCAAACTGCTGCCTCCAAACTGCTCCCCCACAGCCCAATGCATCGGCTCTTTAAGCTGCTGTGAAAAGTAACAGAGGCTCTGAATGTGTCATTTGGTTTGCCTGAGGAACAGAAGTCGCAGAGGAAAATTAAACCAAAAGAGAGATATATGACAACTTTGGTTGACACTGCTGTTCGCCTGGGGCTATGGGGAATTAAAGAATCCTTTGCTTGTAACCTGGAGTGATTGAACTCATGGATGGTTTAAAACACTTTTCTGCCCAAGGAGGGAAAACATTATAGCACTTCCTCTTTCGTTCTGTCTTCAGAAGCTGCCAGAACCATCAGTTGAATCTTACTTATTGTGATTCATCCCTCTGCCAAAGGAGCAGAGAATCTGTGGTCATCCAGATATTGATGAACTTTTGCTTCCATCATTGCTTACCACTGGCTAATCTAATAAGGCCTTATAGGAATTGGTGTTGAACAACATCTGGAGGGGCAAACCCTCTTGTGTATCACCCACCCTTCAGGGCAACAGGTTAGTTTAGGACATACAGTAGGTCCGGTCAACTGGTATGCATAAACGTTGTCCTCTAACAGAGAGAAATGGCTTTGAGAGTTAGATAGGAAGAGCCAAGGAGTTGTTGCTGTTCTCCAGCATCTGTTTTTGTGAGGTAACTGCCTCATTTTTGCTAGGACTGTACCTAGCTACACCTTACAGTCCAGGGGAGAATACTAGACACTGTTGCTTGATTCAGATGAGGGGAGTGGATTAAAGAGTTCTTTGCATAGATGTATGGCTTTTGTGGGAATGAGTCATTAGTCAGAAACATTGTTGATGGTATTTCAAGCTGAGTCTTCTTTTGTGGAAGCCCTAATAGTTCAGATGGTATAGAACTAGTAATAATGTGTAGGCTAGGTGGGAGAAATAGTCTACAGGTGTTTGGAATAGCCACCATGCTGCTGGCAAACTTTTATGGCTGTCACATCAAGTATGTATAGAATCATAGGATAATTGAGTTGAAAGGGGCCTATGAGGTCATCAGGTCCAACACCATGCTGAATGCAGGAATCCAAAGCAAAGAAGACTTGACAGATGATTGTCCAATTTTTTCTTGAATGCCTCTAGTGTTGCAATGCTCACCACTTCCCAAGGTAATTGGTTCCATTGTCATACTGTTCTAACAGTTAAGAAGTTTTTTTCCAGATATTCAGCCTATATCTGGCTTCCTGTAGTCTAAGCCCATTATCATGTGTCCTGTGCTCTGGGATGATCAAGAACAGACCCTGCCCCTCGTCTTTATGATCATCTTTCAGGTACAGTATTTGAAAAGTACTATCATATCACTTGTCATTCTCCTTTTCTTAAGGCTAAACACACCAAGTTATTTCAGTCTTTCGTCACAAGATTTGGTTTCCAATCCTTGATCATCCTCGTGTCCCTCCTTTGAATTTGTTCCAGATTTTTAAAAATCCTTCTTAAAGTGCAACGTCCAGAACTGGACACAGTACTCTAGATGTGGTCTGTCTAGTGCTAAATAAAAGGGTACTGGGTATTTGCTTATTGAGTTTAGGGGTGGGATTTTCAGATTTCTTGGACTACAGTTACCTTAATTCTCCATTCCGTGAGTTCTGCCTAACAGGTAGTTTGAAAGTCAGTTGTATCAGTCTCTAAGGTTTGGTGCTCAACTCTGTTTACAGCCAAAGAACCAGCACTGTCTGCATCTACAGATGTTTCCGTGGTCATGTGGCAGGCATGACTAGATGGCAGAGCACACGGAATGCTGTTACTTTTCCCAGCAAAGGAGTACTTATTTATCTAGTTGCAATTTCTTGCTTTCAAACTGCTAGGTTGGCAGGAGTTGGGATAGATGATGGGCGCTCACTCAGATCTCCAACTGCTCACCTGTCAAGTTCAGCATCTTAACCACTAAACTACCATGGCCTGTGCCTAGCAGATATAGACTCCTTAAAAACACTTAAATTTGGCTCACCTGTCTCAGCTATAAAACTCTGAGGCTTATATAGACCTAGCTTTTTGTTCAGAAAGAAAGCATCCAACTAGCAATGGAGCAGGAGCAGCAAACGTGGGTGAATCAAGGCCTACTTAACCCTCAAAGCCTTCCATTTAAGGTATTTCTCCCAGGTAACTCCCATTTATTTATTTTTATTTACATTATTTCTACCCTGCCTTCCTCATCCTGGGATGATCCAAGACGGCTTACATCATAATTAAAAAACATACGTAGAATAAAAACAGCAAACCCCCCCCCCACACACACACACACACACAATACCCTCCCTAACCCCTTAAGAGAAATGTTGTTGTTGTTCAGTCACACAGTCGATTCCGACCCTTTGCGACCCCATGGACCATTTTCCTCCAGGCACCTCTATCCTCCACCATTCTCCTCAGCCCACCAAGCTCTGTGCCCATTGTGTCCACAATACCATCTATCCATCTCATCTTTGGACGTCCCCTTCTTCTCTTGCCCTCCACCTTTCCCAGAATCAAGGCCTTCTCAAGTGAGTCCTCCCTTCTCATTTGATGTCCAAAGTACTTTAGCTTCATCTTCACTATTTGTCCCTCCAATGAACAGTCAGGATTGATTTCTTCCAGTATTGACCTATTTGTTCTCTTTGCTCCAAGGGACTCTCAGGACTCTCCTCCAACACCACATCTCAAAGGCATCTATTCTTCTGCGCTCAGTCTTCCTAATGGTCCAGCTCTCACACCCATCCATTACCACTGGGAATACCATTGCTTTGACTATGCGAATTTTTGTTTTCAAGGTGATGTCTCTGCTTTTCACTATATTCCCCAGGTTTCTCATAGCTTGTCTCCCTATAATCAGTCATTTTTTTATTTCATGGCTACAGTCACCATCTGCAGTGATCTTAGATCCCAGGAAAGTAAAATCTGTCACTGCTTCTACTTCTTCCCCATCTATTTTCCAGGGACTGATCGGATCTGTTGCCATTATCTTGGTTTTCTTGATATTGAGTCTCAAGCCAGCTTTTGCACTGTCCTCCTTCAATCCAATCAAGAGGTTCTTTAGGTCTTCCTCACTTTCTGCCATTAGGGTGGTGTCATCTGCATATCTCAAATTGTTGATGTTTCTCCCAGCAATTTTGATCCCATATTGTGATTCCTCCATCCCTGCATTACGCATTATGTGCTCTGTGTATAGATTGAATAAGCAGGGTGATAAAATGCAGCCTTGTCTTACTCCTTTTCCTATTCCAAACCACTCTGTCTTTCCGTGTTCTGTCCTAACTGTTGCCTCTTGGTTCGTGTACAGATTTCTCATGAGGCATATGAGGTGTTCTGGTATTCCCATCTCTTTAATTACCACATTGCCACATTTTGTTGTGGTCCACACAGTCAAAAGCCTTGGTGTAGTCGATAAAACAAAAGTAGATTTGTTTCCGGTATTCTTTTGTTTTCTCCATGATCCAACGTACACACGCAATTTTAAAACTCATAAAAAAGATTAAAATGGGAGAATAGAGAGGAGTAAGATAAAATTTAAAGATAAAAAGATATGGAAGGGGAGGAGGCGGAGGAAAAAGGGGAGCAATAAAAACAGACAGATATGTTATGTTATGTTATGTTATGTTATGTTATGTTATGTTATGTTATGTTATGTTATGTTATGTTATGTTATGTTATGTTATGTTATGTTATGTTATGTTATGTTATGTTATGTTATAGGAACAGGCCAGATTTATATCAGCCAGTGGGACTGGTCCGTCGCAGCTGTCGGGCCCCACACCCGCTGGCACAACCAAGTCTTAAGGGCCTTCCTAAAGGGGAGTGGCTTTGTCTGGAGGCGCAATTCAGGTGGTAAGAGGTTCCACAGGGCCAGGGCAGACACAGAAATGCTCTTCTCCTGGTCCCAGTCATGTGCGCTTCTCTTGAGGGAGGGACCATCACCAAGCCTCTCTGGTCTGCCCTTGTAGGACGGGTGGGATACCTTGGGGTGACGTGGTCCCTTAAGTATCCCAGTCTACTGCTATGTAGGGCTTTAAAGGTCAAAACCAGCACCTTGAATTGCACCTGGAGGCACACCGGTAACCAGTGCAGCTCCCGGAGCAGCGGTGATGCATTTAGGTATCTGTAAGCTCTCTGTCTGTCACGTAGCAATCACAGAATGGAGAATTTTAAGATTTGTACTCCAATAAATCTCAAGGTCCCCTCCCTATTTCTGAGTGCTGTCTTTCCTATCTCTCCAACTGATAAGAAGAAACTGGCATTATTCTTTGAAATTTCAGCAGCTGTTTCTGGTGAACCTGTGTATGTGTATGCCTAATGTACTTTGGGCTTTTATTATTGTTCTGCATTGGCCACATTTTAGTTCAAATGTTCTTCGACATTTTATACACATGACACACACCATCTGGCAGCGGCGTCGCAGCAGCAGCCAAGGTCAGCAGAGCCTCCTGCTGCATGGAAGTGCTTGTGGTGTATCTGAAGCTGCATGAGGGCAATGTTAATTGATTGCCCTGAATATATGTAATTTGCTTTTTTCTGGCCCACTTGTTCCAGCACTACACACTAGAGTGCCTCCTTGGACCCTTGAGGTGGCTTTGAAAGCTAGAAGGCAGGATAAAAAAGAAAGGAGGAATTATTGCAACACATGCTTCCATTACTGCAGGAGTTCTTAACCTTTTAAAGCTGGGGGCCGGGTCATGTTCCCTCAGACAGCTTGGGGGACCGGATAGCCATTTTGCCCTTCCTCCACCACATGGCACTTCCGGGTGTGGTGGAGGCAGTGGGGACCACATGAAATGGTGCTGCAGGCTGCATCCGACTCGCAGGTTGCAGGTTGAGAATCCCTGCATTACTAGAAGAGCCTCAATCTGTATGCAAAGAATGGGCATGGAACATGTTACCATGGAAGGATTTGTAGCCTCCTTTATTTCCAGAATAGTAGTTTTCCCCAGAATAATAGTTGTGTTTTCTTGCACTAGTTGAGCAAAGCAGACACCAAACTAACTGTGTGCTAAAGAAGCTGTTTACTGATGTGTGTTCACAGATACAAAAAATACAAGCTTGGTATATATCCAAATAAATAAAGTGGGAAATTTAACAGAGCATAAATAGAAAATGAATTATTTTCATTATAATAAAAAGTCTTCAGAAATAAGTGATCACCGTTTCAGAAACCTGGTTTTGATGGACGTGGGTCTTTATGGGTGATCTACTGTAAATGAACATATGAATTCTTATAGAGGGGTACTCAGAAGCCAAAATGACTCCTGAGTTGAAGGATGGGCAGCGAAATGCAAGCTTTCCTTTGTTCTGGTCCCCATTTACTCATTTTGCTTTAAGCTTAGAAACTTCCCTGTAGAGACTAACGTCCTACTTGTGTGGCTGCAGATTTATCATGAGACAATGCTGATTCAGCAATCTGAAGGGCAGGGGGACACCACGATGTAGTAGCTGATGGAGGCTTTAAAATGAAGTTTGTTCTGAGCATGGAGGTGTATCCCTTGGCTAAACTGAATAGATACACAGTCCTTTCAGAAAAAGGCACACATGTATTTGTAGCTAAACTATGGAGATTGATCAGGTCTGAAATTGAAAGAAGAAATTGGCTCCTGACATGTAATATTTTGTAATAAAGAAAATAAGAGTTAAGGATATGTTCATATCAAAGAATTAGAGGATGTTTCTTTTCCTAAAAGGATCAAGCACATTTTTGAATCTCATGCTTATGACCAGCTGTTTCTCTTTGTCCTCTAAATGCAGCTGTTGGATGAGGTAGCAATACAAAGCTGAATTGGGAATGGCAGCTTGGAGGAATGTCCCTCAGCTGCATCTTCTTGTCCTGATGGGTGCCACCATTCCTGTTTTTCCTAAGGGTGTGTGTGGGAAATGCAATCAGAGGACTCCGAACACCCCAGCTGGGGGTGAGATGCCACCCCACCCCCGAGCCTCTGCCTCAGCATCCCCGGAGGCTGAAAAGCCAGGGAATTTGGCCCGGTGGCAAAGGACACCGCCTGGCCCGGCTGGGGGCAAGATGCTGCCCCACCCCTGAGCCTCTGCCTCCACGTCCCCAGAGGTTGAAAAGCTGGGGAGTTTGGCCCGGCGGCAGAGGACTCTGACCGCCCCAGCTGGGGGCGAGATGCCACCCCTCCCCCGAGCCTCTGCGTCCCCAGAGGTTGAAAAGCCAGGGAGTTTGGCCCGGCGGCAAAGGACACCAACCGCTCCAGCTGGGGGTGAGATGCCGCCCCACCCCCAGCCTCCGCCTCCGTGTCCCCGGAGGCTGAAAAGCTGGGGAGTTTGGCCCGGCGGCAGTGGACTTCGACTGCCCCAGCCGCTGTCCCACCCTCGAGCTTCAGCCTCTGCTGTATTTTTTGCTATTTTTAAGATTACTGTATGATATTTGTCTTTTGTTTATGTATTGGCTGATATGATTACTGAATTCTTTTTTGTTTATTGTATTTGATACTGTAACTGGATTGATATTATGGTACTGTAATACTGCCTTTTTGTTTTATTCTTGTATTGTATTTTACATATGTGTTGTAGACTATAATAATTTGCATTTATATTGTTTATTACTATTGTATATCTACTATTGTATTGTTTAATATGTTGGGAAACCGCTTTGAGTTGCCTTTGGGCCGAAAAAAACGGTATATAAATTAAAAATGAAATGAAATCAGGTCACAGTAAATTGAAGTTTTCGCAAGTTTGTGCCTCAGAAATATGCTCAAATGTACGCGTGCTGAAAGCCAGAATTCGGGGTGCAATTTTAGGGCCCTCAGCTTGGAAGGCTCCCCAACAACCCTTTTAGAGTTGGCAGCAGATGCCTGTAAAAGCAACCTCTTTTTGTGGATGCTTATAGAAAGGAAAGGAGAGGAAGTGCTTTTGAGTGCAGATGAATTTAAAACTGAAGTAGCTCATCAGGTCTTCTAGGATCAGCAACCTAAATCAGATGTTGCCTGGATGATCCTGTGGCCAGTCCTTACAGAGCAACGAAAAGACTTCCCTTTACGTGGCTGGCCTGCAGGAATGGCAACTGGAATTAAACACGGCTGGAGAATGCTGAGGAAGGCTGTTCTGAGTCACCATGCAAATGTCTGAGTACACTGCTTCATCTCTTAACTGAAGAGTGTCAAACTAGGGAGTGACTCCCTTGCCCTCAGTTTTCCCTGTCAGAGGGCTCCTTAACCCTACCCAGATAAGCAGACTCTTCTTTCTGCAAGATTTGTGCCAAGTGGCACCCCAGACCTTCTAGCAACCCTATATACTACACCCAATCCACCCTAGTGGTGGAGTGGTTAAACTGCTGTACTGGAGTTTGATCCTGACCAGGCCTCAAGGTTAACTCAGCCTTCTATCCTTCTGTGGTCAGTAAAATGAGTACCCAGCATGTTGGGGGCAAAATGCTAATTAACTTGTGAACCGCCCAGAGAGTGCACTAAGCGCTGTGGGGCGATATATAAGTGTGATTGGTTTGATTTGCTTCCAGCCCACTCCAAAGTGATTGTGTAAACAAGCCCTAGGACTGAGTTGCTCCTAGATGCTGAGTTTTGGGAGTTAAAAGTGTGCTGTTAGCAATAGCAATTACACTTATATACTGCCCGATAGCACTTAGTGGTTCACAAGGTAATTAGCATTTTGCCCCAAACATGCTGGATACTCATTTTACTGACCTCAGAAGGTTGGGAGGCTGAGTCAACCTTGAGCCCCATCAGAATCAAAGTCACAACCTCAGCAGTTTTGCCGGCAGTACTGCACTACTAGGGCTCTTGTTAAAATTTTAATATTTTTAAATAATTAATGTGTAATTCTGTGCAACTGAACAACAAAAATTAATTTCTTTTCAGTTATTGTTGTATGTTTAATTGTTCCTTAACCTTGGAATTTATTGATTTTCAGTATAATTTGTTTTAATTATTGTGAGTCACCGGGGTTCCCTCATCAGGAGAATGGTGACATAGAATTAAATTTCTAAAAATCAATTAAATAAATAAGACTGGTGGTGGGAGAGTCAGAGAGTAGCTTGCATTTCTCTTAGAAACAGTATAACCTGCCTAAAGAAGGTTAGCCTCACTTTGCGAGCACTGTTAGTTGAGACTACTCATGCCGAGTAAAAAAAATTAGTGATACCGTGGCACAAACCTTATTAGACAAGAGCTGGACTAAAGCCTCTATCTTGGCAGTGGACTACTGAATGCCTGCCCTCCTTGTGGCCTTCCCATTTGATTATAATGCCCCCTTTCACTAATACCCAGTGTTAGTGCATGCAAGATTTCTATTATCCTAACATCAACCCATTGAGCCTATTTTAGAGATACAGTAGTAATAATTTGAGGTAGGTGTGTCTGTTTGATTCACTTTGATTTTAAAAAAATAGTAAACTGTGTAAATTTCTTTACAGTTATAGAGAAGAGAGATTTTACAGATTGAACATGGGGAAAACAAAACTGGTTGGCTGACTGGTCCATCCAGGCCCAGGGCTTTGAGTTTCACAGTTTGGGTGTCACTTGTTCTGTGTACATATTAAGATATGTTTGTTATATAATGTGGTATTTTCTGTGTGCAGATCACCTATTTATTGTACTTGGTTTGTGCAAATGAGGTGGAGGAGAATTTTATTTCAGTTCATTTTTTGAAGAATTTACTGAGTTGCATGAATTTTTCATATTTGGAGTAAAAGAGCTTAAGGTCTGAGAATTCACAAATGTGGGAAAATGCAGAACTGATTTCCTCATTTCTAGTGATAATGATATCAGACATATCTGGGTGGATGTTTATTTGCAATTTAGCAGAGCTTTAATTATGACCTTGCACTGGCTTCACTCATCAGTTATCATAGCATCTAAAGCTGTTGTTATCTCTCCTAATTGTATGGTGTGTTACTGATTTTGTTGTGGTTTTGCATGTTATTAATTTTCTTACATACCTAGTGTGATCAAGTGGGATTATCTGTGTCTGCTCCAAGAGTCTTGTCTTGTCTTGTCTTATCTTTGTTGATGTAAACCGTTAGCAAAATGGTATGCAGTGGCCAGCAAGAGGTTTGCACCTGGCAAGGTGGTCCCTTGTGAGAAAAACAGGCAGACAGATCTTGGTGCAGAAGGAAAAACTCAAAATAGGTTTTCTCAGGAAGTAACAAGGCGCAAGTATATACAGTGCAACAACTGTAACACAAAAGGATATTATATATTCTCTTGGGCTGCTCAGTTGACCTCACTGAGACAGTTCAGTTGTGCTATATACAAGTCCATACAGTTCAGTAGCAGTCCAGTCCAGCAGGGTAAATGCAAGCTGTAGTTACAGACAAAGCCAAAGAGTCGTACAGCTTCTGTCCTCCTGGTGGAGGCTTACCCCAAGTAGTCCTTCTTTGTCCAGCAAGCACAGATGGCATATCAGGCAAAGGCCATCATCAGGATCAGTGCAAAGATTCAGTCCTCATAGCAGGTTGTGGAAGATGCAGGAATCTTCGTTCAGACTGTCAGCAGAGTAAGGTGAGCATTAGAGCTCAGGCAAGTTGAGCATTGTAGCTGGAATAATAATAATAATAATAATAATAATAATAATAATAATAATAATAATAATAATAATAATAATAATAATAATAATAATAATAATAATAATAATAATAATAATAATAATAATAATAATAATAATAATAGTTTAATTTATATACTGCTTTTTTCAGCCCAGCGGGCGACTCAAAGCAGTTTTACATCCAATAGATACACAATATAGTACAAAAATACACAGCTAGCAAGGTATACAAAATAAAACAAAATACAGAGTTCAAAATACACACTAAAGCAGTATACAAAAAAAACCCAAAATAGACAGTAATACACTTTATAAATTCAAATTACCATGGAGTTTCAAACAGAGCAGCAAAGTCATTTCCTGGGTGGGAGGAGCCTAGAACAAGGCGAGCGAGAGCCTCCAAGTGGCCGCACCTGGCTCGGACCATCTCCTCCTCTTCCTCTGGCGGTGGCAGGGTGCAGAGGCGAGCAAACGGGAGTGTTGTTTGGTCTCAAGCTGGCGGCCTTTTGTCCTTTCCTGGGCGAGAGGGGGCAACAAGGCAGGCGAGAGTATCCAAGTGGCCGCACCTGGCTCGGACCATCTCCTCCTCCTACACTGGTGGTGGCAAGGCACAGAGGCAAGTGAGCAGGAGCATCGTTTGTTCTCGAGCTGGCAGCCTTTTGTCCTTTCCCGGGTGTGTGTGTGTGTGTGGGGGGGGGGGCAACAAGGCAGGCGAGAGTATCCAAGTGGCCGCACCTGGCTTGGACCATCTCCTCCTCTGGTGGTTGCAGGGCACAGAGGCGAGCAAGCGGGAGCGTCCTTTGGTCCCGAGCCGGTGGCAATCCTGCTCTGGCCTAAATACACTGGCCCATGAGCACACCAGGGAAAAGTCCCAGCTCCTGTGTGCCCCTGCAGTAGGCTCTTAAAGGCATCACAAATACAATATGCCTTGCAACCAGTTAGGGTGTGAGGCGAAGACTTACATCCCCTAACAATCTTATCTTATCAGAACCTCAAAAATGGCTTGCAGCATTTAAAAAAATATATTTGACAACAGCTAAAATCCTCAGATAAAACAGAGTGAAACAAGTACTAAGGATGTGATGCAAACTATTAAGTGCAACCGAATGCAATTTAAAGCTAAAGATAACAAGTTGATCCTTTTCAGGCAACTAAAACAGGGGTTCCCAACCTAAGGCCCATGGCACCATTTCATGTGGCCCCCCACCCCTCCAAGGGCAACCAAGAAACAAAATGGCCACCCTTTTGAAGCTGTTGGGATAAAATGCCCCCCCTCCCAATTGTGCAGGCAGGGCAAAATGGCCATCTGGCCCTTGAAACTGTCTGAGAGAGTGTGACCTGGCCCCCAGCCTGAAAAGGTTGGGAACCCCTGATCTAAAAGATAGTAAATGAAAGAGACAGTAAACATCATTTGGGAGAAAATCACTTTGTTTGAATGTCAACATAGAAGGGGCTATTGCTCTCACTGCCTGAAAACTTTGGAAGACCAAGACACCAGAGAAGAGCTTCCATAGGAGAGAAATATTTGTTCATCTCCCATATCCATCTTAATCCTAACCCCAGTTCCATTGCTTTCTGTAGGGTTTTGCCATTACTACCCACTGGCAGAAATCCTATTACTTAACATAGTAAGTTGTACTACAGTTGGCCCATTGAACCAGTACAGAACTGATAAAGGTGACTTATTAGTTCTGCACTGATTCAATGGGCCTACTGTAGTACAACTTACTGCAGAACTGATAAGTCAACTTCTGTTGTTTCAAATGGGCCTACTCTAATTGTGAATATTATGCTGAATTAAGTCACAACTAAAGTGGCTCCTTCTGAACCAGTTGAACACATGAAGGAGTTGACTCACTCAATATCCCACAGATTCAATGAGTTCTTTCTAGTGCAACTTGCTATGCTAAGCAATGGTATTTCAACCATTATGTTTTTGGACCCAATGGGTTGTTGGGAGCAACACACTGGAGTCTTTTGTATCACTTCCTAGTAGTATGTGCAATATGCATATCTTTCCTTCAATCTCCTATGACAATCTGTTTGCTAACCTTTAATACATGAGAGCTGAAGCACTTTTTTTGATTAGTTGAGATTTCAAGTATAAAAATTTAATAATACATTTTAGAAGCCTTTTTAAAAATACTGTACAAAAATACTTTGTAAGCTTATTGCACTCCATTTGAAATGTTAGAGAATGATAATAGATGTTGCATGAATATAATATTTCTCTTTTTTATACAGAATTATTCAGATGATTTTCAGCCCTCATATATAATTCTACCATTCTGTCATATCTTTTATTGCAGTTGTAAAAAAATGGTTATTTTATACAAATGTCATCTTGTGGCTATTAATTCTGCGATTATTTTGGGTTATGACACTCCTGTTTAAATATAGGGTCATAAAACCTTGTAAATATAAAGGCTAACACAGAAGAAAATTTACTTTCCCTTGTTTTTCCATTAGCTGATGAACAATTTTTTATGCACTGCTATTTCTCCATCTAAAAATCCCTATAGTTTGTTCAAGCTGATGCACCACAAAAACACACATGTCCTGTGTTATAACTTTATTGTCACGTTTTTACAAGGTTTGAGACTTCTCAAACGTTCATTTAGAGGAGCATTGGGCAATACAAATACAAGCATCACCATCTATCTGCATTTTAATCAGCACATCAGTTATCAGTTACTGCTATGTTCTTAAGGGTTTTTAATTGTTTTATATTGTTTTATATTGGTTTTAACTTGTGTATACTGCCCAAAGTCCATCGGATTAGGGCGGTATATAAATCTATCTATTAAATTAAAATTAAATAAATCTACCAAACTGCTTTTGGATTTCTGAAATGGCCCTTGTGAAGGCAAACCACATTGTAGAATATATTCACATCTACAGCTCAGATGGTACAAATAAACCTTGCTGTCTAATGTGGAACAAATTTCATAGTCAATTGTTAGTCTTTCAACATAAGGTTTTATGTAGTCTTCCCCAATGAAGTACCAACATATGTTGCTATGTTGATTCGCTATGTTGATTCGCTAAACTATGCTTGTTTTTCAGCCTTGCAGATATGAACATTGAAGTAGTGGACATTTCTTTTGTGTTTCTCCTAAAATTTAAAACTTCCAGTAATGCAAATTCATCGCAGCTGCCATAGAACAGGCAATTCTTGAAATGCTACATTTGGGGTCCAGGGCCAATTTGTACATGCCATTTTCTCACATGATTTTAAGGTGGGGGAAAGTGCAGGGAATATCCCTTAACTTTGCTGACTCTAGATGGATTGCATACATCAGCCTCCTTCTAACCCAGGAGTTATCAACCTTTTAAATCCGTGGGCCGGGCCATGCCCCTTCAGACAGCTGAACAGGTCGGACTGGTTGTAAAAGCCGGGCGGGTGCCTGTAAAAGCTGCCGAAGACGCATCTACAGCTGTCGTGAATGCATTTACAACTGCTGCGGGTGCATTTAAGACTGTCATAAATGCGTCTGCTTCCAGTGGTGGTGGTGACGTGGGCCACATGAAATGTTGGCATGGGCCGGGGCCAGCTCACGGGCCGTAAATTGAGAACCCCTGTTCTAACCAAAGCAAATAAAAGAAATGACAGTGTTCACTATTTTTGGAGACACTGTATTAGAAATTAGATTCTGTACCAACTTGCACCGGGCATAGGGGGGTCACAACCACTTCTGCATGACTTTTATTTGTCAGAGTGACATTTCTTCAACGTTTGTGGGTCTTTTTTTAAGTGGTGCACCAGGCAGGAAGAGTGGTTGTTGGGTTGCAGTCTCAGGTGTCAGCAAATCCATCTAGATGTATGCAATCCATCTAGAGTCAGCAAAGTTAAGCAAATTCCCAACTCAAATAACCCAATCCCTTCTCAGATTGTTCTCTCATCAGGCATCTTTGATGGCCAAATAGGACCTTTCTGTTATCTAGGCCATTTAGACAATTTTGTTACAAAAGAAGAGGACAAGGAAAGAACTGAGCTGTGCCTGAGAGGTTTCCTATTATCTTTGGGTAATTCCAGGCAGCAAGCATCCCACTTGTGTCTGAACTTGGCATTGATGACATCCATTTTGACGACTTCTCCCTCGACACAGATGCCATGATAACTGCAGCCCTTCGAATGTTCATGGAGCTTGGAATGGTTCAGAAGTTCAGAATTGATTATGAGGTAACCATCTGCTCTGTAAAGATAATCTGCTTTTGTCTTGGCAGCGAGCAGGCCTCTTTTTACACGTTAGTAGCCCTGATAATGTGATGTGTCCACTTCTGTTTCAGACCTTGTGTCGGTGGCTTTTGACAGTGCGGAAGAATTATCGAATGGTTCTGTATCACAATTGGAGGCATGCTTTCAATGTGTGCCAGCTCATGTTTGCCATGTTAACTGTAAGTACCAGAGGGTGGCATGAGTACTCATATCCAACATCTCACATTGCTTATGTTTTGCACATGTGCTCCTTCCTTGTCTCTGCTGACAGACCTATATATGTATTTCTTGTTAAACAAATGCCCAAAAGAATTAAAAAGTCCTACTTCTAGCAATGATGAATGGAATTTCAGTAGTGGAGATGGTTCATGGCACTGTGAAGGAATGGTGCTGCCAATGACATTGTGTTGTAGAATACAGTCTTCCAGAAGGTTGTGTGTGGCCTAACAATTCCTCTGTCATAAACTCCCTCCCCTTTGTATGTACTACCCATCTGCTAACCCAATACATTGGGTGCTGTCCAGAAAACAGACTGTGTATTAAGGCCTCACTGAAATGAACAGAACTTGAGCATGGTTTAAAATGTATGAATGTGAATGATTTAAGGCAGGGGTGCTTTGATGTCTTGCACGGAAGACAAAGAAGGAGTCGCAGTAAGGACTTTTTGTTGTTGTTGTTCAGTCGCACAGTCAATTCCGACCCTTTGCGACCCTATAGACCATTTTTCTCCAGGCGCCTCTGTCCTCCACCATCCCCCTCAGCACTCCCAGTTCTGTACCCATTGTGTCTACAATCCCATCTAGCCATCTCATCTTTGGCCTCCCCCTTCTTCTTTTGCCCTCCACCTTTCCCAACATCAAGGCCTTCTCAAGAGAATCCTCCCTTCTCATTTGATGTCCAAAGTACTTCAGCTTCGTCTTTACTATTAGACCTTCCAATGAGCAGTCAGGGTTGATTTCTTCTAAGATTGACCTATTTGTTCTCCTCGCTGTCCAGGGTACCCTCAAAACTCTCCTCCAACACCACATTTCAAAGGCGTCTATTCTTCTGCGCTCAGCCTTCCTAATGGTCCAGCTCTCACACCCATACATTACCACTGGGAATACCATTGCTTTGACTATTCTAATTTTTGTTTGCAATGTGATATCTCTGCTTTTCACTATGTTCCCCAGGTTTCTCATGGCTTGTCTCCCAAGAATCAGTCGCCTTTTTATTTCATGGCTGCAATCCCCATCTGCAGTGATCTTTGATCCAAGGAATGTAAAATCTGTCACTGCTTCTACTTCTTCCCCATCTATTTTCCAGGAACTGATGGGGCCTGTTGCCATTATCTTGGTTTTCTTGATATTGAGTCTCAGGCCAGCTTTTTCACTCTCCTCCTTCAATCCAATCAAGAGGCTCCTTAGATCTTCCTCACTTTCTGCCATTAGGGTGGTATCGTCTGCATATCTCAGATTGTTGATGTTTCTCCCAGCAATTTTAATCCCATATTGTGATTCCTCCATCCCTGCATTGCGCATTATGTGCTCTGTGTATAGATTGAATAAACAGGGTGATAAAATGCAGCCTTGTCTTACTCCTTTTCCTATTCCAAACCACTCTGTCATTCCGTGTTCTGTCCTAACTGTTGCTTCTTGGTTCATGTACAGATTTCTCAGGAGACATGTGAGGTGCTCTGGTATTCCCATCTCTTTAATTACTTGCCACATCTTGTTGTGGTCCACACAGTCAAATGCCTTAGTGTAGTCGATAAAACAAAAGTAAACTTGTTTCTGGTATTCCTTTGTTTTCTCCATGATCCAACGTATGTTGGCAATATGGTCTCTAGTCCCCCTACCTCTTCTGAAACCGGCCTGCACCTCTGGTAGTTCTCTCTCCACATGTTGCTGAAGTCTATCCTGTATTATCTTGAGCATCACCTTGCTGGCGTGTGGGATGAGTGCAATTGTTCGATAATTTGAGCATTCTTTGGCATTGCCCTTTTTTGGGATTGGTACGTATACTGATCTTTTCCAATCCTGTGGCCACTGTTTTGTTTTCCAAATTTGCTGGCATATTGAATGTAGTAATTTGACATCATCATCTTTCAGAGCTTTGAAAAATTCCACTGGGATACCATCATCTCCACTAGCTTTGTTGTTTGCAGTGCTCTTTAGGGCCTTTATAACTTCGCTCTCCAGAATGTCTGGCTCAAGTTCAATTTTTTCATCATTGTGGTTATCAGGGGTGTTGAGGTCCTTTTTGTAGAGTTCCTCTGTGTACTCTTTCCATCTTTTCTTAATCTCTTCTGCATCAGCTAGCTCTTTTCCGTCTTTGTCCCTTATCACGGTCATTTTTGCTTTAAATGTTCCCTTTATTTCCCCAATTTTTCTGAAGAGATCTCTAGTCCTGCCTCTTTTGTTGTTTTCCTCCATTTCTTTGCACTGTTCTTTTAGATAGTTTTCCTTATCTCTCCTTGCTTTTCTTTGAAATTCTGTGTTCAAATAATTGTACTTTTTCTTTTCTCTTTTGACTTTTGCATTCCTTCTTTCCTCTGCTATTTTAAGAGCCTCATCAGACAACCATTTTGCTTTCTTATGCTTCTTTTCTTTTGGTATGGTTTTCTTTGCTGCTTCCTGCATGATGTCCCTTATCTCTGTCCATAATTCTTCTGGCACTCTGTCTATTGAGTCTAGGCCATTATATCTGTTCATCACCTCCACCGTGTATTCTTTAGGGATACTTTCTAGGTGATATCTGTCTGGTCTCCTTGTTTTCCCTATTTTCTTTAGTCTTAACCTGAATTTTGCGATCAGTAGGTTGTGATCTGAGCCACAGTCTGCTCCGGGTCTTGTTTTTGCTGACTGTATGGAGGTTCTCCATCTTTGGCTGCAGAGTATGTAGTCAATCTGGTTTCGGTGTTGGCCATCTGGTGATGTCCATGTGTAAAGTCGCCTCTTGTGTTGCTGGAAGAGAGTGTTTGCTATGACCAGTGCATTCTCTTGGCAGAACTCTATCAATCTTTGCCCTGCTTCATTCTGTGTTCCAAGACCAAATTTGCCTGTTATTCCCTCCACTTTTTGATTTCCTACTTTGGCATTCCAGTCTCCTAATATAATTTGGACATCATTTCTTGGTGTCTGTTCTATGAGGTGTTCTAGGTCCTCATAGAACTGGTCCATTGTGGCTTCATCTGCACCAGTGGTTGGTGCGTATATTTGAATCACAGTGACATTGAAGGGTTTGCCTTGAATTCTGACTGACATCATTCTGTCATTTTTGAGGTTGTATCCCATTACTGCTTTTCTCACTCTTTTATTGACAATTATGGCTACTCCATTTCTTCTAAGGTTTTCTTGTCCACAATAGTAGATATGATGGTTTCCAGAGCTGAATTCACCCATCCCTGTCCATTTGAGCTCACTGATGCCCAAGATGTCAATGCTTATTCTTTCCATCTCATTTTTTACCACTTCCAGTTTACCTTGGTTCATTGATCTCACATTCCATGTCCCTATGCAGTATTGTTCCTTGCAACATTGCATTTCTCCCCCCCCCCTTTCCTGTCCCTCCCCTTCCTCCACTCTGTGGTGTTAAGCATCCTGTATCACCTAGCCTGCTCCTTTGTTTTGCCTTTTGTTTTGGTCAATAGGGTTCTCTTGGCAAGCTTTGTGGCGTGTTTTGCCGGTGTCTACGCCATTTTTCCCCCTCATACAGTTTATCACAGTTTTAAAAAGTGTAGAACATTTTAAACAACATATTATCATGCATATTATTACACTTTAAACACAGTCTCTATGTCAGTTGCTATATTAAGTCGGCATAAAGTCTTTAGGTGAGTTATTGTATTAAGTCATCAAAAATTTTTCATATCAGCTACTTATCCTTTGCATGGGTCTCTGAGTCTCGCCCCCTGGTTTTCCTCCTCTGCCTTCTTCTGTCAATTGGCGCTCGGTTGTTGCCAGGAGGCTGGAGATGGTGGCTCCCGGGCTCGGAAGGGCTCTCGGTGGGGCGAATGGCTGGCCTCCCCCCGCCCGGCTGGTCCTCCTCCTCTTCCCTGGCCCGGCTGGAGATGGTAGCTCCCGGGCTCGGAAGGGCTCTCGGTGGGGCGAATGGCTGGCCTCCTCCCACCGCCCGGCTGGTCTTCCTCCTCTTCCCTGGCCCGGCTGGAGATGGTGGCTCCCGGGCTCGGAAGGGCTCTCGGTGGGGCGAATGGCTGGCCTCCTCCCCCCGCCCGGCTGATCTTCCTCCTCTTCCCTGGCCCGGCTGGAGATGGTGGCTCCCGGGCTCGGAAGGGCTCGCGGTGGGGCGAATGGCTGGCCTCCTCCCCCCGCCCGGCTGATCTTCCTCCTCTTCCCTGGCCCGGCTGGAGATGGTGGCTCCCGGGCTCGGAAGGGCTCTCGGTGGGGCGAATGGCTGGCCTCCTCCCCCCGCCCGGCTGATCTTCCTCCTCTTCCCTGGCCCGGCTGGAGATGGTGGCTCCCGGGCTCGGAAGGGCTCTCGGTGGGGCGAATGGCTGGCCTCCCCCCGCCCGGCTGGTCCTCCTCCTCTTCCCTGGCCTGGCTGGAGATGGTAGCTCCCGGGCTCGGAAGGGCTCTCGGTGGGGCTAACACAGGTTTATTGGGTGATGATCAGGATGAACATGTGGTAATGGCGGAGGTACATCACATTATATACAGCAGTACTAACTTGGGCCAGTGTCTTGTCGGCCGCCGTGGCCTTGGCGAGGTCGGCCGGGACGATGGGGGGTGAGTCGAGGGACTCAATCAGCAGGACTTGGTGTTCCTGCTCTACCTCGCATGCGGGATCCCCTAAACTAGGGAGGGGAGACCGGGACAGTGCGTCCGCATGGGAAATCTCCTTCCCTGGGCGATAGACCAGCTCGTACTGGTAGGCGTTGAGGAATATGGCCCAGCGCAGCATTCTGGGGGATAGAATTTGCGGGGTGGGTTTGCCGGTAGTGAAGATCCCGAGAAGTGGTTTGTGATCCGTCACTACCGTAAACTCGCAGCCGTATAAAAAATCGTGGAACTTCTTCGTTCCCGTGATTATGGCCAGGGCCTCCCTATCTGTTTGCGCATAATTGCGCTCGGCCTTTGAGAGGGACCTTGAGTAGTACGCCACCGGGGCTTCCCGCCCGCTCTCCAACACGTGGCACAGGACCGCCCCCACCCCCACTGGGGACGCATCACAGACTAAAACCACTAGTTTTCTCGGATCAAAGTGGGTCAGGACAGCATCTGAGGATAGGAGTGTTTTAAGCTCCTTGAAAGCTTTCTCCTGCCTGTCCCCCCACCGCCAAACCGCATCTTTTTTTAGTAGCGCGTGCAGTGGCTCCGCGACCGATGCCTTCCTAGGCAGGAAGGAATGATAGAAATTTAGGAGCCCTAGAAATGACTGCAGCTCCGGTTTCGTGGTGGGACGAGGGGCATTTTTCACGGCCGCAACCTTTGACTCAGAGGGTTTGATTCCCTCCGGGGTTATCTTAAAACCGAGAAACTCGACCTCCCTCGCAAAGAATACACATTTGTCCCGTCTCAGTCGAAGCCCCGCTCTCTCGAACACTGAGAGGACCCCGTCTATCCTCTTTGCTAATTCTAATTCGCTCCCCGCCGTTATCAACACATCGTCGAAGTATGGGAGAACACCTGGAAGCCCCTTTAAAAGGCGTTCCACGAGGGATTGGAAGATTCCGGGGGCCGAATTCACACCAAACTGAAGGCGCTTTACCTTAAATGCCCCCTTGTGTGTCACAATTGTTTGCGCAGCGGCAGCAGCCGGGGTTACTGAGAGCTGCTGATATGCCTGCGCCAGATCTAGCTTGGCAAAACACCTCCCCCCATGTAATGTGGCCAGTAAGTGACTGACCACGGGCACCGGATATGCATTTGGCCGAATGGCCTTATTGATCGTACATTTATAGTCCGCACAAATCCTGACCTCCCCATTTGACTTAAGGGCTGTAACAATTGGCGTTTCCCACTCCGCCGAATCAACTGGGACCAAAATCCCCTGCCCCACCAATTTGTTCAGTTCCGCCTCGATCTTGTCCTTGAGAGCGAAGGGCACTCTCCTTGGCTTGAGGCGGATGGGCCGGATTTCTGGGTCCAGCTCAAAGGAAACTGGGGGGCCCTTGTACGTCCCGAGCCCCTTCTTGAAAACGTCCGGGTGTGCGTTGCACACGTCCCGCATTGGGTCAGTCTCGATGGCGTTAATGCCGGACAGTTCGATTCCCAGGGGAGCAAACCACTGCGTTCCCAAAAGGCAGCATCTCCCCCCTTTGAGGACCATTAGGGGCAGTTTCTCGGAGTAATTCTTGAACTTCACCTGGAACTTGCCCATCCCCAACACTGGGATCCCATTTCCCTGCACGTTCCGTAAATGTGACTTCATGGCCCGCAGCTTAGGCTGCGCATCTGGGGGAATGCGCATAAACTCTTTTTGGGACAGGATGGAATAGGATGACCCCTAGTCTATCTCCATCCTCACTGGGAGCCCCTGTAACTGTACCTCTACGAAGAAACGCCGGTGCTCCAGGCCCACGCGGTTCACGCCTTCCTCGCTGTAGTTGGCTGAGACCTTCCTGGTGCCGGCCGCCTTCCGTTGGTGCATCTGGGGATGGCTTGAAGTGCCCTTGTCCTCGGCTCGCCCGCGCCTGCATACTCTGGCGATGTGTCCCTTTCGGACGCAGTTGTGGCACTCGGCCTTTCGGAACGGGCACCTCGTGCGGTCGTGGGACGCCCCACAACCATCGCAGCGGCGGTCTTGCCGTTCGCGGGTCTGTCGCTTCTCCCCGCGTTTCTTTATCCTCTGGACGTCGTCGTCCTCGCTGGAGCAGGAGTCCGCCGTCGTGGACGACTCGTCGGACGTCGCTGGTGTGCCGGCGGGCGACTTGGGGGCCCGCCAGGCCGTCTTCGCCGATGTCCGCCGGGCCGCCTGCACTGGTGACTTGGCCCTTTCGGATGTGGCCCCTCGGGACTTGAACACTCTGACCCCGCTCCTGGCCGCCTCGGCTGCCTGGGCCTCCCGCAGTACCTTGTTGAACGTGAGGTGATAGTTGCGGGTGATCAATTTTCTCTGGACCTCCTCGTCCCTCAGGCCACACGGCATGCGGTCTCGGAGGGCCGTGTCCAGGTCTTCCCACTGGCAGTGCACCGCTGCAAGCCTGAGGGCCGCTGCATAGGCGGCCACGGTTTCTCCCGGGCGCTGGTCTCGTCTGTGGAACGCGACCCTGGCTGGGAAAATCGACACGGGGGCCTGGAAATGTTCGCCCAGCACTTCCAGGATGCGGGCGAGGGGCACCACGTCCACTTTCTGGGGGGCCACCAGGTTCATCAGGATCCGCAGCGTGGCCGGCCCCACCTGGGCCAGGAAGTGGGAGCGCATTTTCGCGGCGGCGGCGACGCCCGCGGCTTCCACCGCGTGCCGAAACTGGCACTCGTAGAGCTCCCATTGTTCTGGCTCGCTGACATCGAACTGGTACGGCTTGACCTTGGGATTCGCCATCAATCCCACCTTCGTCGCCAATTTGATGTCTTGCACGGAAGACAAAGAAGGAGTTGCAGTAAGGACTAACACAGGTTTATTGGGTGATGATCAGGATGAACATGTGGTAATGTCGGAGGTACATCACATTATATACAGCAGTACAATGCATTTGAATCTTGTTGCACGGTAGCTCATTGGTTGCTACCGGCGTGACGTTGTTCCAAGTCACGCCCCTCTTCTGTAGTTAGTGATAGTGCGGGAGAGTTCCCGCGGCTGCCGGTGATTTTAGGAATGTGAACCATGTGAGTTGAACGCTCGCAGCTGCCCTCTATTGGGCAGCTTACTCGCGTTCCTTAACAGCTGAGCTACATTGTAATTATGGTCAGGATACATTCATACATTTTCTTAAAGCAACATTGTACATACATAACAGGTGCCCAAACATTTTGGGCCACGGGCTGGTCACGTGGTTCAGCGGGCTGGTCACGTGGTTCCTCCAACCGGAAGCAGAAGTAAAACGTGCCTTGCAATCAGTTTTGCAACAGGATGAGATAGATTTTAAGTTGCCATTTTCTCTGCTTAAACTAGGGGTGCCCAAACTATGGCCTATGGGCCGGATCTGGCCCCAATGCCAATTTATCCAGCCCATGCCAACCTCATCACTCCCAGAAGCAGAAGTAAAACGTCCCCGTACGGGCGCGTTTTACTTCTGCTTCCGGGAGCGATGAGGGTGGCATGGACTGGATGAATTGTCATCGGGGCCAGATCCGGCCTGTGGGCCATAGTTTGGACACCCCTAGTTTAAGGGCTTGCCCACACAATTTTCCAAATGCCATGTAAATGTTAATCAAGTGCTCAGTTGGAGGGGGAAGAGAGATGTAAGGAAGTACCAAACTGGGTAAAAAAGGAAATTAAAATGAAGGCGCCTGATGGATCCTTGAAAAGCTCTGATTCTCATTGTATGTGCTTAACCATTACCCTTCCTGGCTCATAAGGATCAGTAGGAAGGAGAATGGTTGGGCAGTTTAATGGAAATAGTGGCAGGAACAACACATTTAATCTAAAATTATAAGCTAACTGAAGGGTACCCTCAAACAGGCACAAAACTTCTCTGTTTTACACTTTCTCTTTTAATGTGATTCTTCACATTAAAACAGGGCATGGAGCAGCCCACAGGCTTGCCAGTGATGAGAAGCTTCCTGCCACTACTGATACTATTGGTGCCATTTTTAAACCAAACCGGGGTTTGCATCATGTGAAGTGACCATACTCACTACAAACTCCAGTCAGCCTTTCTCAAACATGTAGTGATGGCCAAAGAATGCCTCTTTAGAGGAATGCAGTTTAGCAACAAGCCTAAAATAATTCATGACAAAACATGCTGCTGAATACGTCTTTCCTAAGTTCCAAGTCAGACATGTTTGGGTAATTTTCAGTATCTTATTCTTGGGAGGAATACCAGCATGTGTGGTGGTTACTCAGCTCTAGGAATTCCTAGGTAAGCCAAGATTCAACATCTGTTCTGTGGTCTGCCTTTCAATTGATGAAGGGAACCTCTGTCTTCTCTGGAGTAAATTTCAGTTTACGAGTCATCAGCCTCTGCTGAACAAAGTCACATTAGATAAACACTTGCTGTGCCTGTTCTTTGATATATCTGATCTAGCCACTGTGATTCAGACCTTACTTCTATCCTGTTTGGGCAGCTATAACACTCACTACACCAGGTTGTCTCTGAAGAGAGTTCAGAAGCTTTCCACGAGCCAAGTGTTCTGCAGCCCTATGTTTGATCAGGGTTGGTTATTTAGAGCAGGGGTCCCCAACCACTGAGCTGCAGACCGGTACGGGCCATAGGCTGTCCCGAACCGGGCTGTAGGGGTGGGTGATGCTGGGAGTTCTGATGGCAGCCTTCTGCCCTCAGTGTGCTCTGCTGGATCTGCCTGGCGAATGGAGCGAGAGCATGGGCTTCAGACACAGCATATAAGCAGGTGGCTGGGCCCTTCCTCCACATTGCTTAACTACAGTGGGGCTCCACCCTCCACCTGTGCACTTGCACCATCCAATCCCACCACCCACCATTTAACCGGTCAGTGGAGAATTTATTTAGCATGAAACCAGTCCATGGTGCAAAAAGGTTAGGGACTCCTGATTTAGATTACAGTGAATACACCAACATTTAAAGTCTGTTATTACTAAGGCATCACTGGTCTGTTTCTTGGCTCAGTTGGATCGGGGCAATCTCAAGGATCATATTTCACAATGCAGGCCTTCCTGGGTCTTGGACATTTTTGGGATGCAATTATTGTAAATAGATGCAATTAGTGTAAATGGAAGGGAAGGCCTTTTTTGTGGCTTCTTCCTGTCGAATGCCCTTTCAAGGGAAGATAAGCTGATTCTTTTCTTGCTGTTCTTATATCAGCAGAGAATAAACTAATTTTTCAGATGGACCCTTGACACTAAATTGCCTTGTTGTAAATGTAGTTTTTTTAAACCCATGTAGTTTCTGCCCTTTTATGATAATAATGCCTCTTTATGAAATTGAGTTCACACCACATCGGAAAAAAACCCACTGAGATTACTCCTGAAATATTCTCTGTAGTGACTGCTCTGTTCTAAAAATCTAAAGCAGAGCCAGCCCAAAATGTGAGGCTGCTTGAGACAAAGAATAGGATAATTTTCCTTCATCTGCATAAGCCAACTGGCTTGGCAATTGATTCTTGCTTCAGTACTGTAAGAGGTCCATCTCATTTAAAAGAAGGATGCTAGCTTAAGTGTAGGCTACCTCTGGAATATACAGTTCTGTCCTCCAAGTTGGATGCCTGGTGTTGCTCTTCACCTCCAATTTGCTCCAAACTCCCTGCAACTGTTGTCTGACATATACTTTATTCTGTCCAATGACAAAACTGGCCTTAACTTGTGTGAGAGAGGGAACAGCTACTAATTTGTTCAGGTTAAGGTAAAAGTCACCCTTGCTCCAAAGCCAGTCATATCCAACTCTAGGGTTCAGTGCTCCTCACTGTTTATAGCCGAAGAGCCAGTGCTGTCTGCATCTGCAGATGTTTCCGTGGGCATGTGGCAGGCATGCCTAGACACCAAAGTGCACATAATGCTGTTTACCTTCCCACCAAAGTGGTACCTGTTTATCTTCTTGCAATTTTTTTGCTTTCGAACTGCTAGTTTGGCAGGAGCTGGGACAGAGACGGGTGCTCATTCCATCATGCAGTACTCGGGTTTTGAACTGCTGACCTTCTGCCTCCCATGCCATTTTCATGATCCAGTTTTGTATTTTTGTTTATGGAAGAAATACAGATAGAAATACAGGTAACTATATTTTCCTCATGTAGACTGCAGCTTTAGGTGGTCTGATTTACACCAAGAAGAAGGTGTGAGTTTTGTTGTATTTTTGTTTTCATTTGGTTTATTTTACTTCAACACTGTTCTGATCTCTATAAATGTGAAGAATAGTTTAAAAGGGTAATTTTAAATAAATATTAGAAATAACAGTCTTGATCACCACTATTTTACTTGCTGCTTATCTGATAAAATTAGCACCCTCCCCACCCCTCACTGTGTTTAAATAACACAGACACGCATATCTGGACTTAATCTTGGGTCTTTCAGATTTGGCGTTCCAAGTCCTCAACTATGAACTTCTAGCTGTGGATCTTTGATGATATTTGGTAACCAACTTTATTTACTGAAGGCTCAGAACTTGATGTTTCTTTGTCAAAACTACTAAACAAGAATTAGAATCATTCAGTGGAAGTAGTGAAGAATGCTCTAAAATTTGCCACACATCTTTGTTCCATTAGGATACAGATTTTAATAAATTTCCCATAGGTGGAGCTCAAATGCTGAAGTTGTTTTAGATTGTTTTCTAAAAGTGGGGGTGAGGGATGGCTACACGTTTCATGCTCTGATAAAACAGCTTCTCTTCATCTGCTTTAGGTAACTACCAAGGAAACAATAGGAATCAAATAAATCTGCTACTGTTTGGCAGTTCTTATTCTTATTTGCTTTGGAAGGATTAAACACCAGTTTTTTCGCAGTGGATGTATATGTTTACATGAGTATTTTTCAAAACATTGACAACTGTGGGTCACTTCCCAGTTTACACTGAGCTCATTCTTAGAACAATTTTGCATGACCTTTTCTACTTTACAGCAAAACAGCCAACTGGTAGTAATGTTTTTTCAGAAGCACTGTTATTATAAAAGGCTTTGCAACATTCTTTTGCATCTAAGGAACTCAGGTACATTGAGCTGTTCATTCAAAACACATCTGGATACAGGAATAACCCGTAGGATATCATTGATATCCTAACATTCTAATGTGATAAAAAGCCTTGAGAATGGAATGATTTTAAGGCTGAATAAAACTAAAGACATTTGTATTCCTGTCCACACTTACATGGAAGTAAGCACCTCCGAAGTGGAGAGCTACTTCTAAGTAAAAATATTTTACATAAATGTAGTTTAAGTTTGCTTCTGTATTAACTTTGCCCCAATACCATTTGCTGCAGGCTCCAGTGGGGTATGCACAATTAATCTGTAATGTAATTATTGAAAGCCTGAGAAGTCTGTGGCTTGGCAGGATCTCAGAAGACTTTGCCTCTTATTTCTGGTACAGCTTGCAGATATGTTCATTCGTTCATTCATTGGATTTGTATGCCACCCTACTCAACAGTGCGACTCAGAGCGGCTAACATACCATGAAACAACAATATTACAATACTGTATAAAATATAAATACAGCATCATAATACAATACAGTCGATACAATCGATATACAGTAATACCTCATACAACGTCCGTTTCATACAATGTCAGATCCATACAATGTTGCCCAATTCTGGGGGGTAAAGTGCCTCATACAACGTCGCCGGTCGTTGTATGAGGTATTAGGGTTTCCGCGGGAGTTTGGACTTGCAGCTTGGAGGCCCCACGGAGTTCGACCGGCAGCCGGCTGGAGGAGGTGGGGAAGAAAGAACTTGCCGGAGAGACGAGCCCCAAGTGCGTCGAGTTCTTTCTTTCCCCGCTTCCTCCAGCCGGCTGCCGGTCGGTCTCTGCTGGAGGCAGGGAAAGAAAGAACTCGCCCGAGAGACGAGTTCTTTCTTTCCCCGCCTCCAACGGAGTTCGACCGGCAGCCGGCCCTGCAGTTTGTGCTGTTACAATGTATCTCTATGGGAACGACATTATACAAAGCATCGGTGGCAATGATTTGGACATTGTATGAGGCATCGCGGCTAGGATTTTGCATGCCTCATACAAAGTCAGAATTCATACAACGTCCTAACTTGTGGAACCATGTTTGGACGTTGTATGAGGTATTACTGTATCTAACATAAGAATAAAAATACAATACAACAGGGCAGCTCTCTGTCCCTTCCTTGGCCAGGGGAGGGTGTTGCCTGGAGCAGCTGCGGGGGTGGCGGTCTTCGACCAGCCGCAAGGCTCAGCAGTTATTTTATCCCTTCCTGACCAAGGAAGGGTGGGGCCTTGGGTAACTGTGGTGGTGGCAGCAACGGTGGTCTTCAGCTGACGGTGAGGCCTGGCAGTTGTTTTATCCCTTTCCGGTCAGGGAAGGGTGAGGCCCCGGGCAGCTGCAGTGGTGGCAATGGCGGTCTTATGCCGACCGCAAGGCCCGGCAGTTCTTTTATCCCTTCCCGGTCAGGGAAGAGTGGGAACAAATCTAGAGATGTTGGAACAGAATATAATTTAGAGTATGATCAATAGCATTTCATTTAAGATGTATCAGTATTATACACAGGCTCAGATGGGAATATGAATGTTGTGTGTAAAGATTTCTAGTTAGCTACCAGCACCAAAAGTGGATATTTACACACTTGTTCAGAATGTCTCCCAAAGCTTATGTGAATATATGGCAGGGCAAGGGAGAGGAAAGACTTCATTTGTGGAGTGTACTGTAGACAAGAGCAAATTAGTCAGCAATGTACATCCCAGCCACTTCTATTTAAGTCTTCCATGTGCTTTCCCTAGGCCAACAGCCAACCAGACTTTGGCGCTATATTGCCATTGGTCATTGGTATTATGTACTCACCCGCAAGGATTTTGGCTTTGGGTAAAGTATATATCTTCCAGTCAATTCTGCTGGTCTGAGATTCACATGTTGGAAAGGATGCCAACATGTGGAAAACTTGCAATGTTTTCCCAGCTTAAGCACATTTTTGTTAAAAACATAAGTAATACACCTTTTACACCTTTTGAATTTACTCATCAAGAAGATCCAGACTGACAGGACTGATTGGCATACTGAATGTATCTGCTGCAGAAAATGTTAGAGGGAATGTTAGATTGTAATAAACTGTGCTTGCTTTACATCTCTGTGACAAATGCCCCAAACCTGAAAGCATGGTCTCCATTAAAAGTGAACCAGTGAGCAGAGACAGGTAGCCTTAAGACCCAAGCCCTCCAGTTATGAGAAGGGATAACATCTTTATTATTAAATGCCTCTTATTCTTTGACATCCTCCAGCATCGTTTCTCAACAATGTCCTACACAGGATGGACAGATTAGGTGTGTAGAAAATGATTGTGATTACCTGATATTAAATATGGTGCCCACAGAAACAAATTTTCTATTGGGAAATCTTTGGTTCAGAAGAAGAAGAAAATAGCTGCAAACAAAGTATGAAATTCTGGAAACTGATTCCCATCTCTAGATCTGCTATTGGTTCTTCTTCATTTGAACAATGACTAGAGATGTTTGTGGTCCAAACAAATGAAACATGGGCTATCTATCATAATCTCTCTCTGTGTTTTAATTTTCAACTAAAAGCACATGCATAGGTGGAGACTAGAGTGGAGCAGTGATACTAAGGTCATTATTTCATTATGGGTTGTTTCTTACAGCATTGTAGGCACTCTTCTTAAAAGTAACTTTCTAATGTTTTTGGCTAGGAGATCTAGTCACAGACTTTCTACATCAGGAGTTCTCAACCTTTTTAAGCCTGGGGCAGCCGGGTCACGCTTCCTCAGACAGCTTCGAGGGCTGGATGGTCATTTTGCCCTTCCTCCACCACATGACACTTCCTGGTGTGGTGGAGGTGGTGGGGGGCCATATGAAATGGTCCCATGGGCCGCATCTGGCCCACGGGCTGCAGTTTGAGAATTCCTGTTCTACATCATATGGTTTATTTTTGTATTATATAGTTTCATCTGAGTAAGCCATTAAGATTCAGCTGCTAGTCCAGTAGGCTATGTGAACAATAGAATATATGGAATAGGTGCCATGCTTTCCGCTGCCTCACGCAATAGTATGTCTATGGCTGTCAAAGTGGTTTTTCTTTCTTTTTCATACTGTCTATATCATGTATTTAGGAAATAGGTCTTGCCTACAAAACTTCACACAACATTAAAAGTACCACAGGACTTTATTGTTTTACTGCTTTCAGCATCTATTTTCTGGATATTCAGCATGGTTTAACAATCTTATTTTTATGTGCAATTCCTAAAATCCTGCCTTTAGAATTCTGGGAGTTGTAGTCCATAAAAGTACCATTGTCAAACTCTGATATGCATGATACATATATGGGAAAGTAAATTTAAGATGAGAATTCTGTCCAGAAGGCTTCATAGATATTTGTTTCTAATAGCATTTTAGGGTATTGACCTTGTTGGGGGCAAAGCCAGAACTGCAATATTAAGATCTAGCTTTTCAACTTGTGTGGTTTTTATTTTATTTTAAATAGACCACCTATAAAGGGTCTTCACATAATACAACTACATGCACCGGAACCCTCTGCTGGGGTTCAACTAACTCACGTAGGTGAGAGACAGTCTAGCAAAGTTCTACTATATGCTATCATTAACCATAACTTGAAAGTCTGGAAAGGGCTAATAATTTGACGGTTACTAAAATATCCTAAACTGAACAGTGCTTAATTATGCAAAAAAATCCCCAATGCAGCTATCTGATGGTGTGCATGTGTGCAGCAAAATAAGATCCACTACAGAAGGCCAGGAGATAAATTTATGTTTTACTAATCTGCACAAGGATCACTTTTCCCCTTGAAATCTGTACTCATAAATATTCATACCATTAAATTATTCCTAGGTGTGATATTATTCAGATAATGATGTTGTCACTAAACCCTAAAACTATAGATGCTTACATAAAGACACCTTGAAATATAGGTACACATTTTGTCATTTCATCCATTTTCACCTGAAGCTTTACATAACTTCTTATGGGATGTAATAATTTTGTACAACTTACTGGCAATATGGTGATGTGGTTATCTTAGATTTTATGATAATAGTGTCATTGAGGCTATATTAAGAGAGTGGCAGTTCAGCACATTTATGAAAGGCCATTACAGTAAACACACCAAAATCCTTTTAGTTGTTATATGCTTCTTAAGACATGAATACTCCATGCTTCAGAATTATATTAGTGATATCAATATATTTAGTTTCAGAAAGCCAGACAGATCATGAATAGCAGATAGAAGGTTGGGAAAGAGTCAGGGTGTTTTTTAATATATATTTTCTATTCTTCATACGAAACATATATTTGTTTATATTCTGCATGCTTTGCATATATTTGCAGATGATTCTGGGCATCCCAATATGAAGATTTATCTACATAGAAGGTTTATTTTAAAAAAGAATCAGCTTCACTGCTGGCTCTTTAAGATTCTCCTGCACCCACCCACCTGGATTATACAATGCTCAACCTGAAAAGATTGGTGCTATTTCCATTGCCTTCCTGTAATTCATAAAATGGTGAGCATTATTTGTTCACAATAGTGGTGATGTATAGACTATAGTGCTACAGCGTTTCCTCTGGCAAGTTCATTTACCTCTTAAAATTGGTGAGGGGAAAGGAATAGCTCCAGGGGAAAGGCTGCAGCAGAGAGGTGGGTTTTTAGGGATTTCTTTTCTACAGAAGTGATTTCAAAAATGTGGCTTTCATAGTATAGTGTAAAATTTAATCCCTGTTGGGATTAAATAAACATAACCAGCTATGTTTATTCATACCTGTCAAGTTTTGGATTTGGAAATAAGGGAAATTTCTTGGCAAATAAGAGATACTTGACAGCTATGCTAATCTTGTGCTGCCCTCCATTGGTGGCAATAGGGCATTGCAGTCTAATTAATAAGGGATGATGGCGGGAAAGGGTAAAATAAGGGGTTTTCCCGGCCAATAAGGGATACTTGACAGCTATGTGTTTATTCCCTTGACACCCAAAGGGGTAAAAGAGGAGGAGGAGGAGGAAGAAACAATATTTATTTAATCTAAAATTTTTGCCATCTGGATAAGATGTGAATGTTTGCAGAAGGTTGCACAGTTGATTTTTAAACAACTGGTCTGAAAAAGAAGCATTGTCTAAGTAATGAATTGTGTTGCTTAGAAATGCCCTTGAGGGAAATCTAGTCTAACTCAATATAGGTCTACACTTCACCCTTGAACAACATAGCTCTGCTTATTTGTGGATTTCCCCCCTGAATTTCCTAGATCAGTGATGGCGAACTTTGGCATTCCAGCTGTTCTGGAACTCCAATTCCCAGAAGCCCTGATCAGCAGGAGTTCTGACTTGGGCTTCTAGGAATTGAAGTCCAAGAACACCTGGAGTGCCATAGTTTGCCATCACTGTCCTTGATTATCATTATTTCACTACAGCATTCCTCTGGGACCTTCAGGGGGTTGGGGTGGGGATTAAAGATTTCCCCTTACTGCAGCACTGTGGTTGCCAGTGGGCAGCTTTAAGTTCCTTGGGTGGCCAGTGGAGCTGCTGTTGCTTGAATGGTCAGGCTCTTGCAGCACAACCACAGCAGTGGTGGCAGACAAATGGACAGGCATTGTGAGCTCCAGTGGCAGCATCAGGACCCAGATGCAGTTCATCAGTGGACCGGCTACAAGAGAGACGAGGGAATGATAGCCCATAGAGGTGACCAGTACAGAAGTCTTTTAATATGGCTCTCCTTTTAATACTAAGATGTAGTATAGGTTGTCCCAGAACAATGCGGAATTTCAACTGTGCAGAGGAACAGTTCCTACCCCTTGTTCAAGAGTCAGTCTATATAGTTTTACCATTTCTGCACAATATTGTGAATCCAGAGCTTGGAAAATTTGTTTTTAAAAAGTGACACCACAGCCAGGGAAACTCACTGGGGATGTGGAACAGATAAACCTCCTCCTTAAATACCTCACTTACCTTGAAAGCTTTGTTAGGGTCACTGTAAGTAGATTGAGACTTGAAAGCACATAGAAACAAACAACAAACCACATTTTAGAGAATAACACCCCAAATAGTGACCACTATAGTCACAATTTTAAAATAAACTTACTTGTACTTTACTATTAGCTTTATTTAATTTTAAATTTTAAAAATCTGGATGAGGCATTTACCTGGCCTGTAGTAAATGATTATCATCTCAGGCTTTAAACTTGACTCTCACTAAAAAGATCATCTCAGAATGAGTACTTCTGTTTCCTATCTCAATTTTGTGGCCTCTAGGGCTCTTTTCAAGAAGTATATTGTTTGTGGGGGCAAAGTGCCTTATTCTGATTGACATGATAAATGCCTGTTTTGTCTGCCTTTTGTCTACATAAAAGTGCAAAATTTGTAAGGGCTTTATCTGCATCTCTGAAAAATAATATCACAGTCTTTCCTCTGAGAAAAGTTTGCAAAATTCTTCAACCCAATCTCTCAATTGTCAGAGAGCCCACAAGCACCATGGAATTTCCCCCCCTTTAGCTCAATGGAGTCCCTGGAAAATGTAAATCTTCTGATCTCAGACTTACCTCTGTGAAATGTGGAATCCACTGCCTATTCAGTGATGATCACAGTGAAATGGGAGACAACCACTGACAAATGAGACAAATAAAAAAACAACAACACAAAAAAGGGAAACAAACATCATGCATTATCATCCCGTTCTAAGTCTCAAGAACCTGACCTTCAAACCACAATATCAGCACCAAACCAGGCCTCCTTAATGGAACAGTCCCAAACCCCTTCTCATTAGGAGAGTGTGAATGTTATGTGTCTGAAATTGGTCTCCGAGGGATAGTTAATGAGATCATCTCCCTTTGTTCCACCATGTACAACACCTTACTCCTCTTCATATAGATTTGTGTGACAAGTGTTGATGGAGTCATCATGACCTACCCCTCCGCAACACACTCTGTCTCATAGCCAGAACCATTGGTGGTCAAAATCAAGACTGAGATCTCCATCAACATCTCAACTGTTCTAATCCCACTATTGGTATTGATCTTGTCATGATCCTAGGGTCGCCATAGCTATTTTCTTTGCTAATTACAAAGGGGGGATTTTATATTTTAATTTACTTTACATTTATGTAGTGTTAATGTTCATATAGTTGAATTTCTATAGGTTGAGAAAGGCTAACTCTCATAAGGAAGCATTCAGAAGGCAGTTGCATTCCAATACACATATCCCACATTCCACACATTAACATGTCATTAAGTAACTGGATTGCCAAGTAGCAATGTCAGTCACTTAGACACCTGCAGGATAATACACACTTGCATAACAAGGGGATTTCCCAAGGTAACAATAGGTCAATGACACAACATCTGAGAGAGACATAGAAAGGTCACTTTCACATGGAAAGGTGGATCATGGGATATCAAACATCTGGGAACAGGGAGATAAACAAGCACCTGCACATTTGTACGTGACAATTTAGGAATCTGGATTGCGTCAATCCATGTCTGAGAATTTGGTTTACATAATGAACACCTGTTTAGTTACACAGAAGTACATTGGGAATACCTGTTTGGGTAATCAGAAAGCTATTCAAAACAATGAGGTAAGCTCACATATTAACATTCTAGAAGGTGGTAGAATACCACAAAAACAGTATAAAAAGAGCTGATTTTGGGAGCTCAGAAGCAACCAAAGGCTCTTGAATAAACTTACCAGTCATGGAATAAAGGGACAGGTCTTGTCCTGGATCAGCCACTGGCTAAGGTACAGGAAACAGAGGGTAGCACTAAATGGACACTTCTCCAAGTGGAGGGAAGTAAAGAGTGGGGTCCCCCAAGATTCAGTACTGGGCCCCCTGCTTTTCAACCTCTTCATAAATGATCTAGAGGTAGGAGTAAAAAGCAAGGTAGCCAAATTTGCTGACGACACTAAATTATACAGGGTAGTGAAAACTGTGAGAGATTGTGAGGAGCTCCAGAGGGATCTCTTGGCACTGGAGGAGTGGGCAAAACAGTGGCAAATGAGCTTCAACATTAATAAGTGCAGAGTGATGCATGTTGGGGCAAAGAACCCCTATTACATTTATAAACTGATGGGGTATGAACTCTCTGCGACAAACCAGGAAAGGGACCTTGGTGTCCTGGTGGACAACTCAATGAAGGTGTCAACCCAGTGTGCCTCAGCAGTGAAAAAAGCAAACTCAATGCTAGGGATCATTAGGAAGGGTATAGAAAATAAGTCAGCAAGTGTCATTTTGCCTCTTTATAAATCTATGGTGAGGCCCCATCTGGAATACTGTGTACAGTTCTGGTCGCCATACCTCCAGAAGGATATTATGGAGTTGGAGAAAGTGCAGAGGAGGGCAACCAGAATGATTAGGGGACTGGAACACCTTCCTTACCATCTGAGGCTGCAACGGTTGGGCCTTTTCACTCTTGAACGACGACGTCTAAGAGGTGACCTGATTGAAGTTTATAAAATCATGCACGGTGTGGACAAAGTAGATAAGGAAAAACTGTTTTCCCTATCGCACAACACTAGAAGTAGGGGACACTCGATGAAACTTTTGGGTACTAGTTCTCAAACAAATAAGAGAAAGTACTTTTTCACCCAGAGGATTACTGGTCTATGGAACTCCCTGCCAGAAGAAGTGGTGACAGCTGTCAGTCTTGACAGCTTTAAGAAAGGATTAGACAAGTTCATGGAGGACAAGGGTATCAATGGCTATAATTATGGATACTTAAGGACAACCGTGGGGTTGGAGAGGTAGGCAGGATATCTCTCAGTGCTATTTCCAGGGAATCCTAAGCAGGTGAAGGCATCTTCTTGGGAATAATACCCTGAAGCAAATGGTGAGCCACTGTCTGAGACAGAATGCTGGACTGGATGGGCTGTGGCCTGTTCCAGCAAGGCTGTTCTTATGTTCTTAACCATTTGGAAGGAGGCAAAGCTACGTTACTTCACATCCAGACCATAGACATCTAGGAAGCATACCTGTCAAGTTTCGGAAAATTTCTGTCAAACCCCCTTATTTTATTCTCTTTCCCGCCATCATCCCATATTAGTTAGACTGCAATTAGACTGGAGTTAGACTGGAGGCCAACACAGGATAAGCATAGATGTCCAATTTCCCATTTTGGCCAGGAAACTTCCCTTATTTGACAGAAATTTCCCAAAACTTGACAGGTATGCTAGGAAGAAACCTTGATGGGGGCTTTCAAGCCCATAGAAATGGACTTAGTCTCTGAGTCTTTTCCTGAAACCATCAGGGCAAAAAGACTTGGTCTCTGAGAGGAAGAAATGCTTACTTAGGGAAGTTAGTTATTTCAGCTTTTATTGCTTTACTTAGCTTGTGTTAAGTTAGAGTAGAATAGGGGTCCTACCTATGGACATGATAGTGTACTTAGAGATTCAAAGTTTAAGTAGATTTAGAGCTTTGATCTGCATTTTGGAATACTATTTCTTCAATATGTATTCTGCATATTTTGGACTTTAATTCTTCTTCAATAAAAATCCTCAAAGACATCTCGAAGCTTCGTCTTTGAACCAGAAGGAGAATATTACAGAGTGCGAGCAAACTAAAAAGGACTACATCTTTGCATCTCCACAGTTTTGCAAAGAGGACTAATAACGTTGGCAAGGTAATCCTAGAAGGGAGGAATCCTTGCTTTGAACAGGCCTTGGGAATATTTATCTTTTCCAGAAGCCTCTGCCTTGGAAGGTAAACAGCTTTCTTCAAGCAGAGCATCCCAGGGCCAGACTGCTCCGTGCACTGTGTGTGCGTACGTTCAGTGAGCCAGAGGGGAAGGTGGCGCAGAAAAATATTTAAAGGACTGTTTCTAGCCTTGCTACCAAAGCCAATGTAGCTTACCTTCTCGGTCACCCATCCACCTCTCCACGTCCCTCCCCTGGGCTTCATGACAGATCTCTGACTCTGAAAAGATCTAGACATGAGTAGCAGTCACCAACTCCACCCAGATATCATAGGGCAGTGATGGCAAACCTTGGCACTCCAGCTGTTCTTGAACTTCAATTCCTAGAAGCCCTGATCTGCAGGAGTGCAGACTTGGGCTTCTGGGAATTGAAGTCAATGAATACCTGGAGTGCCAAGGTAAGGTTCACCATCACGGTCATAGGGAATGTTTGATAGACCCTCAGAACTCACTGGAACATAATTAACCCAGATTTTGGCTGCCTTTACTAGTTTCTTGAATTTACCAACTTTACCTAACATTCCTCCTCCTCAAGAAATAGTGATGAGATTTTTACTCTAGGGCTCAAAGCTGACTCAGCCTTCCATCCTTCCTAGGTTGAGGTCAATAAAATTGGGGGCAAATGCTAATTACATTGTGAACATCCCATGTCCATGTTATCTTTTCACAAACAATTATATGCTCCTTTTAGGATTTAATGGTAGCACCTCATATCCCTCTGTATTTGAATGGACATGGACTTGTGCAGTGCAGCCCATAATCTCTCCATGACCTCGCATGAACTGAACTGTAACGATTAATCATATGTTTCTGACACTGAAAGGAACCCCTGCATTCTTTTGCAGTGAGCAAAGAGGTACACATAATTTTCAAAGGTAGAGCTGCATTAGTGTAAATGTTTATTCTCATCTCTGGGTCATGCTATGAAAGCAGTGTGAGAGTTTTAAAATAACTTCCCAGCTCTGTGGCTGCCTATATGTTTGATGATTTATTTTGTTACTCCTCCATAGCTTGGCCTCTGAGAGTTACAGACTTGGAGCTGCAACCTACTCATCCATCATTTTAACTTACATGGCTGCTCTCATTGATTATAATGAGGCTACTTGTGTGAGTAAAGATTTTTGACTGCAGGATCGACATCAACATCATTTCTTAAAATCAATTGTGTTTCTTCAGATAATGCTGTTCAGCTTGACTTTCTCCCACTTTTTTCCACAGTTAAAATATAGCACAAATAATTAACTATAAATCCACCGGCCTAATAACAAAATGTGCAATAGCAGACCAGGTATGATGCAATTTATTTCATAGTATGAAAGAATGGCCTCTATAACTCATTTTAGACTCTGGTTGTTGTGAGTTAAGGTCATTTATTTTCTGGCAGAAATAAATTCTGCTCTAGTACCATTCTGTGCTTTTCCCCTTTGCCTGCTTAAATGTTAAGAGCAGACAAAGTATGCCTTTTTCCCTGTGACTTATTCATAAAGGAGAAATATTTGCGTCTTCATACTGTATTTACAATGAAGATTTTTTTTAAAAAAAATCTAATACAGTATTTGATATTTACCTCCCATTATAGCTTTTAAAAAAAAAAACCTGGTCAGAGTTTTCCTTCAATTAACTACTACATCTTTTCACAAAGATTTTGGCCAATAAATAAATGGAATAGTCCCAACCCCCTTCTCATTAGGAGGATGCAAAATGTTGATGCAAAATGAAAACTTCAATTCATGCACAATGTTTTAACTTTCTTAAGTACAAATATATGCTTCAACTGCAAGTAATATATTGGCTGGAATCTTGTTGGGCTGATTCTGCACCTGAAGTGAGGTCAACAGTAGCAGAAGATTACCACTGGACTTCCTTCTTCAATTATGGGGTGCATGTGTCTCATTGTATGTGAGCACTGTGCACCTTGAAATCGTAAAAGGAAATATTTAATCAGTAGCAGATTGCTGCTGCTTGGTAGCATCACTCCTGTTTAGGTGTGCAACAGGATTTTGGTCATTCTTTTTGAAAAATTATTTCAGCTTGATCATAGTGTCTGATTTAATGGCAGATTTTAAAATAACTACAAGAAGGATTGCAAACATTGGAAGACATCCGATTCTTTGTACAGCAAAACCCCTACTTATGAAAAAAAAGTCATTTCCATAAGCTTTTGCTTAAATCAGTTTTTTTTTTTGTAACTCGAAACCCATAGGAAAAATGAAATTTTTACATAACTCAAAGCAAGCCCCTAGGAAAAATGACATTTTTATGTAAACCAAAGCAAACCCATAAGGAAATGAATTTTTATGTAACTCGAAGCAAACCCATAAGAAAAGGAACCTTTAATGTAACGTGAAGCAAACCCATAGGAAATCGTGTAAATCAGGACATGGTTTTAGCACAAAATCATTATGTAAGTCGAATTTTATGTAACTCGAACCATATGTAAGTCGGGGTTTTCCTGTATTGCAAAGAGTTCTTACATGATAGGAGGGCTGTAGAGCTACTGTAGATATTGTATAGCTTCATGAAGAATGGTCAACATCACTTGCTCGTTACAATCTTAGCTAACCTTACGTCAATAATTTTGGAATGGCATATGCATAGTTTTCTCTCTCCTCCCTTATCCTCACAATATTCCTGTGAGGATAGACTAGCCTGAGAGAAAGTGCCTAGTCCAAGAGTGTCACAGCTGAGTGGAGATATGAGCAGAGGTGTCCCTAATACTACCCCAGTCTTTCTGGAAGCAAAAATACATGATTGATATATGTAACATAGCACCACTGTGCAGAGCTGTACAGTGGAAACAGGGTATTACACATAGGGCTGGCCCTGCCATGAGTCAGAATGTGACAAACACTTCAGGCAATAGATGTCAAAAGAGCAGACAGTTGGAGCAGAGTGCAAAAAGACATCAGCATATATGCTGCCAGGCCTGCCCTTCATTCTCTAAACATGTTGCCCTCAAGTGATGCAGTGTAATATGCTATTGTACACCCAGTATTGCAGTTAGATTCAGTTAATAGTCTGGCTTTACCCACCATCTGCCTGAGGGACTCTACTGCGTGTTAATCCTAGTTCTGGCCATCTTCCATTCACCTCTGGGCAATGAGCCAATTTGAGGGAATTATAGGTGTTTGTTTCTCTCTACATCTCTCCAGTTCTTTTCCAGGATTAATTTTTTTTTCCTCAAACTGCCACTGGTATTACTGCTCTTGCCTCTTCCGTTCTCCAAGAAGATGAACATCCATGTTGCAACTCTAGAGTCTGATCAGCCCTGCCAAGGCCCTTGGAGAAGTGCTCTCCTCTGGGCCCTTCCACTTTGTCCATGTGCTTCTTAAATGGTACTGAGCACAATTGTCTGGGGAGGTCTAACAGAGGAATAGAGTGGTACTATTACTTCCCTTGACCTGGATGCTATACTGTATGTTTGATAATGATGCAGCACAGTATTGCATCAGGTTTTTGTTTTTTTTGTTTTTTGCTACCAGTTCATACAGTTGATTCAGATTTAGCTTGTTAGATTAAGACACCTAGATCCTTTTTACACTTATTCTTGCCAAGGCAAGTGTCTCCCTATCCTTCAGTGTACATCTAATTTTTTTGCTGCCTGAATATAGAACTTTACATTATTTCCTGATGAAACTAATAACATGGTCCAATTTTCCAAACGGTTAAGGTTGTCTGGACACTTGATTCTGTCATCTGGAATATTAGCCACCCTTTTCAGTTTGGTACCATCAGCAAACTTGATAAGTGTTATCATCTTTGCTCCTTCATCTGTTGGTAAAATGTGAAACAACAGTCAGCCCACGACAAAGCCCTACAAGCACCTCTCATGTCACTTCTTTCCAGGCTGATGAGAAGCCACTAGTAATCATTCTTTGGCCATGGTCCACCCAGCAGTAGCATCATCTAGCCCAGATTTTACCAATTGGGCCACAAGAATACCTTTGGTAACAAAGCAAGTAAAATTCCTTGCTGGAATCAAGATATACTTGGTACACAGCATTCCTCTGACTACCAAGCTAGCCATTACTCTGGGTTGGTTCTTTAAAAATTAGTCTGGCCTGACTTTTTTTAGGAAACCCTGCTGTATGTTAGTAAACACTAGCTAAAATCCAGTATTAGAGTAGCCGCATTGAATTAGTGAAATTTATAGAGAAGTTGACTCACTAAATCCCCACTGATTCAATGGGTCTACTCTATTTGCAACTGACTGCTGAATTTCAGCCACTGCGTTTTTTCTAAGTGCTCAAATACCAACCATTTAACTCTGTTCTAGGACCTATCCTGCTATCAGTGCTGTGATCCTCTTTATCCACTTTTGAAAATGGATACAACATTTCCCCCTCTGCCAGTCTTGAGGGATCTTACTTGTTCTCCAAGAATTGTATAGGCAGATTCTCTGAAGTGATTTCTGCAAGTCCCTTAAATGCCATTGGATGCAGTTCATCTGGCCCTTGAACATGAAATCATTTAAATTAGCTAGATGTTCCCCGACTACCTGCCTTGGACAGCAGCCCCCTTACTACCACCTTTATTCTGCTTGTGCTAAGTTGAGCACCGTTTATCTTCTGGAGAAAACCTAAGCAAAAATATTAAGCCACTCCTTTTTATTTCCCTTTAGGATTTCAACTGGCACAGCAGATCAACTGCTACCTTGTTCTTCCTTTTAATACAGACTTAAGTGGGAACCTCCTTTCTGTTATTTTTTTAATGTCTTGCAAGTTTGATATCATTCTGAGTTCCATCCCTCCTCGCATTTCCCCTACATATACTGACTACTCACTTGTATTCTTCCTTGAGAATTGCCATTCCTTCCATTTCCCATACACCCTTTTTGAAATCTCAGTTCATCTGAAAAACTTACGTGGTCATCTTGTGCAATTTCTTTATTTCCCCTCACCCCCAAATAAGGTGTTTGTGATGATACTTTCAGTATTTCACCTTTAAGAAGCTCCTATCCATTGTGATGTCTCTTCTTTTAGAATATTTCTGGTCATAGGAGCACCCTCAGGAAATCAGCACATCATGAAACTGTCAGCTTTTCCTATCATCATATAATGAATCCCAGAAGAGCATTCTGGCTTCCTCCCAAGGTTTCCACTTTTTCTACCTCACTGATTAATTCTTCCCTGTTGATGAGAACCAGATCCAGAATAGCTGATCATCTGGTTGCTTCTTCCATCTTCTGGAATATGAAGTTTTCAGAAAGGCAGGTGAGGAATATAGGGCTGGCAGAAATGGACTTCTGACACATATTGCTACAATATTTGTCCACTTCAAATATTTGGTAATCTGATCCAAGAGAACATCCAAGCGTGTGCTCTGGTTTAGAAGTCTTTCCCCACCAGCCTTCCCTGCTGCAAGTGAAGGTCAGATCTCCTCATGGTGCCCATGTCCTGTAGGTATAAGTGTACAGCAGTACCTCAGCATAATGCTGTGACGGTGAACCTTGGCACTCCAGATGTTCTTGGACTTCAATTCCCAGAAGCCCAAGCCCCTGTGAATCTACACGAAGGCATTTACTGCAATTCATCCAGCCTGTGGCGCCCTCATCACTCACGGAAGCAGAAGTAAAACGCACCAGTATGGCGGAAGGGTTAACCAAGAAGAGCCTTAACTGTTTGGGCGCGTTTTACTTCCGCTTCCGGGAGTGACGAGGGCAGCGCGGGCCAGATGAATCACAGGAAACCCCTTTGTGTGGATTCACAGGGGCTTGGGCTTCTGGGAATTGAAGTCCAAGAACATCTGGAGTGCCAAGGTTCACCATCATGGGCATAATGCGTTCCATGGGATTGCTCTTTAAGCGAGTTTGCTCTTTAAGCGAAACACCATTGTAAGTGACCAATTATGACTTCTGGCGGGGGAGATCGCGAACCCCGATTTAGTTGTTAAGTGAGTTTTTGGTTGGTTTTAGTTGTTAAGCGAGGCAACCATTCAGAGAAAATTCTACTCTTTAAGTGAGTTAGTCTCTAAGCGAGGCGCTCTTTATGTGAGGTTTTACTGTATGTGCTTTGCCTTCCTTCCTGTTTGGTTCATTCTTTTTGAATGTGTTACACTTTTCAGTTCTTCCTAAACCGTAGAATAACAGTAAGGCTGGTTGCTACCTACCTGAAGAAATTCAGTACAAAAGGGAAAGCACTGGAGCTTTGTTTATATGTGTGTCTGGTAGAGGAGAGGCCATTTTGATCCCTTTCCCTGCTGTGTCTGCATTTGGAAATGGCACTCCTTGTACGTGGCATACAATGGGTCTTAAATTCTGCTTCTGTCTGCCACTCCCCTTCATTTCTTTTGCATGCTGTTAGGACATATTTAACATGATCTTTTGTAATGCATGACTAGACCAGATGGATGCTATCCTGTTCCAGTGGTTCAGGCACCAGTGTGAGACCAGATGGCTGTTGCAGAACCTAGCCAATTGGCTTCCTTGTTAAAGTGTCATCAATGGAGGTCAGTATCCATCAAAACCGAGGCATTTTAAAATTGTGGTTTGGTGAAAATGTGAGGATTGCCTTTGTAATGTAGTGGGTTCTAGGAGGAACCACGCAACTCCAGGGTAGGTTTCAGTTCTTTATTAAAAGGTCTTGCCAGGTTACATGCTGGAACAGGAATGCCTATATGGCCAACAGGGCCAATTTATATAAATCCCAAACTACCTGCGCTAGCTGGCTATTGGCTAGTTGGAATCTTCTCCCTCTCCCTGGCTTCCCATTGGGGGGGCCAGGATCCCAGGACCTATTGTTCTCAGTACAATAGTACAGTAACGACCCTGCCTGGGCAGGGACTTAATCCCCTCCAGAAGTCATGACCTACTGAGCTCCGGCCTGTACACAACAGCCTTGGATCTAGTTAAGGGCTGGAGGTTTTTTTTTTGCATGCATGAGCTTGTATTATAGACTGGAATTATTGCTATGCCGCTAATCACAACATCAGATCAGATTTAACGCCTATCCAGTCTTTGTCTGTGTTTCTATCCAAATGTTCTAAATGTTCAGTTTATTTAATTATGAGCAGTACTGAAGATTTTTTGCATCTGTTGATATCACCCGTATTTTTTCTTCTCATTTCAGACAGCAGGATTTCGAGAGATTCTGACAGAAATTGAAATTTTAGCTTTGATTGTAGGATGTCTATGCCATGACCTTGACCACAGGGGAACCAACAATGCATTTCAAGCCAAGTATGCTCCTTCATTCTTACAGTTTTGTTTTTCTTTGCTATTTGTGGAGGTATGTGAAGTCACAAAGCATTCATTTCAAGGTGCCGTGTGTGGCAAAGTATTTGTGTGCTTACCTTAAAAGAGACTATTTATCTTAAGAATCCCCTGTCCCCCTGCAACACAAACATACATTTATATTTCCTTTAAACCACCTTTGGGTCATGCTGTTGATTTGTTCTGCTATTGGGAATTTCTGTGTGACACAAAAGAAACTAGGTTAGGGTGTTCCGTTTAGAGAGTGCACCAAGTGCTATGAGGTGGTATATAAGTATGGTTGTTTTGCTTTTTGCCTTTGAGTGGAGTATCTCCTCCGTTTACATATCTGCTGATGCCAAAATGAAAAACATTAAAAATTCTCCATCTGTCATTCTTGAGCATTGTAACTCTGTGTATGTCCAGGCAGTAATATAGAAACATAACCAATTCTATTCGAAAAAGAAGCAGGTGTTTCAATAAACTGAGTTCTTCTTGGCTAGTACAGTACAAGCATGTTACTACACAATGCAAAAAACCAAAAATAGCTCTCCTTCCTTAGTTACAGTGTGGAAGTCTTCATAATTTATTTATGGCATTTGCACAAGGTCATAAGTCATTCCAATACCAATCCATGTCTAAGCTGGACTTTTTTTTGCCTCCACTCTAGGGCTGTTAGTTTGGGGGGCTGGGCTGGAACAGTTCCATGACTGACAGGTTGTTTTGAGGGAGGTTGTTCTGTGATTAGATGTGTGCTTCCTACCATCCCCTATGAATACCACAAAGTATTCTTTAATTGATTTGAAAAGGAGGAATAGTAAATTAAGCAATAGTTATAGATGATGACTCTAGAGTAATAGATCCCAACCTTGGACCTGAAGATGTTCTTGAACAACAAATCCCAGAATCCTTGGCTTTGCTGGCTAGGAATTCTGGGAGTGGTAGTTAACATATCTGTGGACATCTCTCCCCCCATGTCTTTGCTATCTTTCCCAGTTCCTTTTTCATGCTGGAATGATAGCCTGACTTTCCCATTAGGACTCAGGTATGACAGCATAGCATTTAATTTATTTATTTTATTTAGTATATTTTTATACCGCTTATGATGGGTCTTTGCCCCCTCACTGGGGGTTTATTTATTTGCCCACCCTTCCTGCCTTGCTTAGCCAGTTCCCTTTTCCAGGCTCCTACTGACTAGCATACAGGGAATTGGAAGTTGGGTAGCATGATGTGGCCCTTTGTATGCGTGGTCCAGTCACTCTCACTTCCCAAACCAATAGACATAAAGGGTCTCAGAGTAATTATATTTATTAAAGTAAGTTAAGAAAATGGGTATAGCATGAGAAATCAAACTTGCAATGCAGTCATTCAAAAAACAAAAAAACAAAATAAGAAACTTAACTAATTCCCTAGGCCTCTGGCCTTATCTAGTTCCTTACCCACCTCTCGTGGGGCTCAGCTCAGGATCAGTCCATGACTAAGATAAAGAACATCTTCAGAGCACCCAGTTTTATAGCTGATGTAACAATGATGTAACCCAAAGGTCCAGGTACCCCTGATTGGCTCAAAGGGGTCAGATGGCATTTTTATGAGCCCCCTGCTTCCATGCAGCAAGTCACGTACTCAATGCAGGACCATCAAAGGCATGGCCATAAATCATGCAATCAAACCTTCACATAGACTTCCCTGCAACCCGAGACTAGGAGAACAGAGAAAAAACACAGACAAGAGTTTTTTCTCTGACACTGCTTTCCTCACCTATTGGTGACGCAAAGCAGTTTACAAACAAAAATGGTAAATTTCATAAAACTTGAAATACAATTAAACACTGTGGCTGAACACCCAAGGGAGCCTAAGAGACGGCATCCAGGCTCAACGTCAGTGACAGAGCCTGGTATTCAACATCCTCTGCAACATCCTCCGGCATCTTAAGGCCCATGTCATGAGTAACATGACTAAGAGCATTTGACTTATGAGGCAGTCTGGGCTTCTTAATTTTTGGACTGCAGTGGCTCAAGTGGCTAAGACGCTGGGAGGCGGAAGGTCAGCAGTTCGATTCCCAAGTACTGCAGGACGGAATGAGCTCCCGTATTTGTCCCAGCTCCTGTCAACTTAGTAGTTCAAAAGCAAGAAATTGCAAGTAGATAAATAGGGACCACTTTGGTGGGAAGGTAACAGCATTCCGTGCACTCCAGTGTCTAGTCATGCCTGCCACATGACCACGGAAATGTCTACAGAAGCAGACAGCGGTGGCTCTTCGGCTTTGAAACAGAGATGAGCACTGAACCCTAGAGTTGGATACAACTGGCTTTCAAGCCTTTACTGGGGGTGAATAGGCTAAATTATATTTAGCCCACTTCCCTCATCCAAACGCTTTCCCCACTCCAGCTGTTCTTAAAGTTTTATAATATATTTTCCAGCAAAGCTTTTATGATAGCGCTTGTAATTTCTTCTTAATAAAGGCTTATGAGAGAGTCACATGGGCTGGTCTTCTGTTTGAAGCCCCCTCACAATTTCCTGTTATTTCTTCCATCTTTTTTGTTATTAGACAAAGGCCCAAATCCTGTTGGTTGGCACAGTAGTTTGCACTACAGAATGCCCATTTGAATCAATGGAGATTTGGTAAGTCAACTCCTCTATTAAATGCCATTGATTCAAATGAGGTCCTCTAATTGCAATGTGCTATGTTAAAGTAAGTCCCAGTTAAAGAGGCCCATTTGAACAGCAATAGCAATTACACTTATATACCGCTCCCAAAGCACTTAGTGCACTCTCTGGATGGTTCACAAGTTAATTAGCATTTTACCCCTTACATGCTGGGTACTCATTTTACCATCCTAGATATGGCTCAGTGGAACCAAATTCCTATGGAGTCAGTGGACCTTTTCTAGTGTGATTTACTGCTCTGAGCAACAGGATTTTGGTCACTTATTTTTAAAGTTAGAGAGGCAGAGTAACTGCACAGTGACTTTCAACAAGAGCCCTCTCTGGAAGCAGCCTCTTTGAAAAGGAAATGTGTATGGGGATAAAACCCATGATTTGTGTCTGGTTATGGTTGGCTTTGACTGTAGCTGTCAATGTCCACCCTTCTCTTACTGTCAGTCCCAGTGGAAACCATCTGCCATTGCTGGGCAGCCGTTGTCTAAAAATTTGAAATTGCCAAGACCACATTTTGAAATAATGGGTGCTGAGCCTTTGTTTCTGTGGCATTTGTTTTCAGGATTGGATCTGCTTTGGCTCAGCTCTATGGAACGTCTGCTACTCTGGAGCACCACCATTTTAATCATGCTGTCATGATTCTGCAGAGTGAGGTACAAAACCAGAAGGGATGCACAAGCCCTTCTTATTCTTTTGTAAATAAAAGTTTTCTGAGAGCATTTCTAGGTGCGGAAGGGGCTCTTCACATGAGCAGTTAGCAGGCATTAGGCAACTATTCTGTCCAGTCTCTTCTCTCTTTGTTCTTGGCTCTTTCATATTTATGTTTATTTGATTTATACCCCACCCTATTCAGCACATGGCCGACTCAGGGCGGCTAGGTTTCCCTTGCCCGAAAGCCAGTCGTATCCGACTCTAGGGTGCAGTGCTCATCTCTGTTTCAAAGCCGAAGAGCCAGCGCTGTCTGCTGCTGCAGACGTTTCCGTGGTCATGTGGCAGGCATGACTAGACACCGGAGTGCACGGAACGCTGTTACCTTCCCACCAAAGTGGTCCCTATTTATCTACTTGCAATCTCGTTTTCGAACTGCTAGGTTGTCAGGAGCTGGGACAAAGACGGGAGCTCATTCCGTCCTGCAGTACTCAGGAATCAAACTGCTGACCTTTCGCCTCCCAGTCAGCATCTTAGCCACTTGAGCCACTGCAGTCCCTAGCAACATATAAATGACCCCAAGGTAACCCAAGGGGTTTACATACAGGATACAAAAGTCAAAATACAATAATACAATATTCAAAGATACAACATAGCCAAAGGCCCATATACAATATTACAAGCTACAATACAAATTAAAAAACAGCATGCCATAGAAAAGCCATAGAGCTTCATGTTAAATCGGCCTGCAGTCCTATATTGGAAGAAAGGCAGGATATAAATAAAAGAAATAGTAAATAAAAGCTGGCAGGATAGTTTAGCGGTTTACATATCTGGTTGCAGAGCCAGAAGTTGAGAGTTCAATTCTCCAACGTGCCTTTTGGGGAACAAGACAGCCTGTATAGCCTTAGGCCAGTTGTGGCACTTTGGCTATTCTTGAACTTCAATTCCCAGAAGCCCTGATCAGCAGGAATGCTGGCTTGGGCTTCTGGTAATTGAAGTCCAAGAACACCTGGAGTGCCATGGTTAGCTAGCTATCACGGCCTTAGACAAACTGCACAATCCCAGGGCACCCCACAGAAGAAGAAAATGGTAAAACACTTTTGTGCGTTCTCTACCTAGGAAACCTTGGAAAGAATCACCCCTAGTCAGAATTGAATTTATGGCACACAAGAATTATTATTAAATAAAGAAATAAATCAAAAATGGTGAAAACTCAATCTGGGAGCAGTAAACAAATGCTAATAAACAAAATAAAAACTAAGGAGTCTATTAATTTACTGTAATTCACTTACTTCAGCTACAGATATCTAAATTCTAAAATATGTTATAAATACTTAACTTGAAGTGAACCAACATTGAACACAGTAAGTAAACAAGCATAGGTTAGTTCGGTTAGTACGCTTATTATATTCTGAGTATAACATCTTAGTTCTTGATGCTGAATTTCAATTTTAATGGCTCAAGTGGCTAATATGCTGACTGGGAGGTGGAAGGTCAGCAGTTCGTTTCCCGAGTACTGCAGGACGGAATGAGCTCCCGTCTTTGTCCCAGCTCCTGCCAACCTAGCAGTTCAAAAGCAAGAAGTTGCAAGTAGGTAAATAGAGACCACTTCAGTAGAAAGGTAACAGGGCTCGGTGTGCTCCAGTGTCTAGTCATGCCTGCCACATGACCATGGAAATGTCTGCAGAAGCAGACAGCACTGGCTCTTTGGCTTTGAAACAGAGATGAGCACTGAACACTAGAGTCAGATATGATTGGTTTTCGAGCAAGGGAAACCTTTATCTTTTTACAGCCCATACCCATGTATGAGGATAATGTGTTTAGGAGCATCAGGCTCCTTCCCTAAAAGAACAGCATTTCATAAGCATCTGGCTTCATAAGCAGATAACCATAAACAGGAAAACCGTTCAAAACAGGCAAAGATGCAATAAAGAAACATTTATTCTAAATCCAAATGTGTTATTCCATAATCCAAAATTGTATATTCCATAATAAAAAAACAAAAAAACAAAACAGATCTGAAATCCTTCCGGTAAAGAGAATTTTCAGTGTATTTTGGGATTAGGAGCCCTTGGCCAGGTAGAAGGGACAGAAGCCCCTTCACATTCCTGCTATCCATCTGTCCATCCATCCATCCAGTATCCCTCCCTATCGGTGTAAGCACCACTTTGTGTGGCTTGCAAATATTGTTCTGCACCTGCTGCTTCAAACTATTGAGAAAAGGGTCCCCTGCACCATGGTGGTCACATATGGAGGCAGCCTCTGTCAAAACTGGTTTCCCCAGGTTCCTTGCAACTCCCATGGTATTGTGGGGCACTTTTTTTGACAGGAGGGTTAGCATGAAGATGAGCTGACTGCAGCAGCTCCTGCCAGTTTGAGAATTCCTGGTTCCATAATTCAGCCTGGGGGGAGGGATTCTTTGCCAAATTAGGGGACTGAATTTTTAAAATCCCCTCTCTGTATATTATAATATGGAAGGCAATGTTTAAAGAAACATGCATTAGGGAGAAAAGCTCTACATCTGTCTTGCCACTGCTATTCTGATTTTCTACTCACAGGGAACTTTTAGTGCAAAGAAGCATGCAAAGACATGGCCCAAATGCAGTTTGAAAATTGTTATTATCCATTCTAGCTTTTGAACTTTGACTCAGTGGTGGGCTCCAAAAAAAATTACTACCACACTGTGGGCATGGTATGGTGGGTGTGGTCAGGGGGGAAGCCCTGTGTTGCACCCAAATTAGGATTACTTTATTTTAAAATTTGGATGGGTGGGGCCAGCCAGAATTTCTGCTACCGGTTCTGGTGAACCGGTGCGAGCCTGCTGATGCCCACCACTGCTTTGACTGCTGTTGACCGAGTATTATAACAGTGTTCATCTGCCTGCAAAACAGATTTCACCTCTCTCCCTATTCCAGTGATGGTGAACCTTTTAGAAGACCGAGTGCCCAAACTGCAACCCAAAACCCATTTATTTATTGCAAAATGCCAACACAGCAACAGGGGAGGAAGGAAACACTCCCATTGGGCTGCTGGACCAAGAGGTGGGGTGAACTCTGTGCTGGGGGAGGGAGGAAGTGCTCCCATTGGGCTGCTGGGCCAAGGGGTGGGGTGAACTCTGTGCTGGGGGGAGGGAGGAAACACTCCCATTGGACTGCTGGTCAGAGGGGTGGGGTGAACTCTGTGCTGGGGTGACTGCACGAGTATCCATAGAGAGGGCTCTAATTGCCACCTCTGGTACGCGTCCCATAGGTTCACCACCACTGCCCGATACTCCCTTCCCCATCTGCTCCAGAGACCCAGGGGACTTTCCAGATCAAACATGAGGACACTGCTGAAGACAAATTGAAAAGGAATAGCTTGGGAGACTTCAGGGTGGCACTCCATTTGAATATCTATTTTTCTAAACACACACGCATGTGGTGCGCCTCATGAGATGGAATAAAGAGATCATTTTGGGGGTGCTTTGGACTTTCTATCACTTTTCCAGAGAAAATAACTTAGCCTTTTCTTTGAGGGCCTCCTTATATTCACTTAGCTCATTGAAACAATGCTAATTTTTCTATCTGGTTCTCTATAATCTTGCTTCTGGAAAAGGAAAGCTTGATTTCTAATTCAACGAATAGACCTTTTTGTAAGTTAATGCTCTGGCCTATTGTCTGGGATAACTATCACTAGCTGAAAGTCATTCCTCTATGACTGTTTGTCCAAGTGGGCTCCACATGTGCAGGGGAAAGCACACAGAAAATAAATGGAAACTAACTTATTAATACATATGCAAATGTTGGTCATCTTACTACTTTCCCCCCTTCTGGTTGGGATAAAATAATTTTGAAAATAATACTGTAATCCTAGGCATACTTAGTGGGGAAATAAGTCTTTGGGAATGTTGGTGATTCCTGTTAATCAGGAGCAGCTGCTACTCATATACGAGTATAATTTTTTTCCTGGAAATCGTTTTTTTAAAAAATGCCACAGGTGTGAATTTGTTTAAGATGGACCCCAACTTGCCATGATGTGGCCCACACATAATGATCATGGAGCCATCTCCTGCAGCACATGAAATGAGACATGCAGGATTTAATACCAGGACTGCAATGGACTGTCGCAGCCTTGAGGATATCATTTATTTATTTATTTATTTATTCTACTTGAATAAAGAAAAGTTTTCAGTTGCTTCTTAAATGACCTTAAAGAGTCAATCAAGAGCAGCTCCCCAGGTAGAGCATTCCAGTTAGCCCGAGCCACTACCGAGAAAGTCCTCCAATGGGTAATGGACTTTCTAGCAAACCTGGGAGTTGGTTGAGGTGTAAGAGAAGAGCAGGTGAAGCAGGCCTGATTGCTGAGGGAAAGATGCTACACCAAGTAGGAAGGTCCCAAACCTTCCTACTTGATACAGAACTCAATGGGAAGCAAGTGCAATTACGCCAAGACTGAGAGATATGTATGAGTTTTCTTGTCCCAGTAACCAGCCCAGCAGCCACATTCTGTACCCTTTGAAGTTTCTGTATCAGGCACATGGGGAGCCCTACATAGAGAACATTACAGTAATCGATACAAGAGATTACCAGCGAGATAATTAGTGTTATGAGGGACTGCCTCTCCAAGTAGGAATGCAACTGAGTTATTTGGTAAAAGGGGGGGGGGGGGGAGAGCAGCTTTACACACTGCTGCAATTTGTGCTTCCAGGGTCAGATGGTGATCTAATATGACCCCTACGTTGTCTACTTGGTCCTTAAGGGACAAGACCATCCCATCTAACGTTGGGGTCAGGTCTCCTAGTCAGGCAGACGGACCCTCCAACAATAACAAAATTGCCGTCTGACAAGGTGCACATGTTTTTCAGTCACGTATACCACATTTGATTTAATTACCAATAATTTAAGAGGGGCAGGAAAATATCTTACTTACAGTGGCTGATGGAAATATTTTTGTACCATGAATAAAAGAGGGATTTGCCACAATGATGACATACGTTGCAGAGTTATCAAGAAACCTTATATTGATTCTGAACTATTCAGCTTTGCTGTATCTTTCATTACAGGGTCACAACATCTTCGCTAACTTGTCCTCAAAGGATTACAGTGACCTTATGCAGCTTCTGAAGAAGTCAATCTTGGCAACAGACCTCACTCTCTATTTTGAGTAGGTATTGGCATTTTGTGAATTTGACAAATTAAAATCCGAAAAAGCAACAGCCCCTAATGACCTTTCAAATACCAGTGAGTATACCAGGCACATTATATTAGAAGTTAGTATTTAATTATCATCTGAGTTATTTACTCTAGTGCTCATGGCATTTTAAAGGTTCATGAAAGTTCTGCATACATTATGTACAGTTATTTCCTTAGTTTTTTTTGTACAAATGTACAGTACGCTTAGGTTTTAAAGAAAATTCTCTGTTAAAGACTAACTAGGGAGCTGCTTTTTCTTCCTCCTCACACTATGATGGTTTGCTAGTTTTGGTATTGTTCTTTACACGGGGAATGCTCCAAATTTGTAGTTGCTTTTCCAATTATGAATTAGACAGCCCCATGAAAGCTCTTCCCCAGTTTTCCAGAATAAGTTCTTCTGGCACAGTTTATGGCTCTGGTGGGGGACAATAGGGGACCATTAACAGGCAGCATCTCTAGCAGAGGTGTAGTTTTGGGAAAGTTCTCTCAAGTACACTCTTCAAGCGATGACTTGTTCATATGGATGTACCACCACATATCAAGGATTTCAGACAAAACTTTCATATCCTCTAACACCATCTGTATCATTACACCAGATATAGCTAAACATATTCAAACTTCTCCATCCCCCCAGCAGTGTTCTTGTATGTTTAACCTGCAGAAGATGAATAAAGAAGAGGTTCCAGATCTGAAGGGGTCCTCTGCCATGTGCCTTCTGGTGGGTCCTTCTTTCTTCAGTGGGCCCGACTGATGGCGGCAGAAATGGACAATGTCAAAGAGCTGAACATCAGCAATGCCATTTTAATTTTTCACAGTATTCTTGAATGATGCTACATCTGAAGTATTATGATAACATTAAATTGGAGTTCTGGCGCTGGTTTGAACTCTCAGTAACAGCAGTAAAAGTTCATGGGGCGCTGTAGAAGTGCTTTGGTTCCAGCAACTCTTAAAGATATTTCATGTTGATTTTGGATATGAATGAAAACATTCCTAAGAGACATTGGCCTAAATCCTATTACCATGTTAAACGGCATAAACTGGAATTGAATTGCCTTAAGTTAAAAAAAAATCATAGATATTATCTGCAGCATATTGAGTTAACATGGTGTGCAACTGTTAGTGTCTACAATAACTTCACAACTTGGGGCGTCCAGTATGCCTTCATCATTCGTCTCTCTACAGAACAGCATTTTGGCCTTTGTCTTTATTCAGAAAAAGTTCAGCTACTAAACTTCATGCAGTTGTTGAAGACACACAAGCCCTCCCAGAAAAAGAGGAAGAAGGTCAGCAGTCCCATTTGAGAATCACAGACAATAGACATGTAGACATGAAATGGTCCCAAGCTTACATAACTTTGAAGGAAGAGGGATTAGACGAGTCAGTGATGGCTAAGTGATGGCTCTTGGGACAGAGGCTAAAGGGAACCTACACATTTCAGACTACTGTTTTCCCCTAGCTACTCCTGTTCAGTGTCATAAACATGAGTAATGAGGGGACAACATTGGAGGCAGACCTGTTGTAATGTTGTTGCACCATCAGGTTGTCTCAGATTTATGGCAAGGCATGAAAGAGTGATCCTCAGCAACCCAGCTCAGGTTGCGCAAACGCAGGACCATGGCTTCTTTCATGGGGTCAATCCATCGCATGTTTCATTTCCCTCATTTCGTACTGCCTCCAACCTTTCCCATCATTATTGTCTTTTCCAGGAAATCTTGCCTTCTCATGATGTGCCCAAAGTAAGATAATCTGATCAACTAGAATTCTTCTTTCTCCTCAGAGTGTGGCAAAAAGGGAGAAAGGCATCCAGCTTCAATACCCCTATTTAAATTCCCCAGGATTGCTTGGTCTTTGACCCTTTCCATTTATTTCTCTGAAATTGGATACAAGCAGAAAAGGTGCTATGGGTGAACTTGGGACCGGCAAGACCATCTGCATAGATCTGAAATGAATGTTTATGAACCTGTCTTTCCTTTATGAGGGAACACTTGCTAGTGATGATTATGAGGGGTCACATTCTGGTCATAGCTGAAGATTTTACTTCCTTGTTAATTGGTACACATTGCTTATAGGAGACTAAACAGTGAGGAAAGAGGATTTTCAGTGATCGTGCTCTTTTTTGGGGAAATGTGTTTTCCCTGGCAAGCTTTTTATTTTAAATAAATGAAGGAGCCACTCACAAAAGCACCTTGTGCAATGCTGACGCAATGCAGAGTTGCCTGTGAACAGTTAAGGAGAAGATTGATTTAAAGCCTGTGTGCCAGCAAGTCGGGGCTATTAAAATTGTCATCACTGCAGTACTTCTTCCCAAAGGGGTTGTTAGGCCATCGTGCTATGAATGTGCATAAGAGAAATGCATTTTCTCTTCTGCCTGTGTGACTTTGCATTGTTGTGAGAAACTTTTTTGAAACAGGCAAGTCCTTCAATACTCAGGTACACCGAAGATGTGCACGGAAAATAGTAGTGTCATCTGAGGCTTCATATCACCCTGATGACTCCACTCCCGTTATGGTACAGAACTGCAAGAGTGAAAATATACATAGAAGGACCTAGAGCAAGACGCCAAGGGTTCTGTTTCCATAGCCATCTTTTGAAAAGTTCAAAAGCTAGACTAAGGATGCCAATTGTTGGCAGAAACTGACACCTTATATTTTTTTTTACTTTATTAATTATACAACAAATCACATGCACAAAACAAAGCAACACATGTACCAAAACATAATACATAAATAACCGAACATAACGGGCTGATAGGACCCGTTCCCCTTTTATCTTCCTATAACTATTACAATTATTCTTTTTATTCTACATTTTACATTCTACATTAATCTATATTATCTACGCCCTTTCAAAACGGCCTTCGGTCCCCACCAAGTGCCCACCCCGTGCTGTACATTCATACAGTATAATATTCTTTAAACTGCTCTCATAATTCAGTATAGCTACTACTCCACCCAGAGTTTATATTCTTCCTCACTTGGTCTAATACCATCTTCATTTGTCAGTGCAAATGTTACAAAGGGACTCCAAATTGACCAAAAACTATCCTTTTTTATTATTCCTTTTCTTATCCTTAATTCAGATGTTAATTTATCATTTAAAGCTAGGCGCCATACTCATTTATACCAGCGTTCTTTACTAATATCAAACTTATTTTTCCATTCTATGGTGATCAATTGCCCGGCTACAGTAATTAACATAATTAACCTTAGATGGTTATGGTATAGAGAACCAAAGCCTGCCAAGGCTTTTCCAAAGTCACAGCATAGCAGATTCTTCAGTGTGTCATCGTAGATACCATGTGGATCCCCTCCATTAAGTCATCTTGTCACCTGCAGTTCCAACTTCCTGTTGACTTCTTCATGTCATACTGTTGAGAACGGATGTGTTTGCTATTTTGACTGGTTTTATCAGTGTTGTGTTCACAGTGAAGATCGTAGGAAAGTGTTTCTGTCTTCTGTACAGATAATCTCCCCCCCCCCCAAAAAAAAATGTAATAATAATATATCTATAGAGATATTTCTTCTTAGAAACACAAAGTCTCTCTATTGTACATCATTTTTAATTAACCATAATTTGGAAGAAACTGTTGTCAAATATGTTAAAGCCTTTTGACTTGAAAAATATATTAAATACCAAATATTCTCAGAAAAAGATTGCTAATGTATTTGTATTCCACCCGTTTGTATCCAGGGCAGCATGCATAGAGTTATCCCATCTTATTATTCCCTTTGTTAGTTTTATGAAGAAAGGTAGAAACTGGCTCAAGAACTTTCTGGGCTGAGTAATCTAGATGTCGATAGTGTAAGTCCACCACTCTCTCCTTTTAAGCAGAGCTCATGTTGTTCGTTGTTGATGATTTTTACATTTAGTTTGGTCTTAATTAATGCATAATAATGGGGGGAACCAAAGCTTAAAATAAACTGAAATTTGCTATGATGGGTTTGCTCAAAGACCAAGGGAAGATGTACCATTCTGGGGAGTTGGTAACCTTACGTGTTTCTAAATTTCAAAAATGTATTAATCATACTACATCCTTGTGTACAAATGGAGTACTGTAATAAGATTTCCATGTCCTGTTTCCTTTTTGCTCCTGTACAATCAGCAGATTTTGAAATAGATTATCTGTTGTAAAACTGCCTGCATTATTAGGACATTTAGAAGACTCTGTGATGTTTTGGGAAGGACTATCTTAATCTACAGAAGGACAGCAAAAATTATTGCATGTAAATCTTAGAAATGTATTTCCTTCCACTGGTGTGTTTTGTTGTAGGAGGAGGAATGAGTTTTTTGAACTTGTCAACAAAGGTGACTACAATTGGAGCATTAGCTGTCAACGAGAGATATTCCGGTAAGTGAGATCTCTATCTTGGTCAAAGTACTCATACTTAGCAAGGTTGGCACAGGAATTTAGACAGTTTGCAGTAGCTGAGAGAGGTATTCCTTCTCATCATTTGGAGGCGCAGATCTGCCTTTCGTGCGACATAGTTAACAACAGCCAATAGCACTGTTTCTTTACTCAGGATCTGCCCATATGTTACCCAAAACATCATCTCCAAGCCCCATGATCTCTGTCATGTCTCTAATGTTTAACTATGAAGATTACCATCATTATGGCAAATTGCTAACTCTACCTGATACTAAAGGTAAGCAGTAGTAAGAGATTCTTAATACAAATCAGAGTTCAGAAAGTCACTTCTAAAATGGGTGACGCTTTAGCTTGGTTTGGGATCCTTTGAAAGAAGAAATTATTGGACGCTTTTGCATTTGGGTTTGACTGCTTTTGTGTAAAATTTGGATTTATTTACAGGTGTACAACTGAATATGGGTGGAGATGCACAGCATTATAGTTTCTCTAGCAGCAGTCCTCAATGGGCTACCATAGATGTCCCAGTACAGCTATCTTTTAGTTTGCATGCACTTTCTTTCATTCTTTCAGTGCCAAACCATATGCCACTTAGGATCACTTTAAGTTTAGCATTCCAGTAAGTATACACACCTTCAACCCACAATGGGAAAATTGTAACAAGCAGTTTAAACTTTTCTCCTATGTTTTTTTAAGTCAAGATTTACCTCCTCGCTTTCTCTCCCAGACACAGATGAGATGGGATGGGGTATAAAAACAGGATAGAAATTTTATTTTGGAACCAGTGTAGTTTTTCCTCCCTTTCTATCTTTAGACCTGAAATAAAAACTAGCTAGGTAATGGTCCCAGTCCAGATTGTGATTGGGCACACTTACTTGAACGTAGAAACGAAACTGCTCCTAAACTGCATACTCAGTATTTCATGTAGCATGTATTTTAGCTCTCATCTTCAAATGGTCATTTTCCCCACTCATTGCCCCTCAAACGTCTTATGTTGTCCCTTTTCTCTTTCACACACAGATTTGCTATTTGTAGCTGGGAGAATGGCAGGGGGTGGTATTAAGCCTGTGCTGCTCTCTGATTAGTTTTTCCCATTCAGAAAACTCAAGGAAAATCTTAACTATTTCCTGGATATTGTGAAAGGCATCTCCCTAGCAAGTACAAGTGTCGCCTCACAAGTGTATTATTTATTTATTTATTTATTTATTTATTTATTTATTTATTTATTTATTTATTAGTTCGATTTCTACACCGCCCACTTGGCCTAGGCCAACTCAGGGCGGTTCACAATCACAGCTAAAATAACATAGTTAAAACTACTTAAAAACTACCCACCCCCTAAAAAAGGGTGCAGGGACTGAAGGGACCAAAGGGGAAGGGGTTCCACTACACCAACCACCCCAAGGAGGTAACCCTTCCACCTGCACCCCATACTTGGCCTGTCAGCCAGGTTTTGAGTTCATTTCTGAAGGGCAGCAATTCCATCTGGAGATGCAACTCTGTTGGCAGGAGGTTCCATAGGGCCAGTGCAGACACAGAGAAGGCCCTCCTCCTTGTGCTAGAGAGGCGAGCCCCTCTAGCCGATGGTACCACTAGAGAGCCCCTACGGTCCGCTCTGGTTGGACGGACGGACGGACATCCTTAGGGCGATGCAGTCTCTTGGGTATCCTGGCCCACTACCATATAGTGTACCCAGGGAGGATTGGCCAGAATATTAGGAACATGTCCATAATTGTGGCAACATGATGGTAATGTACCCTTAGCAATCAGAACCAATGCTACAGTAACTGAAAATATGTGTCACAAAATTGATGACCAGTTTTGTGTCATCTCCAAATTTGATGAGAATTCCTTCCACAAAATGTTGCAGAGCACAGGGCCTGGGACTGAGCCTTGTGGTATTCCATTTGTTACCCCCTCCCAGCTTGATAAGGAGCCATTAATAACTCTCTGAGTACAATTTTGTAATCAACTGTATATCCAAGTGACACTTGTCTTATCCAGGCCACACCCAGTTAGCTTCCTAATCAGGATATTCTTGTCCAGTTCACCTATAGCATCTGCAGCTGAGAAGAAACTTCAGAAAAGACTCAAAAATCCAGGTTAATGATTTAATCTGCAACTATCTCCTTTGTTCTTTATAAGAACCAAACCAAAAGAGAACATTACCAAAATGTTCCCATATGGATGGTCCACACAAAGCTCTGAAAGAACTTATTCCTTAAACAGGAAAGATCCTGAAATCTTTGTATTTCACCCAAGGCATGGGTCATTTCCTATCATTTCTCCATATCATTTCTTTCATTCCTCAGTTTAGAGTCAGGACAGTATATTTGCAACTTCTTTATTGCCAGTGTCCTTGCTTTACATTTGGGCTCCTTGTAGTTTTATATGCACCGTGTACTGTACATAAATGCCTTTTCCAGCTGAATAGTTTCTTTCTTCCAACACTTATAAACTATAATTGTAGCCAGGTATTAAACTACAGTGAAACTGTGTAGTCCTCCCAGTAAATCTTAGATTTTTATTGCAGACAAGCCATAGAAGCAGCTTGAACAGTGTCTGGAATGCTTCTCATGGTTATAGCTTTTCTCTTACCACTGTAGTCACTTATAAGTAGGCAACTGCATTTATTGTCTAATAACTTTTCTTACATCATAGCAAAACAACAACAAAACCAGCTGCTTTATATATTATGCACCTGACTTTATTAATCAAAGTCCTGCAAAATTCGTAGTTAGTTGGCTGTGATACATGTTTCTTTGTAGCCCTCAATGGATAGCATTGGAAACTCGTTATGTGATTATCTATAATGCATTAGCCTTCCTGTATTTAATGGCATAAAACAGTGCTGACTGTTGAAATTTCAAACGATGCCATCCTTTTCATAATGGAAGAAGGTGCCGATTCTGACCCTTTAAAACAGATTCTGCATCCAGGGTGAATTTGTTTAGAAAAGAAACAAAAGGATTTGGCCAGCTTGTATTGTTCATTTCTGTTTTTCAGATCGATGCTAATGACAGCCTGTGACCTTGGAGCTGTGACCAAACCGTGGGAGATTTCAAGACAGGCAAGTCATGATTAATAGCAGGGCAAGAAAGAGGAGGTACCAATGAAATGGTTTTCCCAGGAACCTGACATGGAAAGGTCCAAATCTGCAATTGATTTACAACAGTCTAGCACTTATTGCCCAGTCTGATTGCTGTTCTTATTTGCTTGATAACACTGAGCATTATGGCATCTGAAGAAAATTTAATGCCTTAATCCAGCCATTTTATGTCAAAAATAAGTTGCGGGGGGGGGGGGGCAATGATGATGACACAATTGGGATATCTTGACAGCTCTTGAAGTTTTTTCTTGCCACAGAACGTTGACAGCAAATACTTATCATGGATCTTTGGAGATTTATTACATCTTTAATTCAGCACTATTGACAGTTCCTGAGAAGGGCAGGCTTAGGTATGGGAAAATTAAGAAAGAAATGTTGAGAGCTTCTGTTAAGATCAGGTTAAACATTTGGAAAAAGGCTGTGTTTCTTCATCTGAAACCACCCCCTTTGTTCTTTATAAGAACCAAATCAAACATTTCTGTCTCAGAGAGTCTCCTTTTTTGTGCACACATTTAAATTCCTCATGAATTGAAAAGTTTATTGTTATTATTTAATTTAAGCAAAACTGCATAAATAACACAAATAACACTTCAAGAACAAAATGGCTATTCCTTTTTTTGGTATGGGATTAGATGCATCCATACCTGTCAAGCGCGGCTCTCAAAAATATGGGAAATTTCTGCGCATGCACAGGTGCCGCACACACAGAACCTGTTTGTGCATGTCCAGAACCCATTTGTGCACATGCAGAACCCATTTGCATGTGCGCAGAACCTGTTTGCACATGCACAGAACCTGTTTACACATGCACAAACAGTTTCTGCACGTGCACAGTAATCCCTTTCCCCGCTGTTCAAAATATGGGACGGTGGCGGGAAAGGGGAGGAACGAGCGCCAGAATACGGGAAGTCCCAGCCAATAAGGGATACTTGACAGGTATAGATGCATCATAAGAGTTGATTGGGTCTTTTTAAAAATCAGCCAGTTGTTCTATGCTTGCTATTTATATGGGTTTTACTTCTCAAAAGGAATAAGTACTATTGTGCCATAAATCTTGTGCATAATGCAAAGATCTGGTCAATTTTTAAAAAATTAGCACTCTTTGTCTTACTCTGAGTTAGAGATGACGAATCAAGGCATCTCAGCAAGCTGAGATGGCGTCAACTGACAAAAGGCTGGTAATGGTGCAAGGAGGCTCCTTTGCTCATCATTCAGGCAGTTGTTCTACCCCTCTTGCAGGATCTTTTTTGCATGCTTGGGGTCACTCTGCAAGTTGTATGACAATCCCTCAAAATAGTAGGCCTGTCAGAGCAGGGGAAATGAAATTGCCTTTATGTTCATAATAGATACTGGCCTATGTATTTGATTTGTATACATATTGTGGATTAGTGGTTATGACTGGAAGGTCGGAAGGTCAGTAGTTTGATACCCGAGTGCTGCATGATGGAGTGAGCTCCTGTCTCTGTCCCAGAGCAAGAAATTGCAAGTAGATAAATAGGTACCCCTTCTGTGGGAAGGTAACAGCATTCCATGTGTCTAGTCATGCCTCTCACATCACTACAGAAATGTCTGCAGGTGCTGACTCTCTGGTTATAAACGGAGATGAGCGCCAAGCCCTAGAGTTGGATACAACTAGCTTTCAACCAAGAGTGACCTTTGCCTTTACCAAGGAGAATTCAAATATGGACAGAACACGGAATAAACCAACATAATTTATGGCTAGTTTTCTCTGGTGCCCTACATATGTATCACACAAGTGTGCGACTTTACTTCCAGACTTTTTGCACTTGATACAGAATTTCAACATTGTCAAAATGATTTCAGAGCTTATTTTAGTGATTGTTCAGATACTCTGGCTCTTGATTCAGCAAAGACTTCAAGCCACCTTATTCTTAAAATATGGTGTGTGCTTATTCTTTTTACTTTAGGGACAGGCAAGATCCAGGGGCCCAAAGAGCAACTTTTGTTTCCTAGGGCTTTCTGCGGGCCACCCAATCCAGTGAAATTGCATATGGCCGGTAGTCTATCTCTAGTAAGGATAAAGGTCACCCTTGCTCTAAAGTCAGTCATATCTGACTCTAGGGTGCAGTGCTCATCTCTGTTTCAAAGCCGAAGAGCCAGCATTGTCTGCTTCTGCAGACGTTTATGTGGTCATGTGGCAGACATGACTACACACCAGAGCGCACAGAATGCTGTTACCTTCCCACCGAAGTGGTCCCTATTTATCTTCTGGCAATTTTTTTGCTTTCGAACTGCTAGGTTGGCCGGAGCTGGGACAGAGGAGCTCATTCCGTCCTGCAGTACTTGGGAATTGAACTGCTGACCTTCTGCCTCCCAGTCAGCATCTTAGTCACTTGAGCCACTCTAGAGATACAACTATCTCTAGTTTTATAAAATCTTTTTTTGACAGTTTGGGGTGGTGGATTAAAACAGGTATAAATAAAGCCTTATTGTTTTAAGAAAAATGTCATACCTGAAAGTTTTCAAGAAAGTTTACCGAACCCCTCTAGTTATGGGAAAAGAAATGCCCAGAACCTACAAAACAAGTGGAAGAATGATATATGCAGACAGGTAACCACATGATGTTCCCCCAATGGGGCTTCAGTCAATAAATGTATTACGTACTCTTCACAAACACTACAAACCTTAACTGGAAAAACCTGCATTATGTTTCAGGTAGCTGAACTGGTAACAAGTGAGTTCTTTGAGCAAGGAGACAGAGAGAGATCTGAGCTCAAGCTCATACCTTCTGTAAGTTCATCTTCTGTCTTTGAATGTATCTGTTACTGTACAATAAGTGAAAAAATGAAAGACATAAGTGGGCATTTACCAATTTTTATCATTCCATACTTTTTAAATTAAAAGAAGTTGATATAAAACATTAAGATCAGTCCCTAAAACAAAATGTTTAGAAAAGAAATTAAAAACCAGAAACTGGTTGCCATATTCTTTAGTAACAGCAGAACTTCAGTAATTAAAAAAAAATTGAAATTGTGGTTTTGTCACTGAGTTAAATCAAGGAATGCTATCCAGTTTTCATAAAAAGGATCATGAGAAGTAGCATTACATTTCTAGGCAATAGACATGTGTTTAGTCATATGTTTTATCTTGTTGCATACTGTACTTCAATACCAGTGAGTATAATTTTCCACAGCATGGTATTTGAACTGAAAATAGCCACATGCTTCTGTGAGCAAGTGTTATTTCAAGGTTGGCCTGACTTTCTTTTCCCCCATATCAGTTTTTGTGCAATGTATTTTTCCTCATGCACTCAAGGCTATCATCCCACTGTTTTGTTCAGCAACTAACATGTCATAGGGACAGGGGGTGGGTGGGAGTATTTTGAATTTATCATGAACCTAAAAGGCTAAAAGCATGGTCCCAGTGTGTTACACCTATACCAGTTGCAGTGATGTCTCACATACTGTGCACATCCCTTGCTGTTCTCTCCACTAGTTTCTTATGCAACGAAAACCTTCAGATAGCCTGATCCCTTGTCATTTAGGTTTTAAAAATCAATACTCGCAATTTAAATTGAGGGGAAATGTATGTGTCATTTTGAAAACAACAATTTCCTTCACATGTCTAATTCAAGTGTCATGCGTTACAAAGCAGATCATGCTGGAGAGAAAACCAGAGTAGGAAAGACACCTTTCTCTGAACAGGTGTTTTGAAGCTAATTGCAATGTTCTCCAAACATGGCCATCACAAGGATCTGACCAGCTGCATTCTGCACTAAATGAAGCTTCCAAAGGACAGCTCCATGCAAAGGACCTCTTAGTGATCTAGTCTGGTAGGGAACTCTTCCCCATGGTGCCTTTTCGATCCTGCAGCGCCTGCTTTTTAGGGGGTGGGTAGTCTTAACTTTTTTACTGTTTTAACTGTTTTTAGGATTATTAATATTATCTGTAAACTCCTTGGGTTGCCCTGGGGTTACTTTTTATGTTGTTAGCCGCCCAGAGTCGGCCTTGTGTTGAGTGGGCGGGATATAAATTGAATAAATAAATAAATAAATAAATAAATAACTGGGTTGTAGCTGGTTTACTACCCTTAGCTGCTAAGAGGCACTCCCAGCTACAACCACTACATGTGCTTCCAACTGGTAGCTGTAGAATAGCTGTAGACCTCCATCTAGGCAAGTCACTTTCCTCAAACACAGTACCTCCATCATACGTGGATTAAGTCTCACTTGTTCACCATCATCTGCCCCGAAATGGTCTCAAACCACCTGATGCTCCCTGGGATTAGCTGTAGGAAGCAAGAGCAAGAGCTGTGGGTAACCTGCAGACTGTTGACACTTTAGGCCAGCCATGTCAGGTGAATTTCCCTTTAACTTCATGTAGATATTAAAAGGTTTGAAGGAGCACTCAAACATTAAAAGCCATCTGAGGTATCTCAGTACATGAAATGCTCTACCACTTTGTTCTCCTGCTTCAAAAGGGGCTGCCAACAATTGTTTAGCTAAGGTGCTGCCGTCACTTGTTTAGCTAACAGAAAACAACTGTAGATACAGGGTTCAATTGACTGTTACTACAGTTAAGTTGATGACTTAAGGCATAAGTAGCCTAGGAGACATGGGTGCCAAAGAAAGAATGGGGGAGATGGACAGAGTATGTTTTATTGTTGTCTGAAAGAACTGGGTTTTCAGATTTCATAGTCTGAGAGATAAAGTGGAGAGGCCACAAAGCGAGTGATAACTTGACAACTTCACCTCAAAGAGCTATAGCCAATTTTTAGTTCTAATGAAAATAGAACCATTAGATAAATGGTAAAGTAAGTTGCTCTTAGAGTAGGCCCATTCATTCTTTCTATTACTATACCACCCGTCTGGGAAATATTCCCAACTGGGGGCAGTTTACATGGCTAAAAATACAAACATACAAATCCAAATAACAAATTATAATGTAATAATAACCCAATACCCAGTGACAAGTTAGAACAGGGGTTCGCAACCTATGGCCCACGGGCTGGCCCTGGCCCCCAACACTGTTTCATCCAGCCCACAGTGATGACAGCAGATGCACCCATGCGCAAACACACCTGCTGTCATTGCGTCCGGTCCACTCAGCTGTCTAACGGTGAGTACATGGCACGAAAACCTTGAGAACCCCTGAGTTAAAAAATAAAATATACTGTACTTAAATACTGTACGCTTAACTTTTCCACCATGGAAAAGCATATCTAGAAAATTAAATTAAAACATAAACTATTTGGCTACAGGAAGATTTTTATTAGACAAGGTTGTCTTAAGTTGTTTTTTTTAAAAATACATCCAGGGATGGAGCCTGGCACAGCTCCACTGGCAAGGTGTACCACAGTGTGGGTGCCACCCCTGAGAAGTCTGATTTCCTCACTGAAACCTCTCTTTTTTTTGGCCATTCTATGTTAGCATTTGGAGCTGCACAGTTTGTGAGGATTAAATGACACAGACAGACTATCTTTGGGAGAGACATTTCATCAGACAACACCATCCTTAACTATATAGGCTTTGTATGTTAACATTAACATCTTGTGCCTTTAGAATCAATAGAATTTATGGAGGAGTTAACTCACCAAATCCCCATTGATTCAGTGGGTGTACTCTAGTGTAATTTACTACATTAAGCAAAAGGACACTAGACAATAAGTTTTGCTTCAGTTTTGGAAGGCAAAACTGTCATTTTTCCCATCCCCACCATCCTTTTTCATGTTGAAGTCATAACATTGTTAAGACCACAGGAATAACAACAACAACAAATTCTTTATTACAGCAAAAGGCCAGTGTGCCACAGGAATAAAATAGAATTCCCTTTTGTTGCCATGACGCTAATAAACCCATTTAATTGTAAAAATGATAATATATTTTAAACTTGAACAAAAAATGATTTGAGCATCTATAACCATATATATCCCTAGCCACCACCCCTGGACAATACTTTAAAAAATCAAAATAAAAGATGTTGCAGCATGTAATGTCAGACCCCAGTTTGTTCATGCTAATATTAGGCTCATTTACTACTGTCCTATCATTAGCCATTCTCTGGATGCCCTATTTGGGGTTCCTGGCACTGCAGCTCTGGATGTTAGCTACAAAGACCACAGAAGCTGTGCCACTTAAATGAATGCTGTTCTGTAGACACAAACATTGCAAGAAATGCAGTCCATGTGGTTCATTCATTAAAGCTCATACCCACTCCTTTGGGCATAGCTCCTATTAATCTCCGGGGACTTTGTATCTAAATAGAGATATCTAGGATTGCTGGTATTATGTACTGAATGAATGTTGCAAGTCTCCTTTAACAGATTGTATCCGGCCATTGTATCCATTTGTATCTAATCAGAGACACATTGTAGCAAGCTGTATAAGGATGCGAGCTAACTGGCCACAGGTGGCAGTAGTGAGCATCCAGCTCACATGGTATGAATTCACCAGATACCTGCAGCGCAGGAAACCTTCCCGCCACACAGCACCTGGACAAGATGGGTGTGATGAATGATGACGTCACGCGGACAGTAGCCAATGAGCTACCATGTAGCTACATTCAAATGTACAGTGACCGTATAAATAGAGCTGTATCTCTGCCATTACCACATGTTCACCCTGACCATCATGCAATAAAGTTGTGTTTTAGCCCTTACTGCGGCTCCTTCTTTGTCTTCCGTGCAAGACACTAAATTGGCACGAAGGTGGGATGGCGTCCCGAAAAGTGAACATTGCGCCCTTCGACACCACGAAGCCAGAAAAATGGGAACTCTACGAACAGCAGTTCCTCTATGCAATGGACCTCGAAGGCATTGAGGAGGAAGCCCAGCGCCGGGCATTCCTACTGGCTCAGTGCGGCCTGGAGACATTGGAACTGGCCACGAACCTCTTGACGCCGAGGCTGCTCAGGGAGGTACCCCTAGACGAGATCCTCGCCGAGCTGAGGAAACACTTTCACCCGAAAGTGTCAGTGTTTCCGGCAAGGTTGGCCTTTCAGCAGCGGTGCCAGTGGGCCGGTGAGTCCGTGGCCGACTTCGTGGCAGCCCTGAGGGTGGCTGCCATGCCTTGCCGGTGGGGAGCGTCCCTGAGCAAGGCCCTGAGAGACAGGCTCCTGCTGGGCCTGCAAGACGAGGGGCCCAGAAAGAAGCTGCTCGCCAAGGACGAGAGCATCTCCTTCGAACATGTCCTGCGCATTGACCAAGCCTCTGAGTCAGTGCAACAAGGCGAACGGGTGTGCCAGGCCAGGACTGCCGCAGTTGGGGGGCCCCCACCAGCAGTCCCAGTCCACAGCTGTTCCTCCCACGGAGAGCAGGGGCCCTCCGAGTCCACAACGCGTATCAGTACACGTTGACCTACTGCCCAGGCAAGGAGATCAGCCATGCCGACGCTCTTTCCAGATCACCCCTCCCACAGGCAGGGGACCCAGAGTGCGAGGTGGAGCAAGACCACCAGGTGCTCCTGATCGAGGCCCTAGAGTCGCCCCCCATCCTGCCGGCCGAGATCACCAAGGCTATGGCGAAAGACAAGACACTGGCCCTAGTCAGTTCATGGGTACAAAAAGGCTGGCCGGCAACTTCCCCTACGGAGGAATTCAAGATTTATGGTAGGCGGAGAGACGAGCTCTCCTTAGAAAGGGGCTGCATACTCTGGGGGCAGCGCATAATAATTTCCAAAGTTCTGAGGTCTCGGGTGCTCAAGAATGCTGCATATCAGCCACCCAGGCATTGTGCGCTCCAAGGCGCTAGCTAGAAGTTACGTCTGGTGGCCCAAACTAGACGCAGACATAGAAACATGATTGGCATTTGCGAGAGCTGCCAGAGCACCCGGCCCAAGGAGTCCCGACTTCTGCACAGAGAATGGGACACAGCCTGGGGGCCGTGGTCGTGTCTGCACGTGGATTTTGCGGGTCCCTTCAGGGGCACCCTTTTCCTTATAGTAGTGGACTCTTACTCCAAGTGGTTGGAGGTAATTCCGATGGCCAGTACATCGTCAGCTGCAATGATTAAGCAATTACGCAAGGTATTCAGCTGTTTCGGTTTACCTGACCTACTTGTGAGCGATAACGCCACAACGTTCACGTCAGCAGAGTTCCAGGGTTTCATGGAAATTAACAAAATTCGCCACGTAACTGCGGCCCCTTTTCACCCCGCTACAAATGGTCAAGCAGAACGCCTGGTACGAACAACGAAGGACGCACTGCTTAGGATGGGCCCCGGGGAATTAAACTTGCAACTCTGCCAATTCCTACTGAGGTATCGTGTAACCCCCTTAGCGTCAGGCCTATCACCCGCTGAGCTCCTCATGCAGAGGAAACCCACCACAATCCTCTCAAGGTTACACCCAACCAGGGTGGAGGACATGGGTAGAAACATACAAACAAGGGGCACTAAGAGTTTCAAGATCGGCCAGGCAGTGCATTGCCGTAATTACGTGGGCAGCGGACCTACCTGGGTGCCTGGGATAGTGATCGGGAAAACAGGGCCAGTCTCCTACAACGTCAAGACAAGCACAGGACTCCTCTGGAGGAGGCATGCCGACCAACTCAGAGGTAGGGTAGTAGGAAAGCAAGACTCGAGTGATCAGGCAGAGCATTCAGCATTAGGGTTCTCCCCCACCTGCTTATCCCAAGGGGGAGACACAGGCCACAGGGGGGAGGGAAATGATACGAACCCGCACCCTTTTGACCCCCCCGGGTAACAGGGACAACTTGGAAGAGAGGGAGTTCGAGGAGTTGTTAGACTTTGATTTAGGAGACCGGGGGGATTTTTTGGAGTGGTCCCCCACCCGTCCAAGTGAAGAGCGGGGTTTTTCTTTAGTCCCTGGAGCCCCCGGTCTCACATCCCTGGAGTTCACTCCCACACCTAGACCTCCCCAATCCCCAGCTCGCGACTCACAGCCAATCGCTAACGAGCCACTCTCTCCCAATGCAAGGACTCCGGCCCAAAGCGCAGCCACCACTTGCCCAAAGCGAACATGTGGAAAGCCTCAATGGCTAAAGGACTTAGTCCTCACCTAGGGGGGAGGGGTGTTATGTACTGAATGAATGTTGCAAGTCTCCTTTAACAGATTGTATCCAGCCATTGTATCCATTTGTATCTAATCAGAGATACATTGTAGCAAGCTTATAAGGATGCGAGCTAGGTGGCCACAGGTGGCAATAGCGAGCATCCGGCTCACATGGTATGAATTCACCAGATACCTGCAGCGCGGGAAACCTTCCCACCACACAGCACCTGGACAAGATGGGCATGACGAACGATGACGTCACATGGACAGTAGCCAATGAGCAACCGTGTAGCCACATTCAAATGTACAGTGACCGTATAAATAGAGCTGTATCTCCGCCATTACCACATGTTCACCCTGACCATCATGCAATAAAGTTGTGTTTTAGCCCTTACTGCGGCTCCTTCTTTGTCTTCCGTGCAAGACACTAAAGCTGGGCAATGCTCCTTTCAAAAATCAATGGGAGGCAATGACCTGTGAGTCTTCATTTTCATTTCATTTTTGATTTGTATGCCGCCCCACTCACAGAGAGACTCTGGACGGCTAACGGGGAAACACAATATCACAGTTGCATTTACAAAATAACAATCCCAGAGACATCTCAAAAGCACTTTAACATTTCAGAAACATTTCAACAAATATCCCAACCACCCACTATCATAAAGTATCAACCCTTCCCAACACAAAACTTTGAAAAAATACAAAAAAACGTTGCCAACTCAACCCCACCACCCGTGTCCTCTTCCCTCCAGGCTGAGACCAGCCAAGGGGGCATTCGGTGGTGGCAGTAGTGTCAGCGAGTTTTGTAGCCTGCCAGCCGCACAGCTGCTGCTGCCTTCCCTCCAGGATGGTGGCCGGCTGGGGAGTGTCCGGTGTGGCGGAGGTGGTGGCGGGTTTTGTAGCCCGCCAACCGCACAACTACTGCTGCCTTCCCTCCAGGACGATGCTTCCAACAACAGGAATTTGTATCTTTTTTTTTGTACCTATGCATATCCTGTATATTATATATCGTATTTTGTAAACCACTTTGAGTTCCCTTAGCGGAAGAAAAGCGGTATAGAAATATAATAATAATAATAATAATAATAATAATAATAATAATAATAATAATAATAATAATAATAATAATAATAATAATAATAATGCCGACAAAATGGTATACAGTATCTGTTTGATGTCAAGGAATTATATGGTGTAAGAGTCATATAAATTAAAGTTCCATATGCCATAGACCAGGGATTCTCAACCTGTGGCCTGGATGCAACCCGTGGCGCCATTTCATGTGGCCCACCACCACCTCCACCACACCTGGAAGTGCCATGCTATCTTAGGGAGCATAACGCGGCCCCTGGCTTAAAAAGTTTGAGAACTCTTGCCATAGACAGATCCAGAAAATAAATACATTGGTACCTCATACAACTATTTTAATCCGTTCCATGGGGCTCGTTGTTGTACGAAACAATTGCTATATGATGCATGCATCGTATAGCGATATTCCCTATGGGATGCATCGTACAATGATATTATTATTTTTTGCTGTGGTTTTTCCCATTGAAAAATTGTTGCATGATTTTTTCCATAGGAAAAATTGTTATGCGAGATGCCATTTCCCCCAAAAACCTAATTGTTATGCGATTTTGTTGTTATACTGGGCGATTGTTGTATGAGGTTCCTCTGTAGTTTATTTTTCATCCTAGAAAAAAAGATATGCATAAATATTAAATATGGTTTTCAGAATGTTTGGTTTGTAACAATTTAATCCTAGATTTAAAATTGTTGGATGAAATGGCACCTGTAAAATCATCAAGAGTAGTAAAGTGTGACGTCTCTTTCTTTCTCTGACTTTCTCACCCCTCTTTTAAATTCAGGCAATTTTTGATCGGAACAGGAAAGATGAACTACCTCGATTGCAGCTGGAATGGATTGATAGCATCTGCATGCCCCTTTATCAGGTAATGTTATGCACTGCTGCTGCAAAGCTGGAAGACTGGCTAGCCCACCTGCTTCCATGCAGAGAGAAAAAATTAATGTTCTATAGCATCCATGCAGCCTGCCATGGCATGAACTCCACTTATGCCGTTCTCCTCTCAAGGGAGAAAGGGAGCAAGATTTTTCTAACAAAATAAAATAAATGTGAACCTTATTATGCCAAACATGGTTGCATCTGATAATAAGGAAGAAGAATAAAACAATCAAATTAGCCCTTCTCTTCTCATTCGTCATGTTTTTAAGACCCTTTGCATTTACTCTCTTCAATCCCCAAATTGCAAAAGCCACAGCTTGATATTACAGTTATTGAACAGTTTATTGGGTTGTTCCTTTTTTCAATACAGCAGAAATAATGAACAATTATTTCTCTTTTAAATAGCATGCCTATGCTTGATAATTTGGAAGTTGCTTCTGAAACATGCTGAGTTGTACTGTACAAACCAGCTGTCACATTTGTCATCGGAAGCATATCACCCCTGTTCAGATACCCTTTGATGCACAGCAACATTTTGCTACTGGGAATAACACGTGATTTACATGATATCGAATGTGCTGATTCCAAATCTGAACTCAGAATTTGCCTATCATGTGCATATTTTAAGGCATGCTATAGCTATTCAAATGGTTGGTAATGGGGTAATGTAATTTTACATGGGAACATTATAACAGTTGCAGCTACCATTATGCCTGCTGCCACTATCACTATTCCTGCTGAATCACATCCCCTGGTGGCATGCATGTTCCAGCAGTGGCTGGTCATGTCTGGGCAAGTCAGTGAGCTGATGTCAGAAATAGGTATATAAGGCGAGATGGACCAAAGGGCTTGTCTCTAGTGTGAAACCATCTTATTAGATAGTACAGCTAGGCCATAGGCCATAGTGAGTCTGAGCTAAAGATGAGTAGGTGCAGATATGTTAATAAACCAGACAATTTTTGCTACATTTGTGGCAAATATACCCCACGTGATCAATGCAAGAACCTAAACAAGAGGGTGAGATTTGCTAACGTAAGATTCTGATGTCCTGGGCAGAATCAGACTTCAGATTTGGATTCAGCACACTTGATTTTAGTATAGGATACAGGATTAGACTAAGTAGCAGACAATATTTATTTTTTGTCATACAATGTAATGCTTCATCATAAGACACTTTTACCTCTTTTAGTGTGTTGGGATTATTTGGCATATCATCTTGTAGAGCACAGTACTGTGTGAAATTGAAAAGAAATAATCACTCTAGAGCAGTGGTGCCCATACTTTTTTTCCATGGGCTGGTCCCACCCCCGACACGCAGCTGCGGGGGCCGGAGGCGGGCTGCTCCCACTGCTGACAGTTTGGATGTCAGCAGCTGTGGTGATCGCACTTTGTCCCTGCTGCTCTGAGCAGCCTCTGTCTCACCGCGGACCACCCCTCCATCCACTCCCATCACCTGGCGTCAGTGATGGTGGCGGTGGAGATCATGCTTTGTCCCGGTTGCTCTGAGCAGCCTCTGGCTCAGTCCCATCTCCTCTGCAGCTTTTGTCAAAGCTGATCGCTGCGCTGGGGAAATTTTCAAAGCCTCCTCTGTTTCAAAACTTGCAGCGCTAGAAGGGTAAACCTAGTGTGCTGTGGTGACATCATCCTGTGCGCGCCAGGGGGCTCTCCTAGCACCGCGGATTTTGAAACAGAGGAGGCTCCGAAATTTCCCCCAACATGATGATTGGATTTGGCAAAGGCTGCAGAGGGGATGGGACCAAGCCAGAGGCTGCCCGGAGCTGCTGAGCCCGGGTACTCACTGCAGGCCACATTAATGACATGCACAGGCCTAATTGGGCCCACGGGCCGTAGTTTGGGCACCCCTGCTCTAGAGCAGTGGTTCCCAACATGGAACACATGCCACACAGGGGGACTTCAATTCCCAGAAACCTAAGTCAATACATGGGCTGATCAGTGCTTTGGGGGGTATACTTAGTCTCAGAAACTATTTCTGTAAATAATGAAAGGGAGAAGAATGAAGTGGCCTCAGAGAGAAAAGGAGAAAAGAATAATAAGATTAGCAAGCTAGATGTAGATCTAGAGAGGACAAAACGGGGAAGCACACCCTGTATATCTATTTGCCTTTGGTCTCATTTGAATATGTTTTATATGTGTCGCTGGTGATTTTGCTTGGGTTTATCCACTCATATCTACAATCTAATTGTTCTCAATTTTAGAGGGGAGTTGGGATTGACTTTTATTTTATTTTTTACTCTGTTTAAATAGTTACCACCCTTATAGGCAAATTATCATCACTGGTTTCTGTGTGTAGAAAGGTGAGATAAAAATAGGATAAATTAATTAGGGCTATTTGATTTTCCCCCATGAAGAGGTTTCAATTACAAACTAGACTCTCAGATACCGTATTTGCCGGCTCTTAAGACGTGCTTTTCCCCTTTAAATATGGCCGAAAAACAGAGTGCGTCTGTTGTGTTCTAATAGGGTAACCATCTTCATGTGATAACAATGTATCATTTCCTACCAGTAACAATATAGCCTTCAGCTGTATCACTATAAACCCTATATGAGGACGCGAGCTAATGACCACCAGTGGGCAGCGGCGAGCGTCCAAGCTCTCTCGGTCCATACTCATCAAAGGCTACAGCGCGGAGTTTCCCGCCACTACCTACACCTGGACAAGAAGGGCGTGACTAACAATGACGTCACGCAGACAATAGCCAATAGGCTATCGTGGAGCCACATTCGAATGTTTTACTACTGTATATATTGAGCTATGCATCCGCCATTACCTCATGTTCCCTCTGACCACCATGCAATAAACCTGAGTTAAACCAGCCCGGGGCTGTTTCCTGTGTCTTGGTTCTCATACACTAAAGCGTCTTATGAACCAGTATCAGCCTTCTCCCTCTCCCCCCCCACACTAGTGCAGTTCGGCAGCCATGGGCACTGCCGCAAAGCCCGATCCCTGCCTTTACCACTGCGTGACCGTGACGGACACCAGTTGGGGGTCAGGAGGCTTGAGAGAGCTTCTTATAGCCCGACCCCCACCTGGTGTGCATGTGCACAGCAGGGATCAGGCTATGAGAGAAGCACACTCACATGTCCTGATCCCCAACCGGTGCATGCGCAGGGCGGAGCTCTGCCAAAGTACTTTGGAGCCTCGGGCCCTCTCACGAGAATGGATAGTGAGAGGGGCCGGGGCTCCGCAGCACTTCCGCACGGCTCTACCCTGCACCCCTGCCGAAGTACTTCAGAGTGAGAGGGGCCGAGGCAGCTGGCCCTTTGAGTTATGGACCTTCATGCCTCCCCTCCCTGCCTGGCAGCGAATCCAGGGAGGAGGAGGGGGAGGAAGAGAGTGCTGCCGTCGCTGCATCGCCATAAAGGGGAGCTTTCTCAGCACCTTGACTTGCCAGGGAGGTACATAGGCGGCAGGCACATGGCCTCCACTTCCCTCAAGCCAAAGACAGGAGCCCCAGCAGACATCCAGGAGTGAGCAACTTCCTTATCCTCCTCCTCCATCCCTTGGCCAGACCTCCCATCAACTTCATCGCCCCCAACCAAGCTTGGGCAAAACCACAGCAATGGAGACCCCATGGGTAAGGTGAGAGGTAGGACAGCCCTTCCTTGGCTCAGGCATCTGGTGTTAGGAGCCAAAGCAGACACTCACCAGTGAATTCTAAGTAGAGGCGTGCAAATGGCACACCAGTTTAGGCCTGTGCGCATGCACCAGTTGGGGGTCAGGATATGTGAGAGAGCTTTTCTCATAGCCCAATCCCTGCCCCACGGGGCATGAGGCGCTTTTCGTCCCTGCCACCTGGCGGCCAGCAGTGGGATCAGCTGGGCAAGCGGCTTCCAAAGGAACTCTCTTGACCATTCAATCCTGATCTTCCCACCTCCTGGAGTTAAAATGTAGAGTTATTTTTTCCTTCAAAATGTGTCTTAAAAACGTGGTGTGTCTTATCCTCCAGTGTGCCTCATGAGCTGGCAAATATGGTAGTTACTATAGCCCAGTGATGGCAAACATTGGCACTCCAGGTGTTTTTGTACTGTAATTACCAGAAGCCCAAGTCAGCACTCCTAGTGATCAGGGCTTCTGGGAACTGAAGTTCAAGAACACCTGGAGTGCCAAGGTTCGCCATCACTGTTATAGCCTATCTTTGCTACAGCTAGAGAAATGAATGAAACTTCAGACTAATGATGCATCTATTAAATTGCCTTCATCTTAACCACTGGTTCCCAACATTGGGTCCCCACAGCTTCTTAGACTAAAACTTCCAGAAACCTTTACCATTGGTTGTGCTGGCCAGGATTTCTGGCAGCTGTGGTCTAAAAATATCAAGGATCCCAAGGTTAGCAGCCATTGATCTAAATCCTAGATTCTAAGTAGGCTTCCCAACTTGGTGCACTGCAGATGTGCTGGGCTACAACTTTCCTTATTCCACTGCCAGTTTGGACATGTTGGCTGGGGAAGGAGGCAAGGTTGGCCAACACATCTGAACCTAAGCTTGGGAAAGGCTGTGTTAGAATTTGGCACAGGAACAATATGAATATAGTTCCCCTTGTTCATACAGCCTGCTCATTTCACTTAAGAGAAGTGTAAAGTTGCCACCTCAATTGAGATGAACAAACTGCTATGTACAGAGAAGGTTTTCCATCCAGATACATGAAGGCAATGGTGGGCTCCAAAAAAAAATAACTACCACATTGTGGGCGTGGTATGGTGTGCGTGGCCAGGGGAAAAGCCCTGCATTGCACCTGAATTAGGACTACTTTATTTCAAAACCTGGATGTGTGGGACCAGCCAGAATTTTTGCTACCAGTTCTAGTGAACTGGTGCGAACCTGCTGATGCCCACCACTGCATGAAGGTAGATGTAGGTTTCTGTATTGGGGAAAAGATTGTCTTCTGTAGCCGTTAAGACCATGTTACCTCTCATCACCAAAAGCTGATTTCCCCTGTTTGTTTACCTGAAGTGAACAAGGCACCAAAATGTGCCTTCATTTTGGCAGTTTCATGTCTGGCCTAGACACGGAAGAAGAAGTTGAATTCTATCAACTGCGTCTGCCTTTATAACCAACCAATCTGCTCAATACAATTCTGAATTGCATTATTATGAAGACTTCAGATGATCGAAGATGACAGAAGGCTGTCTAAACAGGCATATACCTGTAGTCGGTTGAAAAGGCTCAGTTTGGGGGGGGGGGTTAGCGTGGAAAATCCCCCAACTCTGAGACTTTTCTCTCTTCCTTTTGAAAACAACCAGGCAGGAACCAATTCTCTTCAGGGTGATTATTTTATTGCAGCGAAAGAGCCATACAGAGCCATTAAAAGCCAAACAGTGTTAAATAATAAAGATGACTAGAAGCCAAACAGGGCTTCATCTACTCTTCTTCTCACTCCCACCAGTGTGGTGGGGAGCGAGAGCTTTCCCCCATCCACCAAGGAGTAAAAGAAGCAGCTTTCAGACAGAAAAATAAAAGGTAGAAGGAAACGCATTACAAAATAGGTACATGGAATATATAATAGAATGCATTTCACTGCTCCCAGCCTCTCTTACCCTTCATTCCAGCCTACTGATGATGTTACCCAATCAATTTCTATCCTGGGGTCAATTACATGTATCAATCACGGAGCTTCACCTCCGCCTAGTTTTCCCACTCTTCAGCTAGCACACCCTCTCTCTGGAATGTCCAGCAGATAACGGTGTAGCGCGCAGACATCTCCAACCTGCCCACTCCCTTCTCCTCACTCCATCTGGATGTTATGAGAACTGGTTGGAGAAGAGGGACTCACAGGAGGGGGAAGGGAAGGGCGACCGGCTTCTGCTCTTACACCTGTCGTTTTGGACGGATTAGTCCACTCATGTGCTTGTGTTGATCAGACCAGTCCCCTTCAACCTGCCCCATTTTAAGAGCCCATCAGAGGTCCAACAACCATATTTGCTGACATATAAGACACACTTTCCCCCCCTTTAAAACGGAAAAACAGAGTGCATCTTATACACCAGTAATCAAAATTATCATGTTGATCACTGGTGGCAGGAGCTGGGCGAAAGCTATCTCCAGCCATGTTGTGTATGGAAACACTATATCCTTGAGAATGAATGTAACCACTTCAATGTAAGAATGTAACCTTGCAATGAATATAATGTTTCTCAGCTGTAATGGAACGCGAGCTAGCTACCCATAGAGGGCAGCTGCGAGCGTTCAGCTCACATGGTACAAATTCCCCAATTACTGTCAACCGTGGGAACATTCCTGCCACGGCTACACCTGGTGAAGAAGGGCGTGACTCAGAATGACGTCACGCAGGCTACCTCCGCCATTACCACATGTTCAGATTGCATACCACCAAATAAAGATGTGTTTAGCTCTGTAACTGCTGACTGCTGCGTATCAATCTGCCAACATCAAAAGCCACTGATCTTCTCCAGCCGCCAAACTGCACCAATGGGGGCGGGGGTGAAGGTGGCTTTAAAAATAGCCCTTTCCTGCTGATCACCCTCCCCAGCTCTTCACCCCACTTCACCCACTGCTGATGGCTAGAAGCCAGGTGATGGGTAACTTCAAAAGGATCTCTCTTCTCTCACGGATCCTGCTCTCCCTGCCTTCTGGTGGCCAGTGATGTTGGGATCAGCAGGGCAAGAGGCTTCCAAAGGAGGAACCCCGTGTCTCCCCACCTATTCCCCTGCCGATCCCACCACCACTGACCGCTAGGAACCAGGGAGCGCGGGATCAGCAGGACAAGAGCCATCCAAAGGAGCTCTCTATCCCCGCCAATCCCACCTTCACTGGCTCCTGACCATCACTGGTGGTGGGATCGGCAGGGGAAGTGGCTTCCAAAGGAAAATGTAGAAATTTGATTTTTTTTCTCCTTTAAAATGTACATAAAACCAGGGGTGCCTCTTATACTCTGATACATCTTATATGCCAGCAAATATGGTAAATTGTCCCATTGTATTTTATCTCATCCCCAGAATATGTGAATGCTGGGATGGAATAAAATAAAATAGAGCCATTGCTAAAGGATTCTCCCAGTCAATGGAGAAGCACCTCTGCTACTGAGGGCCAGCTCCAAACCTTTGGCCATCTGATCACACTGGGAGGGCCAGTGTAGACATGACCAGAGTTATACAATGACTTTGATTTTTAATATTTAAGACTTCATTAGATTGCTCTCAATTAAATATTTATGGTAGGTTTAAATAGTTAATCATAATCATTAATAAATCTATAGAATTCAGATTTTAGTTGGAGCACACGTTAATTATATGGCGAAATCCACAGTCAAATGTAATTACATAACAAAGTTTATAATTCACAGTTGTAAATCAAATCACTATTAGTTATTCATTGTTTCGTCATTGACATTTCTTCTTATTATTTAAAATGACAGCTACATTTTGAATTAATTGGAGGAGAGAATAGAAAGGGGGCATTTAGGAAGTGGCTAATTAGTAAACCTGAACTTTGGGCTGTGGTGGAGCCTATGTTTTTAGCCTGGAAGGGTGGGAGAAAAACCTAAGTAGGGCAAAGAAGTGTCCAGTGTGTTCTCTGCATGTGAAAGTTATGAACACTGAGGGCCCCACTCTGCTCCATATTAAGTTCTCAAAGGAACAGAGGCACATCTGAATATCTCTCTCATGCTGTGCTCTTGCTGTGTAACTATTCCTCTGCTGCTCAGCATTAGTCTCTTCCCCCCCCCCCCACCGCTTTCTAAAGACATTGTCAAAACTTTTAAGCTAATACCATACCAGCCTAAGGGATAAACAGAAAACTTAATGTCCCAGTCTCACACTGAGTGAAATACTCCCTGGAATATAAAACTAAGTTTCAGTTTTCCAATACAGCCATGGCATCAATGATGTGTGGAGACACTGTAAATCCCATCTACACATGGTTAAAGAAACCTACGCCAGGGCTTCATGCTCTACAAACATTTCTGCTTCCAGATTTCTTACCCCCTTGGCACAAATTCCTTTTCGAGTGGTAATAAATTGCCCAGATGACACAACAGCAAATGTAATGGTTTTGGCAGGAGGATATGTGATATTTCTACAAAATTAGGTTTCCTCTTTTCATTTCCTAACCACCTCCCCCACCTCCCCCTGGTTTGCAGAGAAATGTTTGGTTGCCTGTTGAAAGCCCAGAGACCATGAAGGGGAGACCTTACCCCCCCCCCCTTTTCCTGATGTCAATTCTGATATCCTTCCTCCTCATTTATCTAGATCAGTGGTGCCCCAACTTTTTTTTTTCATGGGCCGGTCTTGCCCCCAACACACAGCTGTGAGGGCCGGAGGTGGGCTGCTCCTGCTGCTGACAGTTTTGATGTCAGCGGCGGTGGCAATCGCACTTTGTCTCAGGTGCTCTGGGCAGCCTCTGGCTCAGCCCCATCCCCTCTGCAGCCTTTGCCAAAGCCGATTGCCACTTCGGGGAAATTTCTGGAGAATTCCTCTGTTTCAAAATCCACAGCACTGGAAGTGTAAACCTGGTGCGCTGCGGTGACATCATCCTGGTTGTGCCAAGGGGCTTTCCTAGCATGCAAATTTTGAAACAGAGGAGGCTCCGAAAATTTCCCCAGCATGGCGATCGGCTTTGGCAAAGGCTGTAGAGGGGATGGGACTGAGCCAGAGGCTGCTTGGAGCAGCCAGGGGAAAATGCGATTGCCACCACTGCCACTAACATCAGGTGGTGGGGGAAGGTGGAGGAGTGGTCCGCGGTGAGCCCGGGTACTCACCGTGGGCCGCATTAATGATATGCATGGGCCTAATCGGATCTGCGGGCCATAGTTTGGGCACCCCTGAGCTAGACATCTGTCCTGTGAAGCCTTCTCTACATTCTTGGGAAGACACCACATACAGTACCTAACACCCTAATAAGAACATAGGGAGGCACAGAAATTGGCATCCTCTGTGGCTCTATTTCCCTTCCTCCAGTGATATATGACATTCTAGAGTACCAATATACCTTGTCACAATTATTCAATGTGTGTAGGCATCCATGCCACACACACCAAGACCCAGCTGAGACCATATCTTTTTGCTCAGCCAGCATTGATAGTGGTTTCATGTAAATAAATAATGGTTGGATTGGAGGAGGAGGGTTTCATCACAACTATGGGTGCAGGCTAGAAGGATTGAACTTTTCAGACTGAACCAAATATGTTGGTGTCTTTACACTACTTAATCCTATCTATCTGTCTAGCCCTATTCAGATGGTCAATAAAAGTGTTGCTTTTATCCCATGAAACAGAAGGAATAAGCTTATATTCTGCCTCTCACAGGTGGAGATGTAAACTGAGGAAAAGAGCACACTCTACTTCTTGTGCATAAGACCTCCAAAGCCAAGAAACCTAATTTCTCAGATGTTCTTATCCTATGAACCTAGGCTAGAGTCCTCTTTCCAGATCATATTTAGATCTCTATAGGTGAGAGGTGAAACACAGGTGTGTGTGGCTAGTGTGCTTCATCCGCTTGTGGGTTAAGACCAACTCTTTTACTGAGAGGCTGAATAGAGTTTCTCTCTGTGACCCACTCTCGTTGGGGCCACAAGCTGCAGCAAAGGATCACTGAGAGAGAGAGAGAGGAAGGTCTTCTGTCATCCACTTATTTCCCTCTACAGCATTTTGCCCAGCACCTGTCCTTGTGAAGAGAGAAATGTGTTCAGCACTTCATCCTGTCCAATGCTCCTTTTCTGTTCAAACATGTCTCTCACTTGCATCAGTTTTGCCCTTGACAAGTTACAGTAAATTTAGTGTGTCTGTTGAAGCCATACCAGTCAAGTTTTGGATTTGGAAATAAGGGAAATTTCCCAGCAAATAAGGGATACTTGACAGCTATGCTTATCCTGTGCTGCCCTCCAATGGCGGCAATAGGGCATTGCAGTCTAATTAATAAGGGATGACGGCAGGAAAGCAGGTAAAATAAGGGGTTTTCCTGGCCAATAAGGGATACTTGGCAGCTATAGTTGAAGCTTCTTCATAGCTATTTCTTCCCACCAAAATTCAATAAGGAGAACAAGGAAATTCACATACAAGGGACTGGAAGGTTCCTGGCTTGGCATGGGGAAGTAGGGATGGAAGGAAAGTCTGAGATATGGAAAAGTCTGGTTAAACAAAAGAGGCTGAGAGAATCAAAACCTCCTCTAACTACATTGTTAAACAGGTGGCAGACTCACGACATGGAAGAATGCCCAGGCCAGAGGTCAAACACGCTGGTCCTCTCCACGTAAGAATGCAAGCAGTTAGTCATTGACTTTACTGACATCTGATAGCAGCTGCTTTAAATATAAAGGATGTGTCCCTCCCCACACACACACACACACCATGGAATACGAGTCTAGGGTCTCTTTGATCTTGTAAGAGCTTTATTTTTGGAAGGGAGGCTCCTTTCATTGCAAAGAGTCTTCTGAAATCTGTATGAATATGATACAAAGAGTAAAGGGATCACCACTGGTTCATTCCAAATCCATAGCAACTGGTTACATTTTTTTCACTATATGTTTTCTCATTGCTTCTTACATTGTATAAAACAGAAGGGAAAATAAAGGTCCATAATCAAGTATATATTCAGACATGAAGAAAGAGGGCAGAGGATGGCCTCAGCAACTAGCAGGATTTGATGTCCTAACTTCTCATTATTAAATGATAGTAATAATAATTGCATGCCATCAGATCAATTCTTTATAGAGGTCTCTAAGCCATACCTGTCAAGTTTTGGGAAATTTCTGGTAAACCCCCGTATTTTACACTCTTTCCCACCATTATCCCATATTAGTTAGACTGCAATTAGACTGGAGTTAGACTGGAGGCCAGCATAGCAGTCCAGTTTCCCGTTTTGGTCGGGAAATTTCCCTTATTTGACAGAAATTTCCCCAAACTTGACAGGTATGCTCTAGGCAGATAATGCACAGAGGTGATTGACCATGCCCTTCTTCTGGGAGTGCCCTGGGACAGTGCAATTTCCCCATTGACTACACTGGCTGGTTCTTCTGCCAGGAGACATAGTGGAGAATCAAACTCCCAGCCTATGGCTCTGCAGCTAGATACCTAAACCACTGATCAACCCAGCCATCTTATTAAATGATACAGACCATCTGGTATGATGCCTTAGACATATTTAGCCTTGAGAAAAGGAGACTGAGAAGAGATATGATAGCACTTTTCCAATACCTGAAAGATAGTTATACAGAGGAGGGGTAGGATCTGTTCTTGATCTTCCCCAAGTGCAGCACAGTTAATAGTGGATTCAATTTACAGGAAGCCAGATAAAAGCTGAATATTGGAGGGAGACTTCTTACCTGTTAGAGCAGTACAATAATGGAAACAGTCACCTTGGGATTTGGTGAGTGCTCCAATGGTAGAGGCATTAAAGAGAATGTTGGGCAACTATCTATAAGATCTGCTTTGATTTTATTTGTTTGTTTGCTTGTTTCAATCACATTTCTACCGCCGCCCCCTCACCAAGGCAGTTCCGGGCGACTTACACATATAAACATAACAGATAAAATTCTACAAGAACATTAAGCTAAAAAAATATTAAACTGTTTACAGTTTTTTTAAAAAAATGTAAATGTAAAAAGCCCTCCCCAGTGCTGCATAAACACTGAAAGCTAAAAACTGGAAGCCCGGGCGACATTTATATGAGCCAGCCCCCCAGCCCCCCCACACACACACACACACACACACACGTTGTGCCAACCAGGTTTTGAGGTTTTTATGAAAAGATAAAAGCTCTCCCTGGAAATGAAGTTCAGTTGGCAGGAGGTTCCACAGCGCCGGAGCAGACACAGAGAAGGCCCTCCTTCTCGTGCTAGAAAGGCGAGCCGCTCTAGCAGATGAAACTATCAAGGAGCCCCTCCGGTCTACTCTAGTGGGGCGGGCAGATGTCCTTGGGGTGACGTGGTCTCTTAAGTACCCTGGTCCAAGCAGACGAGTGAAGTAGTGAAATTCAGCTCTTTATTAGTGGGGTTTGAACACAGTTTGGATGGGGCAAAACCCGGACTTATATACACTATAAACAGTAAGAATAATACTACAAGCCCATTGGCTAACAGAGTGTGCACATTTTTTGATCCACTTATTTGCATAAGAATAGATACATGAGAAAAGATACATTCTGCTCCTGTCAGAAAACACAGTTAACATACATAACACCATTGTACTTTTAGCAAGCTTAATTAATTCAGATCTGTATGCAATAAATGAAGGGGCTGCAGTGGCTCAAGTGGCTAAGACTCTGAACTCGACAACTGGAAGGTCGGAATTCGATTCCCGAATACTGCACAATGAAGTGAGTTCCTGTCTCTGTCTCAGCTCCTGCCAACCTAGCAGTTTGAAAGCAAGAAATTGCAAGTAGATAAATAGGGACCACTTCAGTGGGAAGGCAAACAGCGTTCCGTGTGCTCCGGTGTTGAGGCATGCCCACCACGTGTCCATAGAAATGTCTGCAGTTGCAAACAGCGCTGGTTCTTTGGCTATAAACCAGTGTTGAGATACTCTTGGTGCCCGCAGGTGCCGAGGCACCGGTAGCGGAAATTCCCCAGGCCATGGCGTAGGGAGGCCAAATGGCCGTGGCCTACAGAGTTAGCCACGTCCATAGAGTTAGCCACGCCCATGGTGGGGGTAGTAAAACTTTTTGCAGCACATCACTGCTATAAACAGATGAGCACTGAACCCTAGAGTCGGATATGACTGGCTTTTGAGTAAGGGCAACCTTTACCTTTATGCAGTAAATGACAGAAGTATGATCATTGCATTAGACCAGCAGTTCCCAAACTTTTTTTGGCCATACCCCACCAAAACATCTCTAAAATCCTAATCAAAGACCCTCCTCAGTGACATATAATTCTTATTGTTCAAAAACTGAATCCTATTCACGTGGAGGAAGCCTAAAAGGCAATTCACTGTTAACAACTCATTCTCGATTTGCACCCCTTAAAAATCAAATTGCACCATGTTTGGAACCACGGCATCATACAGTCTACACATAGTCTGATAGCAGAAGTTTTGTATATTCTGAGAAGATAAGTCTTGATCTCTCACTCACTCACACTCACACACACACTTACATTAAAGTAGTCCTTTGCTTTCTATAAAGAAAATCAGAGCGCTCCTTGATACTGACTTCAATAACAGACATAGCTGAGCACCACATTGAAAAAGATGGAGGGAAAACCTGAGGAAATGAAGTGAGAAGTTTTGAAAGTGTGTTCCAAAAACGGCACTAAAGTACTGTACATCTTTAGACTGAGAGAGAGAGAGAAATGGGAAAACAACTTGTAGTGACTCTGAAAGAAGATTAATGGATAATTTAACGGCTATTCAATTTTCAAGAAAGACAAAGAGCAAACCGTATTGCCTCAGAAAAGGGCCTGAAATGATGATGGATGTAATGCTTCCAGTAACTGTTGAACAAACCAGAATAACCACCTACATCTGGCTGGCGAATTCCCCAGCTGAGGGCAATCCTAAAACTCTAACTAAGAGTAAGAGACCAATATAGATTGAAGAGATTTTCAAAATTTGTTTAGTAGCAAGGCGGCAAATATTGATTGCTGTGTGGAAGAATTATCGAAAGTAAATGGTTACGGTCATTTTGTATTTCCCACACTTCTCTTTGGCTGTGAAAATGAGGGCAAGCTTGCTGAGGCAAATTAAAGTAATGGTTATAGACTTCTTACACCATGGCTACTCAAAAGTGGAAAGATTACATCTTATATGGCTGAAGCAGCCACTCTTTACTGAGATTTATTTATTTATTTATTTATTGATGATGCCTTTTCATGCTACACTACAGCTAGCTAAAACAGCTCCCTGGTCAGTAATGAGGTGAGGCTTGTCTTCAGGCTTGCAAAGGAAAGGGAAAAGGGAGGAAAAAAGGAAAATGCAAGCTCAAGAACCAACTCTTCACATTAAAGTTCTTATACTGACTAGATAGGATAGAAACAGCCTTATGAATTGCCTGCCATGTAGGAATAGTTGACAGAGGATGGATGTTAAAGGCCACTGTTCTCTCCACCCAGGCAGTGGGATAGTGTTTTATTGCAGCCTTATAGAATGGCTGTTAATGGATCAGGTTATAGTAAAATCGTTGTGGTGTAATTGGATATACTGTATGTTTGACTCACAAGCACCACATACCTGTCAAGTTTCGGGAAATTTCTGTCAAACCCCTGTATTTTACACTCTTTCACACCATCATCCCAGATTAGTTAGACTGCAATTAGAATGGAGTTAGACTGGAGGCCAGCACAGGATAAGCATTGCTGTCTAGTTTCCCGTTTTGGCCAGGAAATTTCCCTTATTTGAAATAAATTTCCAGAAACCTGACAGGTATGACACAATGGCAAAGCCTCAAACAGGTTTCTGTAGCATAATATCAAGGGGGACTGTACATGCATTTTGTTATTATTATGTACTGCTTGTGGTCACCTTGTGGATTAATGACCTCCAAAAGGTCCAGTCATTACTAGCAGTCTTACAAACCAAAGGCTGTGGTTTCCTTTATTGAGTCAACACACTGCATGTTCAGTTTTCCTCTTTTCTGATTGTCTCCCACTTTTCCCAGGATTATTGTTTCTTTTCCAGTGAGCCTGTGGCCTATGAGCCTTAGTGGACATCAGTTGCTTCTGAGTGGCATGAAGCAAGAGCTAGTTAAAGATAGATAGCTAGATCTAAGTGATGTAAGGCCTGAAAGTACTCTAGGGAAAAGATGCTCTGGAATGGGGTGATTTTTCAGGTGACAAATGAAAGGCAGGTTGAGGATTAAATAGCCTGTGGTTTATAATTTGCCTAGGTTTTCTTTTTAAAGACTTGCATGAAGGACTGGAGACAGGAATTTGTGTGAGAAAGATTTAGTTCAAAAATACCACAATCTTCGAGGAGGCTCTTTCTACAGGTGAAACTCGGAAAATTAGAATATCATGCAAATGTTCATTCATTTCACTTAAAAGGTAAAACAAATATATGAGATAGACTCACTACATGCAAAGCGAGAGATGTCATGCCTTAATTCATTATAATTGTGATGATCATGGCGCACAGTGTACATGAGATTATGTGATGATTATGGGGTACATGAGATTGGGGGGTTGGGGTTTTCATCAGGTGTAAGCCATAAGCATCAATATTATAACAAAGTAAGGCTTGAACTATCTCACTTTGCATGTAATGAGTCTATCTCATTATTTGTTTCACCTTTTAAGTTGCATTACTGGACTGAATGAACATTTGCACGATATTCTAATTTTCCGAGTTTCACCTGTATATACCCCACCATATCATTAATATATCAGTAATGATGATGATGATGTGTGCTATCAAGTCCAGACATGGTGACCCATTACTAGAAAGAAAATACGCAGAAGTGGTTTGCCATTGCCTTCCTTCTTCTGAGGGCACTCTGGGACCGTACAGCTTGCCCAAGGCCATACAGGCTGGCTCTGTTCACCCTAGGCATGGTGGGGAATTGAACTCCAAACCTCTGCAGCCAGACACCTAAATCACTGAGCTATCCAGCCAGCAAAAGATCTTTTGTCTTATTTTTATTTCTTCAGTAGCCTCCAGCATCACAGTTAGGACACCAAGTCAGACAAAGCTTGCTAATTTTTTAATTTCAGTAAGAGTTGCTTAACAATGTTGAAATGTCATTTCTTACGGGAAAGAATGAGGGAGAAGACATTCGGCAAGATGGAATGCGATGTGTGGAACAAAATGCGGAAGGTACAGAATCGCAATTATAGTAAAGCCACAAGATCTAAGTAGCTCAGGAATAAATTGTGGATTGATTTAGATATGGACAGGTGTTAAGAAAGTCATTTAGTAAATGTTCAAGGAACCTGCTGGGAGGAAAGAAATGTGTTGCTTTTGAGATAATTTCCCAGAAGCTTCATAAAAGAAAATTGATTACAGGGATTTAATAAGTAAAAGAGAGCCAAAATATATAGTAATCAAATGAGTTTTTAATTACATTTCAGACAGAGATAAAACCCAAATAGTGTACTTTGTATCTAGAAAGTCTGAGGGTAATGCTTAGGAGCTGAATTATTTTTAAAGGGGTAATTTCCACAGGAATTATAGCAGTATGTTTAATTAAAAGAGTGAATCTGTGTCCTAAAGCCCAGGGTATACTAAATACACAAATAGGGCTTAAATATCAAAGGAACCTATGAAGAAAGATGTTTTATACCCTGTACATAAAATCTACCCTTTGGAGTATTTCTAGACCAAATGTCATCTGATTAATGTGCATAACAAATGACAGTGCTTTTTAATTGTGCTATATATTTAACCACTGTTCTATAGAATTAATTGCCTATACCTTATTAACCACTGAATATCAAAGACCAGGGCATATCCCCTTCATTTTTTTTACTCTGTTTTCAAAACCCTAGGGCCATGGGTTGACAAGGCTCCTCATCGTTGTTATTAAATCTGTAAACTCACGTGTCGTTAGGCTGTAGATCATAAACTCTTGTGTTTGCTGTACTTAAAAATATTTAAGCTGTTATAAGGTCACGTCTAGTAAAAATGTCACTCTGGGCAAAGTCCAGTGCAACACAAACAAATATTGGCTTGCTCAGTATGGCTTTCTTTTTTTAATCATCCCTCTGAAATATCGGACAAGGGACTGTGGAGGAATCATAATTTCTTCATTGTCCGGTTAGTGGATTCTCTTCCGCCATGGGAAGAGTTAGCTCTAAACTAGTCCAGAGCTGAAAAAATTATGTCAGGTGGGGCAACTATAATTCTCAAAACATCTCAGGAAGAACAGAATGATGGCTCCCAAGAGCTTGCAACATAATTTGATGCTTTCTTATCTCTTCAGGCTCAAACTAGAACAGTGATGGCTAACCTTTTAGAGACCGAGTGCCCAAACAGAGGGGTGGGGTGAACTCTGTGCTGGGGAGGAGGAGGAAGTGCTCTCATTGGGCTGCTGAACAGAGGGACAGGGCTCCCATTGGACTGCTGGGCAGAGGGGCTGGATGACCTCTGTGCTATTACTATAACCTGATCTATTAACAGCCATTCTATAAGGCTGCAATAAAACACTATCCCACTGCCTGGGTGGAGAGAACAGTGGCCTTTAACATACATACATCCTCTGTCAACTATTCCTACATGGCAGACAATTCATAAGGCTGTTTCTATCCTATCTAGTCAGTATAAGAAGTTTAATGTGAAGAGTTGGTTCTAGAGCTTGCATTTTCCTATTTTTCTCCCTTTTCCCTTTCCTTTGCAAGCCTGAAAACAAGCCTCGCCTCATTACTGACCAGGGAGCTGTTTTAGCTAGCTGCAGTGTAGCATTAAAAGGTATCATCAATCAATCAATAAATAAATAAATAAATAAATATATCTCAGTAAAGAGTGGCTGCTTCAGCCATATAAGATGCAATCTTTCCACTTTTGTGTAGCCATGGTGTAAGAAGTCTATAGCCATTACTTTAATTTGCCTCTTACAGAAGCCCTCTCCTAAAGCACCCTGGTTTTCCACTGAAAACTCCATGTAACAGAATTTCATATTCTGTAAAAGAAGTAAACATTAAAGAAACCCCACACACTGCTGAGTGTCACAAGTATTTTGGTGCTAAGGATTCTTTAAAATAGTGATGTAGGGCTTTACTATATGGGACCAAAGACAACAGGACAGCCGAAGGGTTGGCTTAACACAGGTTTATTGCTTGGGGATCTGGTGGAGCATGAGGTAATGGCGGTGATACATCTCTTTATATACAGTAGGGTTATACATTTGAATCTTGTAGCACGGTAGCTCATTGGCCGCTACCTGCGTGGCCTCGCCCAGGCACGCCTCTCTTCAGTAGTTCTTCTTTCCTGCTGCTGAATGCGGGGAAGGTTTTCCCGCGGCTGTCCGTGATTGAGCAATGTGAACCATGTGAGATTGAACGCTCGTAGCTGCCCTCTATGGGCTGCTTGCTCGCGTTCCTTTACAGCTGCAATACATTGTAATTGGGGTGGTTACATTCTGACAGTACAAGACATGCATACACAACATCCCTCCCCCCTAGGATGGGACGAAGTCCCGCAACCAATGTGGCTTGCCGCACATTCGCTTGGGGCGTGCTTGCGCCTGCCCTAGTACCGGAGAGCCTGTGATCCCTGACTCCGTGGGTGCTTGTCCTGCAACGGGAAACGGGGATTCATTAGTGGCTCTGTGGGGCGTCTGTGCCTGCCTTGCGTTGCCTCCTGTCTTGGGGGAATGGGATGAACAACTGAGAAGTGAACCCCTGTCTGTTTCCCTCGGACCCCGGGGACCCTCTGATCGTGAACCGCGGGACCGATGAGGATGCCCTTGTGGTTCTGCTCCCTTCTGTCCCCCGCTCAGGGGACCTTGAGGCTGTGGCGGACGGCCCCGCCGTTGCCTCCTGTCTTGGGGGTGTCGGTCTCCGGGAAATTGGTGCTATGTTGCATTCTAACTCACAGGGGCTACTGGGACTGGAAGTACCAGGGGCTGAACTGAAACCCCTCTTTTCGCTAGGACGGGTGGGGGACCACTCCGCTAACTCCCCCTGGCACTGTAAATCAAGGTCTAAACTTCTTGGGGAATCTGTATTTCTGGGATGCTCCCGGGGGATGTGTGTGGGATCGGGGCTCTTCCTTTCCGCCGCAAACTCCCGCAAAAGATTTCTGAGGATCGATTCCCTTTCCTCCCCCCTTAGTGGGGACTCCCTTTCCTCCCCCCTTGGTGGGGACCCATGTTCCCCTTTCCCTCCCCCTTGGGTTAAACGGGTGGGGGAGTACCCTAACGCTGATTCGTTGCTGCTCTCGTCTTCGTCCTGCTTTCCGGGGACCCTCCGCCTGAGTTGATCCGCGTGCCGCCTCCACAGGAGGCCTGTATTGGTCTCCACGCGGTATGAGACGGGGCCGGTTTGTTCTATTACAATGCCGGGCACCCAGGCTGGTCCCCCGCTGGCGTAGTTCCTGCAATGCACGGGGGCGCCTACGCTAAAACTCTTTGAGGAATCCATCTCTACATTTCGCCCTTTGTCTTCCACTCTGGTGGGGTCTAGCCTGGAGATTACCGTAGCCAGCTTCCTGCGCATTAGTAACTCCGCGGGGGAGTATCCTGACGCTAGTGGGGTGACCCTGTACCTTAGCAAGAACTGACATAGTTGTCGGTCTAGATCTCCGGAGCCCATGCGCCGCAGCGCGTCTTTAGTGGTGCGCACAAGGCGCTCTACTTGGCCGTTGGTGGCCGGGTGGAAAGGGGCGGAGGTGACGTGCCGAATGGCGTTGAGGTCCATGAATTCCCTGAACTCGGCGGAGGTGAAACAGCTAGCGTTATCGCTGACGAGGGTGTCGGGTAAACCGAACGTGGAAAAGACCCTCCGTAACTGTTTAACTGTGGTGGCCGAGGAGGTGCTCGAGACTGGGATGACCTCCAACCATTTTGAGAACGCATCCACCACTAGGAGGAAAAGCGTTCCCCTGAACGGCCCTGCAAAGTCTACGTGTACCCGGGACCAGGGCCCCCTCGCTGCGTCCCACTCTCTATGTGGCAGACGAGCCTCTTCTGGCCTGGAGCTTTGGCACGCTTCGCAAGTGCCGACCATGTGCTCGATGTCGGCATCTAGCTGGGGCCACCAGAAGTAGCTACGGGCTAGTGCCTTAGAGCGGACGATTCCGGGGTGGCTGACGTGCAGCAGTTTAAGCACCCTCGGCCGGAGGGACGTGGGGATCACTACCCGCTGTCCCCACAAAAGGCAACCCCTCTCTAGGGACAATTCTAATTTCTTTTTGAAAAATGTGTCGAATTCCGCTGCTGGGGAAGACACGGGCCACCCTTTCTGTACCCAGGAGGAGACTGTGGCTAACGTTTTGTCCTTGCCGGTCGCTTTGGCGATGTCGGCCGGTACTACTGGAGGGGCGTCTAGGACCTCTATCATTAAAACCTGGTGGTCTCTCTCTTCCTCGCCCACGTGGCAGCAATCCCGGGGAATGGGGGACCTCGACAGGGCATCCGCATGGCTGATCTCCTTTCCGGGCCGGTATACCAACGCGTGCTGATACGCGTTGAGAAAAATGGCCCACCTGAGCATTCTCGGGGACAGGATTTGGGGTGTGGGCTTATCTGCGGTGAAAATGCCTAGCAAGGGCTTGTGGTCAGTCACTATGGTGAAGGGGCGGCCATACACGAAATCATGAAATTTCTTGGTCCCCGCAATTATCGCTAGTGCTTCCCTGTCTGTCTGGGCGTAGTTTCTCTCCGCTTGGGACAAGGACCTAGAGTAAAACGCTATCGGGGCCTCCCTCCCGTTCTCCAGCACGTGGCATAACACCGCCCCCACCCCCACCGGGGATGCATCGCAAATCAGGACCACTGGGCGTTTGGGATTGAAGTGGGTCAGTACAGCATCTGATGCCAGGAGTCGCTTCAGGTCATTGAAAGCCTTCTCGTGGTCGTCGCCCCACTTCCATGCCTCGTCCTTTTTTAACAATTTGTGTAGCGGTTCCGCCACGGCTGCCTTCCGAGGAAGGAAGGAGTGGTAGAAGTTGAGCAGCCCTAGGAACGACTGCAGCTCGGGCTTGGAGGTGGGGCGAGGGGCCTTCTTGATGGCGGCCACCTTGGATTGGGATGGCCGTATTCCCTCGGGAGTAATGCGGAACCCTAGGAACTCGACCTCGGTTGCGAAGAAGACGCATTTGTCCTTTCGCAACCGCAACCCCGCCTTTTCGAATTTTTCTAGGACTCTTCCCAACCTTTCTGCCAATTCTGCCCGGTTGCCCCCCGTAATCAACACGTCATCAAAGTATGGCAACACCCCCTCTAGTCCCTTTAGGAGGCGTTCCACGAGTGATTGAAAAATCCCGGGCGCCGAATTCACGCCGAATTGGAGGCGCGATACTTGGAACGCCCCTTTGTGTGTGACTATGGTCTGCGCAGCAGCCGCGGCGGGGGTGACCGGGAGCTGCTGGTAGGCTTGGGCCAGGTCGAGTTTAGCAAAACACCTCCCCCCGTGCAACCTGGCCAACAAGTGGCTGACTACCGGCACCGGATACGCATTAGGGCGGATCGCCTTATTGATGGTGCACTTGTAATCAGCGCATATGCGGACCTCCCCGTTGGCCTTGAGTGCTGTTACAATTGGAGTTTCCCACTCCGCAGAGTCAACAGGAACAAGGATCCCCTGGCCCACCAACTTGTCCAATTCCGCCTCTATTTTGTCTTTTAGGGCGAAAGGCACCCTGCGCGGTTTAAGTCTGATTGGACGCACTCCAGGGTCCAGGTCGAAAGTCACTGGGGGGCCCTTGAACTTTCCGAGTCCTTTCTTAAAAACTTCGGGGTGCGCCTCACACACGCTCTGTATTGGATCAGTCCCGGCGGCGTGTATTCCCACGGCGTGCACCCCCCCGATGAACAACCCCAGGGGCTGAAACCATTGAGTCCCGAGGAGGCTGCATTTACCTCCTTTGAGGACGACTAGGGGAAGCGTTGCAGTGCGCTTTTTGAACTGGACCTGGAACTTCCCAACCCCCAGTACCGGGATGCGGTTCCCTTGCACGTCCTTTAGTGTGGCCCTCAACGCCTTGAGCTTGGGCCGCACGTGGGGGGGTATTTTTAGGAATTCCCCCTGGGAGATAATAGAGTAAGAAGAACCCGAGTCCACCTCCATCCTAACAGGGGCCCCTTGTATTACTACCTCGACGAAGTATCGGGGATGCTCCGTGGAAACGCTGAAAACCGGGGCGTCGTCCTCGCTGTCGTCGGAGATGCGTCCGACGCCGTCCCGCTTCCTCGTGGTCCGGGTGCCGTGGTCCTTGGGCCTCGTGGTGCGATCCTGCCTCGCCGAGCGGTCTGGGGAGCTCCTCTTGGCCTCGCGTCGCTTCCGGCAGACCTTGGCGATGTGCCCGCGCCGGCCGCAGTTGTGGCACTCGGCCTTGCGGAACGGGCATTTGGCGCGGGCGTGGGCGGCGCCGCAGCCGTCGCAGCGCCGGCCCTCCTTTTGGACCTTCCGGACATCGTCGTCGTCGTCGCCGTCCTCCGTGGTTGAGTCCGAGGCTCGCCGGGCCGCGCGCACCGAGCTCTCTGCTTTGGCGGTTTTCGGCCGCCAGTCCTGGAGCTCCTGCACGCCGGCCGCCGTGGCTTCCGCGGCCTGCGCGGTGTCGAGGACCGTTTGCCACGTGGGGGGCGGCTCCTGCTTCATCAGCGCGCGCTGAGTTTCGGTGTCCCTCAGGCCGCAGAGCAGGCAGTCGCGGAGGGTGACTTCTGGGGTCTCCCATTTGCAGGGGCCGGCGGCCAGCCGCAGGGCCGCGGCGAACTCGGCGACCGATTCCCCGGGCGCTTGGACTCGCCTCCAGAACGCGCTCCGAGCGGGGAACATCGCTATCGCGGGCCGGAGGTGGGCGCGCAACACAGCCAGAAGCTCTTTGGCTTTGTAGTCGCTCACCCTCCTCGGCGCGATCAGGTCCACCAGAGTCCTTTTTGTCTCGTGTCCGAGCATGCGGACGAAGATGGCCCTCTTCTTGTCCTCATCTGAGACTTCGAGCTCCACCAGTGCTCCGTTGAAGTCTATCTCAAACAGCTCCAAGTCTCCCGGCTTCCTGATCTCGTAGCCGGCGCATGTCTTGGTCCCGTGGGCAGCCATTGATCCCACCTTCGTCGCCAGTTTACTATATGGGACCAAAGACAACAGGACAGCCGAAGGGTTGGCTTAACACAGGTTTATTGCTTGGGGATCTGGTGGAGCATGAGGTAATGGCGGTGATACATCTCTTTATATACAGTAGGGTTATACATTTGAATCTTGTAGCACGGTAGCTCATTGGCCGCTACCTGCGTGGCCTCGCCCAGGCACGCCTCTCTTCAGTAGTTCTTCTTTCCTGCTGCTGAATGCGGGGAAGGTTTTCCCGCGGCTGTCCGTGATTGAGCAATGTGAACCATGTGAGATTGAACGCTCGCAGCTGCCCTCTATGGGCTGCTTGCTCGCGTTCCTTTACAGCTGCAATACATTGTAATTGGGGTGGTTACATTCTGACAGTACAAGACATGCATACACAACAAGGGCCATCAATGTGTTTTTGCCTCCAGTTGGGAAAGTGGTTGAATGAATGTCAGGGTTCCTTTATTAGGAATTAGGTTATCTTACTTCACTATTTCGAGGTAACTAATGTGATAAGACTCCTTGGTTTGTGATTTCTGCCTTTCTCTATAAACACTTTCTATCACTCTTTTTAAATAGCAAATGAACAGAAGTGGTGAATGCCATGGAACAGGAGTCAAACCAGGGAGATAGAGAAGTAGGCAGCTTGCTTAGGGTATCCTTGATGTTTTACAGAACTACAAACGATTTCTGGTTTTAAAAATCCTAAAAAAGTGAAATGATAACAAGAACAAAAAACATGAACCCTTCCATAAAACATCCACTAACAAAGTGGTTGCAGAATGTTGAAAGTTTCTGAAAAAGCAGAAGCCTGTTAGTGGGGGAGATAGAATGGAGAATCTTTAAAAAGGGCAAGGCCAAATGGCTGGAAGGAGGAGAACGAAGCTATGCTGCAAAATATCGCTGAAGGTACCACTTGTGATATCTTTATATTATGGGTAATATAAATTTGCTGCAACTCCTCAGGCAAGCTTATACATGGTTCAGCTTTGTAATAGTGTCATGCACAGGTCACTGCCCAATTAAATTGGGCTACTTCAGTTTTCTGCTGCAGAAATTCATGTACTCTGCACTTTTCATGATGAGTTATCATTCAGCTGAGAAGTGCTGCAGCTAGAGCAAACCCATATAACAGGCGATGTGGCTTAAGGCTGGCCTTAACGTACAGAGTGGGAAAGAATGGGTGATTAATATATAGACAGAGCACCTAGAAGTTTGAAAGGCCAGGACTAATAGGAAAACAGACAAATCCCAGAATGGGTCAAACTAAACATTAAAGGAAATAGCTATTTTGCCACTAAAGGAAGCAGAAAATGGTCTAATCATATCGTCTAGTTCAGTGGTAGCGAATGTGCCAGAGAGAGCACCCCCCAGCCCTATCACATGTGCCAGAGAGGGCACCCCTAGCCCTATTTGTTGGCATGCATGCCATCCCTTTCTCCCTTTCTGCTTTAGGAGAGGGCTTCTGTAAGAGTATAATGACACAGAATTTGGCTGCGGCCACCATCCGTTGAGCCCCACCTTTGGTCGGGGATAAAAGGACGTTGTGGCCCCGGGGCCCAACACCCAAGGACCTTGATGCCCCCCCCCCCCGGCCCTTATCGCCGTTCTCTAGGTCCCGCCTGTGGCGTGGCATGATCTGTGCAGAGACAGTTACTTTGTTCGTGTGGACTTGTTAATTGAAATGTATGGACTTTCAAATGAAGGATTTTTTTTCTTCCCCTGCAATGTTTTTATGGTGATATTTTGTAATGTTGTATTTATGACTTATATGATTTTGTGATGTTTACCTGTTTTGTGAGCCGCCCAGAGTTGAGCAATCGAGGGGGCGGCATATAAATATGAATAAAGTATAACAATGATATGTTACATACAGTTTGTCTCTTAGAACAGCACTGCTGTTACTTGGGAGCAGGATTTGATGGTGCAACAGAGGGCTAATGACATACAGACAAGTACCTCAGGCCTTTGCAGCTAGACATGGTTCCACCCACCATTTTGAAGCTTGTGAACTCTTGGCAATGGATAGCTCCTGTCCCAGCACTTGCCTTGACAGCCAACACAGATGTGTAAGAAAAGAGCCCTCCTCCACTTCCACATCATTCATACTTCAAATACTCACTGTGAACCACATTAGTATTACCAGCAGACTACCTTGGTAGAAATAGCATTTTCCACATATAGTGTGGAATAGCATGTGTTTATTTGATTATAAATAATGACCCAAGTGGGCACACAGCCCAAATCGATTTCTTTTACACCAGTACAAGTATTGGCGAAAAATAAACAACCCCCAGCCAATGGTTTAACAAAAACCGCTTGGTGGCTGAAATGCAGCAACTTTACTTCTCCGTTGTTTAAATGCTGATATTTAAATCAATCTGGAACCAATGCAGATATGAGCGCAAATATTCAGTGAATTATCTGAATTGGAATCAATGCTTAGTAATAAGTGATCCGTGTCCTCTTCTGCTTTCTCCTAGGTTTTAGTGAAAGTGAATGGAAAACTGAAGCCTATGCTGGATTCAGTGGTGACCAACAGAAGCAAATGGGAGGAACTGCACCAAAAAGGACCACTTTCTGAGGCTACAACATTCCCTTCTCCCTCTCCTCTCAACTTTGCCACATCTCCGAAGGACATAAATTGAGTCTGCAGTTATTCTGCTGCTAAGCTAGAGAAGCACTGGAAATGCTAAGGAAAGCCCAGTCTCATGACCGAACAATGGCTTGCCTGGCCATGGCACCGCTTCTTTAGCTGGGAACTCGCTCAGTCTGACCAGGAAGAACTGCAGTGAGACCACATGGGTTATTCCAGTCACCCACAAGCTTGGGGGCAGCAATGATCTGGCCAGCAAATTTCAGCAGCTGCCGTAAAAACTGACCCTCAGAAGATTGCCATGTTGGCACCTTACAGCTTGAGTGAAATTAGTGAAATAGAGGATGGGTGAAAGGTGCAAAAAAAAAGTCAAAGGGGCAGAGAAAGAGACTAGTTTATAAGAACCTAAGTTTGCATATTTCCAGCATTTGATAATATGAACCAGTTATACAGTACTGTATTTGTTTTTAGGATGTTTATTATTTTATCCCTTTTCTCACCCCACCCCACCCTTTTTTTAAAAAAATGCTTGAGTGTTCAGAGAAGCTTGCTTTGTCTTCTACAGATGTATTTTAAAAACATCAACAAAGCTTCATATGATTGATAGGGCTTTTAGAATTGCCTATCTTTGCTGCATGTGAAAGGAGGAATTAACTTTACTACATTTAAAAACACCAACCTGTTCTGGCTTCCATTAAGAATTTCATACTAGCAATGCAGTTTGAATCGCTCTGCAGGAGGAAGCATACATAAAGGGAAATTTCCTGCATGACAGATTCAGTTCTTTTAGAATTTTATTTTAAATGTTCATTTTTAAAGCTGCTTTGCACACCTAAGAAAAGAACCAGTGGTATTTCAGGAAAATTACACAATAAAAATGAAATCTGTTGCCTTCTGAAAGAAAATTTGCACTATAGGATATGATCATGGCTTTCTAGTACATTTTCTGAATCGCATTAATTCTATTACTGTTAAGGACTGATGTGGCTCTAAGTACATTGTGAAAGAAGCGATGACTACCTCTGCTTTTCCTGACCAGTTAGTTGTTGGGTTTGTTTGTAAACAACATGTAGGTCTTAATATGTTGCACCTAACAGAAATCAAGGGGTACAATCACATGGTGATTTAGCTCACTTATTAGACTGACAGTGGCGCTTTCTGATTTAATCTATTTTCTGGTAATTCAGGTGATGTGCAGGAGATCACGAACCAGCCTGACTCAGCTCCATGCCCGATTTTTGGCTACTCTTTTTTTGTTTTTTTAAGCTGAACTGGATGGCATGTGCAAGAAAGGGCCACTTTAAAGTACATTGCATCCAGCAAAGTGACCCTGTCCCATGTGATTCTACATCATTGTTTGTTCCTATCCTAAGTCAAAATTGCATGTGTTGAGATACAGTGAAGGGTGGGATTTTTTGCATGTATTTGTGAAATTTGAATAATTCCAATCAACACAGAAGTAAAACATATCCATGGACATGTCTATGTTGAAAATGAAATCACTTCGATTTAGAACAGCATTAGCTTTCCTAACTTCTATTTCTATGCAGAAATTGCAAACTACTGGACTTCTCTGTTCCCTAATTAGATTTGGAATAATATTACACATTCAGCTTTCATTCATGCAACTAATTTGATATACTGAGAATGTGTGCTGAGCATACTGATTAATAATATTTATGTCATGGTGAATCTGACTAACCTCTTAGTCAGGCAGCAATGCATCCCAACATTTACTATGCTGCTGCATGAGTTGCATAGTTGCTGCATTCTGCACAAATCCACACAATTCACATTCTAACCATGACAATTTGGGGATCTAAATTGGTAGTCAAGGCATATCCAGACTGCCCATTTAAGTGTGGGCTGGATCTCCATGAAAAAGATTGGGAATGATTGGGGAAGAAGCAATATGCCATTAGATGCACTCCTCCCATTCAAATGGGATTGAATATCAGTGGTGTGACTGGGATTCCCTATATCAATGATGGTGAACCTTGGCACTCCAGGTGTTCTTGAACTTCAATTCTCAGAAGCCCCGAGCAGCAGGAGTGCTGACTTGGGTTTCTGATAATTGAAGTCCAAGAACACCTGGAGTGCCAAGGTTCACCATCACTGCCCTATAGTATAGGTCCCAGTCTGGCCAGATTGTCCTGCTATAGCAGGCATTCGCAACCTACAGCCCATGCGCCAGATGTGGTCTGCGGAGCCATTACATGTGGCCCTCTGCCCTTGTTCCCGCCACCGCAAGTGGCGGAAGCACTGAAAATGCACAAAATGCGGTGAAAACGCGTGTTTTCGCACAAGAACTCAGAAAAAAACACATTTTCACATGAGAACTCGCTGAAAACGTGTGAGAATATGCACGAGAACTTGCGTGGAACCATGTGACCGGCCTGCTCAGCCATCAGAGGGGGAGTGATCCGGCCCACGACCCAAAAATGATGAAAAGCCTGTGCTATAATAACAGAGTAGACCATTCTGCCATTGACTCAACACCGATTGTCAGGAGACAGTTAACTATCCTGACCACCCTGAGGATTAACAGCCTTGGGTGGCAAAGTCCACAGGGAAGGCTGATGGTCCCCAAGTGGATTAAATCCCACTTGAATACATCTTGGTGGAAAGCAGCAGCTTCATCAATTTTGGCCACAATGCACAAATAATCACACATTATTTGTGCAAAATACAGGATATTTTAGACCACCCACCAGGCTTGATGGAAAATAAATTAATTTTTGATGTATGTCTGTGTGTGTCAGCATTTACTGGAGTTTCCACGGTCAAGCAGATTGACAGCAAAAATCCCAAGCATGCCTCCTGCTTCATGATACAGTGTTTGAGTTGGTCCTAATAAGGGTATTGCCCAACTGTGGATAATCTATTGCTTTGATTACAACACATGATGCTTTTGCTTGAAGATCAACAGAGCAGGCTGGGTATGGAGAAAGCCCAGTTTTGTTATGTCTCCATTATCTGCTCACTTCTTTTCTCCCAATAACCAACGCAATCCTGGGATGGCCAGAAGCATATTTATATGCTTTATGGTAAAAGCAGACACTGTGATTGGCTTGGTCCTGCCAGCAGCTATAGAAAGCTTTCCTGGATTTTGATATGACACATGGCTAAATGTGACATAATTTATAGCACACAACCTACATCTTCCTCCAAGGTTGAGCATTTCCTCATTTCCTCTCCTTCAGCACACTGTTGCTATAGCAACAGCAGTGACAAACATGCGAAAACCACTGGCAAGATGACATACACTGGAGCCCCTAACATTGTCAACCATCCATCACACTGTTACAGTATTTGAAATTGCCATCCTCTTATTTCCTCTTGCTACATCATGCTCTTGCCGGGAGGGATAGAGGGCCGTGGGCCACCGGGGCCATCAGTGAAACTGTTGAGCTGGTGGGTCTGTTACTTGTGGACCTTGTCGCTCGGAACTTTGTAACTTTATATTGTTTTTTTCCCCTAATTACATTGTTGTTATTGTTGATATATTGTATTTTCTGTAATCTGTATTTATAATGTTGTATTTTTATATTCTTTCTAAGCCGCTTCGAGTCGTCCATTGGATTGAGGGAAGCGGGATATAAATAAAAACATTATTATTATTATTATTATTATTATTATTATTATTATTATTATTATTATTATTATTATTATTATTATTATTATTATTATTATTTCCTGTGCCATAGTATTTTTTTCTATTGTGGATCACAAATTGAGAAACTGCCGACTAATCCTGTGGTTCTAATCATTCATGACGACCCCTTCATTTCCTTCTCTTGCCACAACTCTCTCAACCAGCATTTTAAAAAGGCACTGAAGGAAGATCGCAATTCAAAATCAAGAACCACTCACTTCTAAAATTCTAAAAATTGGAGTACAGTACCTGAATTTCTCGGTGGACTTCAAATTGGTTGTTTCTCGTCACTGCTAGGACAACCAAATGCTTTAAATATATTCTTAATGTGACAATTGTAATGGGTCTTGAGGGCGATATTTTTTATCCATCTCCATGTACTACCCACCCACCCCCATATAGAATGCAAAAGAAAGAGGAAAGATTTGAACTCCACTTCCACGTTTCAAAAGTCTGGTATTTGGGTAAATGGTAGGGCTATGGACAATTTTTAAAAGGCTTCCCGGAACTGAAGTTTATCTTTCCTGCCAGAAAAAAGGTGGGAGAGGGCTGAAGTCTTGGTCAAGCTGCATTTTGTCCACTCTAGCCTAAACTATGCCACTGTAGCTCATGTACACAAAGAAAGAGAGGAAATACACCGAAATAAAAACAAATAGCATTATGGTTATTATCGTTGGCAGCTATTCGTGTCCGAGCATACATTTTTCCTGAAAGTCATTTTCTCCATTGATGGATGTGTCTCTGGTGACCCAATAAATTGATCCTGCCATGAAACACGCGACCACACACATTACACTGAATAGATGGTGGGGAACGTAGTTGAGTTTGATGAAACTTCCATGCTCATTGCTTAGCCTCTTCGTGTCTGCCGTGTCCCCCTTCAAAGTGATTGGTAGCAACAGAGAGGGTTTAGTGCCAAAGTGAGTAACCTTTGGCCGCTGCCTCCCAGGTTTGTGGGTCTATACCTGGCACCTTCATATACAGTATATGATCCTTATATACATGCATGAAAGACTCACACACACCCAAAGAATTCACAAATGTATGCTATATGAATTATTCTGACCAAAACAATGAAAAGGGCATACAAATCAATTTTAATAAAGAAAGTACTATGTATGTTTACTTATCTTTACTTATGTGTTCAAAGTATCTTTGCTGGTTTGTATGTGGGTTTTTAATTCTTATTTTAAGCATTTCATAAAATGTTTCTGGTTTAAAACAGGCTATCACATGTTGTATTTACACTAAGCAGCTGGGTATGATAGACTGAATATTTACCTGCAAATGGTGGCATAGTTAGTGGTTAAGATGCTGAACCTGACAACTGGAAGGACAGCAGTTTGAGACCAGAGTGCTGCACAATGGCATGAGCTCTCGTCTGTCCCAGTTCCTGCCAACCAAAAGCAAGAAACTGCATGTAGATAAATCGGCGGGGAAGGTAACAGCATTCTGTCAGCTCCAGTGTCTAGTCACGCCTGCCACATGACCAGGGAAACTTCTGCAGATACAGACAGCGCCTCACTCTTTGGCTATAAACAGATGAGCACTGAAGCCTAGAGTCAGATACAACTGGCTTTTGAGCAAGGGTGACCTTTACCTATATATTTAAATGAAGAATTATTAAAAATAAACATTATACAATATATATTTGATGGAATTTGGATTTGTAAAACTACATTTGCATCTTTATTTCTGTTCCTTCATATTATTAACTGGGGCTGTGGTGGCTCAGTGGTTAAGAAGCTTGCCTTGTTAGCTGGAAGTCTGTCAAGCTGGCAGTTCGAGACCCGGGTACTGCATGATGGATTGAGCACCCGTCTCTGTCCCAGCTCTTGGGGACATGAAAGGAGCCTCATTTGGGCGTTCCCTGAGCGGAGTTTCTTCCGCAAAAATCCTTTCAACCCAGAATATTTTCTGACATGAAATTATAAAATATTGTTAACTCAGTTGTTTGCCATAACTCATTCAACAATTCCTTTTCATCTCTTTAACAGCTTGGTTTTGAACATCATTTTGTTTCCTCTCACTAAATATGTTAATAAAGAAATACATAATTATCTCACATTTTTAATTCTTGTTTACAATATGTTTTAGTGGGTCTTTGAGCAAAATGGAAAGACAGCAGGAAATCTATTTGTTTTTATGTTCAAATTTCCTCTTTTACAATGTTTAATTTTCACCTTCAAAAATGTTTAACATGTTACCTGAGTGAATGTCTCAGCAAACCTATGCTTTGGTTCTTTTCAGGTCTCTGAAGCATAGGCATGTGCTGGTTGTTCTAAGTGTATTTTTAAAAATAGGTGTTAAAATTTTTAGGTGAGCCAACGACATCACCAGGATGCATGCCATGTTTTAAAAAAAACCTCATGAGACAATACTTCTTTTGCTTGATATTTCATTAGCATAAACTCAAAATAATCCTAAATTCTAAGTGAAACATCTCATCTACAAATAGACCCCTACATCTTTCTGCAGTGGGGAAGTGCTAGTTGTATGAGATTTCAAATATGATGTGGCACGAAAGGGTATTAATTGTAAACACCCGTTACAAGGAATGCAGTTTTTTTTTCCTGGAAGCTTAAAAACCTGATATTTTTCAAGTTGTTGAATTTGCTTAGCTTTACATTCTTCCCTACTCAATTCATAGCTGCATTTGAAAACTGAAGAATCCCACAACGGGTTAATTCTTTGGCTTTTCGTAACGTTGCAATACATTTATTGCTTAACCAAATTACAGTATTAATTAAAAGACCCTACTAAAACTGCAGCCTATCAGCCTATGTTCCCCAAGGCCCTATCAAAAAGTGAATGAAGTTGGGCACGAAAGACAAGAAGAAATGGCCATGCCAGCTCTGGTTTGTGATTTGTATTGCATTTGAAAATGACCTTCCATCTGTCTACAGAGGATGAGGTTTTTATACCCTGCAGAAGAGTAATGGAGGAAGGATGCATGTAAACAAACTGCTGATTTTCCCGTCTCTAATGTTGCATGACAAGCTCAATGTTTGTCTATATAGTAGTAAGGTAGTTTTCTCATTTGCCTGAAGTTAGCCCTGGATAAAAGATGCCTCACAGTTGAGGGTGCAACCACACTGGCCCTTTTGGTTTAGGCTGAAGCAGTCTCAATATTAATGCTTGAAGGGAGGAGTGATGTTTGATGATATCCTCAAGGTCAAACAGCACATTGACCTCAAGTGAGCTTCTGACTGTCTCTTGATCGCCTGTCTCAGCTTCAGGCTACTTTCCAGGTTGAGCATGCATGTCCACATGCTTACAGAACTGCTTGAGTCCTCTTCTCTTCCGAGGGTTGCTGGTGCTGCCATCACTGCTGCTGGTGCAGGTATATTTCAGCTTTCTCCTCCCTAAGATACCACGTTCTTGACCTTCCTCTACTTTCCAGAGCTTGGTGAGGGAGGGCTTCCTCCTCAACCTCACCAAGGCCTCTTTATCTTTGTTTCTTAAAAACATTTTTATGGCAACTTTTGGGAATATCTCCTGGTGCTTCCAAAGTAGGCCCCTCAAAGTAGGTTACCTCTCCCCTCTCCCTCTGATGGTACAAGTCAAGAGTGGGTGGCTCAGAGAGGCTGGTATGCACACAAAGGATAAAGATTGTACATTATGTATATTATTTTCTTTGCCTGCACGTAGTGTTAAGAAACTGCCCACTCCTGCAGTTTTGATTTGCACTTCATACAAAGACTTTTTTTTTTAAAAAAAAAAGTGATTCAGCACATCAGCCAATTATCTAGCAGTGGCAAGCACTAGAAGTGCCCTTCAGGCTGGGATTGCACTCAGTGGTAGGCTCCAAAAATTTTACTACCACACTCTGGACGTGGCCTACTTTGTGGGCATGGCCATGTGACTGGGTGGGCAATTTAGTCATGCCTTTTCCACTCCTGTGAGCATCAAGCTACCTCTGGGGAACCCCTCCTGCAAATACTGGAGTTGCCTCAGATCCAGACTTATTGATGACTTGCAAAGGCCTAAACAACTTGGGACCCAGATATCTGAAGGAGTGCCTCTCCCTATATAAACTTCCCTAATCACTATGGAGGCCCTCTTCCTCTCTCACCATTGAGAACAGTTCATTATGTGAAGACACAAAAGAGGGCTATTTCTACCACAGCACCCCAAGTGTGGAATACACTCCCCTTGGAGTCTTCATTGGCACTGACATTATTTTGGTACTAAGATAAGAAGTACTTGTTAATCAGCACCTTTGGGAGTTGAGGACCATAAACTACCTGGATTGTAATGCTTTGATTTTTTTTTCTGTTTGATTTTAGATTGTTTTAAATATGATATATTTTTGTCATCCACAAGTCAACCCGAGCATACGTTTTTTCCTGCCCCGAGCCCCAGGAGGCCTGATCTTGGAGGCCAGCTGGTTCTGGGCCTCCTTCACCCTCCAAGGCAAGGGGGGAAAATGCCATTGGTGTAAATTTAAGGTGTATCCCAGCTTGCCAAGAAGTGACCCACACACTATGATCTCGAAGCCATCTTCTGTGACACATATGAAAAATGACATGCAGGATTTAACACCAGGACTGCAATGGACTGCCGCAACCTTGAGGATATGGACAAGGTGCGCCTTCACAGCCAATCCATCTGGCATGGCCTCTTTCGCCTCCATGACCTTTGGGAATCAGAGTTCGTCCTCCAATCAATTTGCCATTGGGCCCAACATGATGGTTTCCAGTGGCATTTCATCCACTGAGTGGGCCATCACCCCACCTTAAAGGGGTTATCTTTTAAATGTGCTCGATACAACTTTGTAACCTTCCCTGAGATCCTGTGATATAAGATGGACTATACATGCTGAATAAAAAAGAAAGAACACACCAAGCCAAGCCTGCAACACACCAAACAGTGGGACAAATGCCGGTTTGAATGAGCCTTAAGTCCTTTATCCAGTTAAAAATCCACCCAAATCAGAGTGTGGCTACAATTCTTCTGCACTTTTCAAATACCAAGCATAATACTTAATTTGCACTATTTTCTAATTCTTTTAACTTTAAATACCTAAAGAGCTGAGAGGAATGTCTGTTTTTGTAAATTCTGGGGGGAAATTACTAAGAAATTAGATTTTTTTAAAAAAAGAAATAGTGAACATTTAAAATCAAGCCTTTTTGAGAGGCTAAAAGCTAATCATTCTTTTGGAGTTTTACAGCATATCGCATAAGACACAAACATAACAATGTATGTAATTCAGTGCTAAGGGAACACATGTTAATAATTTAGTGACTACAGGTAGAAAGTGAACATCCATTAGGCAGAGAAGTGTAATGTTCCATGAAACAAAACAAGGATTCAGAAATATTAAGGTTTATCCCCAAGGAGCTTAGCTGTATGCATGAACCCCCTGCATTAAAATGATGTACAACAAAACTTCTACCAATCCCTTCTATGAATACTTTTAAGATATAGCTTTACTAAACAGAATGATATTGTACTGATACTTTAAAAATTCAAGACTAACCTTTTTTAAAAACAAATATGGAAAATTTGACAGTCTTTGAAGAAAAGATTCTCTACTTTTTCAAAAAAACAAAACAACCCACCTACTTTTTAGCTCCTTAGGTCTTGCCTACCTTTTCTTTTCACCACTGCCCTTGTTTGCACATATCATTCACAATAAACACTGGAAAGTGATCGGAAACAAAGAAAGGCTCAATAGCTGAATAATTAAACGTTGAGAACAATAGAGAAGCCCCTATATATGGAATATTTGGATAGAAGATGTAACTTGGATAAGCAGCTCTTAACTAAATTCTGCTGCTCGGAGTAAAACAGGTGTTTCTTTATTGGCTGGCTGGAGAAAGCAGACAGAAGCTTGATAACTGTGCCTGTTCTTCAAAACACCACATGAGTAGCTAAGTCTCTACTTCAGCCACAGTATATCCACTACAGGAGCATGTGCTTCAGCTAATTGTCATTTAGAAATATTGGGAAACTGCAGGAAGTCTGGCAAGGTTATCCTGCTATGGTAATAGAGACCATACTGCCAGTGATTCAATGCATCAGGCAGTGGTTAACTAACCTGACAACCCTGAAGACTAGCAGCCTTGGGTGGTGAAGTCCACAGGGAAGCGTGATGTTCCCCAAGGGGATTAAATTCCACTTGAATCCATCTTGATGGAGGACTGCAGCTTCATCGATACTGGCTTGGGACTGAGAAGGACTTTGCGTGCCAAAAGGGCTCAGGACCAGAAAGTGACTCACGAAGCTGGATCAGTGGTACAGGGGCCATGCTGCGATGCAGAAGGCAGATGAAAGGCCATGGCATTATATTCTCAGGACAGTCTTCATGGCTCATTGCTAATATTCGGAATCAGATGCGGCACAAGAAGAAGGGAAACTGCACCTCTGCAGTACAGTACAGTACTTGGCAATGTTAGATGTAGTGCTAAAGTAGCAATGTTGACTAACTGGGAAATTGAATTTGTTGTCTATTAAACAACACAATTTTTAATGAGTTCACGGATTCATGTTTGATCAATGAATTGTTTCCAAGCTTTGCTTCTACAGAGGAGTGGTATTAAACCAAGTGGAGAAAGATTGACCTGACCAATCCATCAGAAATGCTGCTTGTCTGAAAGAATACTTGGAGCTGCATGATTTAAGGTACTTAAGCAACAAGAAGAACTAGACACTGACAAGAGGCAAGGAATCTGTGTTTCTGTGCAATAGCCTAGCTAGCATTCTCAAACACTATTTGAAAACAAAAGAGCTCCAATCCCTCCAGCTGGTTGCATAAGAACAGGCTCAACCTGTGTGAAGCCAACAGTTCACAAGTGCAGAATGACTTGAAGATGGGATACTGCCATCTCACAACCCCCACCTCAGCATCCAAGCAGGCAGGAGTAAATCCTGCTGCTCTGAGTAAAACTCAACTGACATGGTTGGTGATTCTCAGGCCACTTCACAGAACAAAGGAAGGACTTGGTAGTCTCCCTGGGTCACTCACACCAGTGTCTACATTTAACGGCATGGTCAATAGATACTAACATCTGTAAGATTAGCAGATGTAAAAGGTAAAGGTTTCCCTTGCTCGAAAGCCAGTCGTATCCGACTCTACGGTTCAGTGCTCATCTGTTTCAAAGCCGAAGAGCCAGCACTGTCTGCTTCTGCAGACGTTTCCGTGGTCATGTGGCAGGCATGACTAGACACCAGAGTGCACGGAACGCTGTTACCTTCCCACCAAAGTGGTCCCTATTTATCTACTTGCAATGTCCTGCTTTCGAACTGCTAAGTTGGCAGGAGCTGGGACAAAGATGGGAGCTCATTCTGTCCTGCAGTACTCGGGAATCGAACTGCTGACCTTCCACCTCCCAGTCAGCGTCTTAGCCACTTTGATACCGCCACATTTATTTTGCATCCATCTACTATTCGAAAGCAAGAAATTGGAAGTAGATAAATAGGAACCACTTCGGTGGGAAGGTAAACAGTATTATGTGCGCTCCGGTGTCTAGTCATGCCTGCCACATGACCATGGAAACATCTGCAGAAGCAGACAGTGCTGGCTCTTCAGCTTTGAAACAGAGATGAGCAGTGAACCCTAGAGTCGGATATGACTGGCTTTTGAGCAAGGGACACCTTTACCTTTACTAACCACAACTGCAGTGGCTCAAGTGGTTAAGATGCTGAACTTGATGACTGGAAGGTCGGAGTTCAATTCCCAAGTACTGTACTGCACAACGGAGTGAGCTCCCGTCTCTGTCCCAGTTCCTGCCAACCTAGCAGTTCGAAAGCAAGAAATTGCAAGTACAGTAGATAAATAGGGACCACTTTGGTGGGAAGGTAAACAGCATTTGTGCACTCTGGTTGTGAGGCATGCCTGCTACGTGTCCACGGAAACATATGCAGACGCAGACAGCGCTGGCTCTTTGGCTAGAAACAAAGATGAGCATTGAACCCTAGAGTCGGATACGACTGGCTTTTAAGCAAGGGCGACCTTTACCTTACTAATCATTTGCAACTCAACAGGGTCAAACTTCACAACTAATCTGAATAACAATCAAGGACCTTGTTATTACCTGTTGTAAAAAGCAACACTGATTTGTAAACTTATGTTATACTAGGCAACCATTCTGTAACAATGTACCTGATGTATATAGAACTGATATTATGAAGTCTCACTCTTATGTCAGAGGAAGTGGACTTGATCCACGAAAGCTCACATTAAAATACAGCAATTAGCCTCTAAGGTCTCTCTCTTTTTTTTTTCCTCCGTCACTCGGGAGGCGGCGATGCCTCCTTCCCAGTGTCCATGGGGTCGTAAAGGGTCGGAATCATCAACTGTGCGACTGAACAACAACAACAACAACAACAACAGTGTCAGCTATCTCGGTGGGGATTAAAAGGGAAGGAGAAGGCTCATGACACTTTGCAGCCCTTCAGAGACAGAACAGGCTAGTTTGGCTGGAAAAGGATCAAGCGGCGTCTGAAGAAAATGACCTTGAACCACGGAAACAGATCAGTCCAAAGCGGCTGCCATGTTTTGTCCTTGGACTTCCCCCTGCCCTAAACTTCTCTAGCATCGATCTATTTTATTTAATTAGTAAAAGTAAAGGTTCCCCTTGCTCGAAAGCCAGTCGTATCCAACTCTAGGGTTCAGTGCTCATCTGTTTCAAAGCCAAAGAGCCAGCGCTGTCTGCTGTTGCAGACGTTTCCGTGGTTACGTGGCAGGCATGACTAGACACTAGAGCGCACAGAACGCTGTTACCTTTCCCACCAAAGTGGTCGCTATTTATCTACTTGCAATGTCTTGCTTTCGAACTGCTAGGTTGGCAGGAGCTGGGACAAAGACGGGAGCTCATTCCGTCCTGCAGTTAATTACATTTATCTGGGATCTTCTCAGACTCTGGGCTGTGTACAACAGATTAATCCCCCTCCCATACCAACACAAAAGTAAACGTAAACAGTAATCCAACCAGAAAAAAATTATAAATAACGCCAAAAAACAACAATGCCCCCCCCAATCTACTAAACTAGCTCTCTCACACACACACACACACACCCAACTCCCCTCCCAAAGCACACTCAAGCCGCCCTTGCAAAAAAGCTCATGCAAGGAAAAGCTCCGCCTAAGATACAATCGTAACGGTAATAATAATTTCGTGTCAGAAATTATTCTGGGTTGAAAGGATTTTTTGGTTGAAGAAACTCCACTCAGGGAACACCCAAATGAGGCTCCTTTCATGTCCCCAAGAGCTGGGACAGAGACGGGCGCTCAGTCCGTCATGCAGTAGCCGGGTCCCGAACTACCGACTTGACAGCCTTCCAGCTAACAAGGCGAGCTTCTTAACCGCTGAGCCACCGGCCGGCGCAGCCTCTACCAGTCATGGGCAGTCTTTGCCCTCCAGCTGTTCTTGAACTTCAATTCCCAGAAACCCTGACCAGCTGGTGTGTTAACTTGGGCTTCTGGGAATTGAAGTCCAAGAACAGCTGGAGGGCCAAGACTGCCCATCACTGCAAGTCGAGCCCCATCGTAAAGGCAGGCAAGTCAAACCGCCACGTGACTCTGCCGCGGGGAATGTCCGAAGGGAGGAGCTTCAGGGCCACAGGTATGCCCCAACCATGGGTCTCTGGGAAATGTAGTCCAAGAGGCCGAACGAGTTCGGGGCGAGGCTGGATGGAAGAAAAGCGCCGCGCGTCGTTTTGAGCCCACACCAGGGCCCGTCGTTGCCACAGCAACGGACGCGGCTGGTTGACGGGCCGGCCTTCCTTCCGTTTCCGCCGCCGCCGCCGCCGCGGGCGAGGCGTTGTTGCCAGGGCAACGTTGCTCTGCTCTGCTGCCTGTGGGCGACGATGGCGTCGTCGGGCCCCGTCCCCATCGCCGACGGGGAGTTCACCGCGACCATTTACGGTCTGATCAAGGCCGGGAGGTTCGCGGAGGCCGTGGGGATCTTGAGCAGCGACCTGCAAAGGAGCTGCCGCTCGCGGGCGGGCCTCTCCCTGCTGGGCTACTGTTACTACCAGCTGCAGGACTTCGCGGCGTCGGCCGAGGCCTACGAGCAGCTGGTGGCGCTGCACCCGGAGCTCCACGAGTACCGCCTCTACCACGCGCAGGCCCTCCACAAGGCCGGCCTCTACGCCGAGGCCCTGCGCGCCACCCAGCCGCTGCTCGACGCCCGGGCCTTCCAGAGCCGAGCCCTCCGCCTCCAGGCCGCCGTCCACTACGCCCAGGGCGACCTCTCCAGTGCCAAGGCCCTGGTGGAGGTCCAGTTGGCCACGGCGGCGGAAAACAGCCCCGGGGCCGCCCCGGAAGACCCCGCGGAGCTGGCGGACGCCGAGGTGAACATGGGCTGCCTGTTGTACCGCGAGGGGCAGCACGAGGAGGCCTGCAGCAAATTCGCCTCGGCCATGCAGGTGCTGGGCTACTGCCCGGAGCTCTCCTACAACATGGCCCTGTGCTGCTATGCCGCCAAGCAGTATGAGCCCGCCCTGAAGCACATCACCAACATCATCGAGCGCGGCATGGAGCAGCACCCGGAGCTGAGCGTGGGCACCAACACCGAGGGCCTGGACATCCGCAGCGTGGGCAACACGTTGCTTCTGCACCGCACGGCCCTGGTGGAAGCTTTCAACCTCAAGGCGGCCATTGAGTATCAGCTGGGCAACCTGCAGGTGGCCCAGGAGGCCCTTACAGATATGCCTCCCCGGTCTGAGGAAGAGTTGGACCCAGTCACGCTGCACAACCAGGCCCTGATGAACATGGACAGCCGGCCCACGGAAGGTTTTGAGAAGCTGCAGTTCCTCCTGCAACAGAATCCCTGCCCGCCGGAGACCTTTGGGAACCTCCTGCTCCTCTACTGCAAATACCAGTATTATGGCCTGGCTGCAGATGTGCTGGCAGAGAATGCTCACCTCACCTACAAGCTTCTCACGCCTTTCCTGTACAACTTCTTGGATGCCATGATCACCTGCCAAACTGCCCCTGATGAGGCGTTCCATAAGCTTGATGAACAGGCAGGAGCTTTAACTGAGCACCTGAGAAAATTGACCAAGGACGTGCAGGATTCTCGGAAAAACCGAGATGATGAGGCTTTAAGAAAAGCAGTTAATGAATATAATGAGACATTGGAGAAATACATTCCTGTCTTTATGGCCCAAGCCAAGATATATTGGGACATGGAGAACTACACCATGGTAGAGAAAATGTTTCACAAGTCAGTGGACTTCTGTAAAGATCACGAAGTGTGGAAACTTAATGTTGCTCATGTACTGTTCATGCAAGAAAGCAAATTCAAAGAGGCTATTGGTTTCTATGAGCCAATTGTAAAAAAGCATTATGATAACATCCTCCAAGTCAGTGCCATTGTGTTGGCTAACTTGTGTGTTTCTTACATTATGACTAGCCAAAACGAAGAGGCAGAGGAGCTGATGAGGAAGATTGAAAAAGAAGAAGAGCAGCTTTCTTACCATGAGCCTGATAAAAAGATCTATCACCTTTGCATTGTCAACCTAGTTATTGGGACTCTTTACTGTGCCAAAGGAAATTTTGATTTTGGCATATCACGGGTGATTAAGAGTTTGGAACCTTACAACAAAAAACTTGGTACAGACACTTGGTTTTATGCCAAAAGATGTTTATTGTCATTGTTGGAGAACATGTGTAAGCATGTGATCATGGTCCGTGAGACTGTCATTCAAGAATGTATCCAGTTTCTTGAGCACTGTGAAATGTATGGTCGAAATATCCCAGCTGTTATTGAACAACCGCTTGAAGAAGATAAAATGCATAGTGGGAAAAACACTGTTACATATGAAGCTAGGCAACTGAGAGCACTGATGTATGAAGTTATTGGATGGAATAAGTAATTGCACTAACATTCTCATTTCAGATAGCTAGGGACCAAAGATCAATGAGTCACTTTAGCTATTCAAAATATTGTATTATGTATATTTTTATATATTAGTTTACTTGACTTTTGGTACACAGTTGCACTGTTTGAAATGAAAATTGTTTTTTCTACCAAAACAGTACACTGTAGATTGGTTACAAAATATGTTAAATATTCATACACTGTAATAGTGTAGTATATATCATTTGTAAGAATTTAAATTTACTTGGAAATATTTCGTCATTATTTTTCTTCTAAAGGAAATAACTTTCCAAAGATTGCATTTTTAAAATGTAAAACAAAATAAGTGGTTTCAAAACTAAAAGGTTTTGTGGCATACTTGCCACCAGGGCTTGTAAGTGTTGATGAGGTAGCAATTTTGGATCAGATAAGGGTTTGGTTTTTTTTTTTGGAAATTAGCAGTTTTATGCTGCTCCCATTCCTCACAAATAAACATCTGAGGTGAACTGAAGACTCCATTGAGGTTCTAATTACATGAAAGCTTCTAAAGAGGAGGGGACAAATTGTTGCACTTCCAGGTTTTTGTGAGGCCTTGGTTAATGTAGGAGGTTGTCTTATATAATTAAAAGTCCTAAGTTTAAGTGGCTAAGATGCTGACTGGGAGGCGGAAGGTCAGCAGTTCGAGTCCCGAGTACTGCAGGATGGAATGAGCTCCCGTCTTTGTCCCAGCTCCTGCCAACCTAGCAGTTCAAAGGCAAGAAATTGCAATAGATAAATAGGGACCAGTTCGTTGGGAAGGTAAACAGCTTTCGGTGCGTGTCTAGTCATGCCTGCCACATGACCATGGAAATGTCTGCAGAAGCAGACAGCACTGGCTCTTCGGCTTTGAAACTGAGATGAGCACTGAACCCAAGAGTCGGATACAACTGGCTTTTGAGCAAGGGAAACTTTTACTAAGTCTCCTCCACCACCCTCTTTTGGCACTAGTCACTAGCTATGACTAAACAACTATTTACTACACTGGAGACTCAGTCACTCTATATGTTGTTCTTACAGAAGTCCTATATCCTACCTGAAATCTCTATAGCAGTGATGGCTAACCTTGGCACTCCAGATGTTCTTGGACTTCAATTACCAGAAGCCTATATTATCACTCCTACTGATCAGGGCTTCTGGGAATTGAAGTTCAAGAACATCTAGAGAGCCAAGGTTAGCTATCACTGCTCTATAGCATGTAGAACGGGGGGGAGAGAAAGGTTCCCCCCTCCCTGCCTAGCTCACAAAGGTACTGTGAAGGGCTCCTCCCTAAATCCTGCTGGACTGTTTCCTGGAACAAATTCAAACTTAGAACCAAAATCATTTCCTTTTCTAGTAAAATGTGATCAAACTACTACCTCTTCGTATTACTGTAAAACCCCATTTTATGGGGAAAGTCTGTTCCGTAGCTTTTTCCTTGACTTTTTTTCCCTGTAAAACAAGGCATTCCCATAAGAACCCATTGAAAAAAATGTTCCTGACTGCTCCCAAAAATAATAAATAAAATAAAAAACACTCTTAACTCCTCTCCAGACCACTCTACTGCCACCCACAGGGCCCAGAATGGCTGGAGGTGATCTTTTATAGCCCACCAGGTGCAATGTGCTCTGGGAAATCGTGTTCTGTAAAACGGGACACGTGTTCAGCAAAAAAACCTGTAAAACGGAGTTTCTGTAAAAGGAGGCTTCTGTAAAACGGAGTTTTACTGTACTTGCCATCTTCAGATACTGGATATAGACTTTGTAGCTTTAACGTTAGTCCCTCATTCTTCTGCTTTGTGAATGCTGAAGAGTGCTGGCAAAGTCGAAAGCTTGCTCACTTTTTTGAGTGCCAGTCAAACAGGGGAAATGGAGTCCTAATGACTGATTAGGTCTAGCTTTGTCCTGGACTGATTATCTGACTGAGACCTGTGGCAAGTCATGCCAGAGCTATCCGGAAAAGAGCGGCAAGCGATAAAAGTGTGTTTCTCATTTACAAGGGCATTACACTGTAAATTGTGCAGCATAAGCTGCATGACCTTTACCAAAAGTTTTTAAAAGTCACTCCATATTATAACAAACAAAATGCAGGCTATGGGCAATGACACAAAGGAATAAGAGGTCCTTGTTCATTATTCGCTGCATTTTCTGTTAAAGTCAGTGGACATTTAAAACAAAGAAAACTCTGTGCATATTTGTGTGAGTTCAAATATGGAGTGCCCTCTAAGCAACACAATGCTGAATGAAGCATTCTTTGTGGCCTTATCCATGGCTGACTGTGCTGGCATGTTTACATGCTCTGAACACTTTCACGTCAAAATTACCCTTCACAACTATTGTCACCATCATTTGCGGGAATGTTAGCTCCCATCCATTCTGTAAACATAAAAAGTCAAAAGCTTCATTATTGTAACCTATGGAGATGAAAAGCTATCTGCAGGATGTGCATATCCACATTGCACATCTCCTCTCTACCCTCTAGTCTGAGCTTTATGTAAAATAACTGCAGATGTAAAATAACTGCAGATGTATTTTTCCCCATTATACTGGAACTTCTGATGGGGTGGGAATCATTCAATGAAATTGATTGGTAGAAAATTGACAAGAAATGGAATTACTTAGTATAAATAATATGTTGGATTTCTGAATGTAAGCTGTTACTTTCAGTGCAAATGTATATGCCTCTGACCAGAAATAAGCCCCATTGATTCCTGCAGCAATGACGTTCAGGCAGGGGTAACTGGAAATGCAGCAAGTTGCAATCTTATAGCACATGTTGTTGGTTTCCAGCTCCCTAGAGCCCTAACTAGATGGCCCAGAGCTATAGTCTGAGAAGAGGAGTCCAGCAGTGTAACCCTCCAAACCTCTATACATTTTTGCCAGACAATGAGTCCCATGTAACTCAGTTGAAGTTACTGCTCAATGAAGTATTGCTTGGATTGCAGTGCAACGCAGAAGAGGTGTTAAGTACACTGCTGGAAGATCACGGGTGGGGCTTGTTGCTTTTGATCTCATTGTCAGCTCCTATAATTTCCAGAAGAATCTGGCTACCTACTTCTAGGAACAGAGTACTATAGTGGAGGGAGAGGAAAGGATTTGTCCAAGGCCTCAAACCAACGGTGAGGCAAAGGAGAGTCCACAGTTTCCAACCATTCCTTTGACACCACATTTGCTGCTGCACTGTCCATTCTGCAGAAGATAAACCAGTGAGGGGCTTCTAAGACAAGTGATTTGCCTTGGACCATGCGCTGAGTTATGGAGTAGAGTGGCTTAAACACAGGTTCCTCTTTGACTTTAATATCTTCATTTCTCCTCCAGATCTTGCCTTTCTTTTACACCAGAGTTGTACATAAAGCCAGAGATTGGGAAGTTACTTCTTAAAACGAACAAGTTGTGGTTACAGTTTTGATTTAACAGCTCTTGACTAAACAGTTGGCAATTTCTTCTTCTGCCATATCCGTATCCGAATATAGGTGATCCTCGTGGCGACCAGCCATGAAGACTGTGCTAAGCATATAATGCAGTGACCTTCCGGCTTCTACATTGCCTCATGACACCTGTACCGCTGATCCAGTTCTGTGAGTCACTTTCTGGTCCTGAGTCCTTTTGGCACACAAAGTCCTCATCAGCCCCAGGCCAGTATTGATGAAGCTGCTGCCCTCCATCAAGATGGATTCATGTGGGATTTAATCCAGTGGTGGGATTCAAATTTTTTTACTACCTACTCTGTGGCCATGGTATGGTGGGTGTGGGCAAAATCCCTGTGTTGCACCTGAATTAGGACTACTTTATTTCAAAACTTGGATGGGTGGGCCCAGTTGGAATTTCTGCTACCGGTTCTGGTGAACTGGGGCAAACCTGCTGAATCCCACCACTGATTTAATCCATTTGGGGACCATCACCCTTCCCTGTGGACTTCACCAAGGCCGCTAGTCCTCAGGGTTGTCAGGTTAGTTAACCGCTGTCTGATGCTCGACATTGAGTTGTTGGCAGTATGGTCTACTCTATTACCATAGCAGGATAACCTGGCCAGACTGGCAAGTTCTACCTGGTTGGAATAGGCACATTATGTTCTATTTCTATCCCTGCGTGCAGGCTTTGGTGCTGCCTGCCATTCTCATTTGTGGCTGTAGAGGATGCTCGTGCTCCCAAAATCAATCAGGATGTCAGCATTATCAAGATTTTATAGAGGTTTGCAGCAAACAATGTGGGCTGAAGAGAAACAATAGCCAGTGCAGAGCACACTTTTACTGGTCGGACACTGAGACTGCCTCCTGCTAGATTACGACAGAGAAACTAGCTTCTGCCCTCTCCCCCAAGAAAAAGATCACCCAATCTTTTCCAACTATAATTGTAGAGAACTGCTGAGCATGTGGCACCATCATCAAGGACTAGGACAATGGAATAATAATAATAATAATAATAATAATAATAATAATAATAATAATAATAATAATAATAATAATAATAATAATAATAATAATAATAATAATAATAATAATAATAATAATAATAATAATAATCACCATTTTGTGTACATTTGATTCTAGATTATTTTTAAGGCTGGCAAAAGGAACTATGGAATGAATTCTCCAAAATGTGGTTTCATTTTGGCAGTTTCACATCTTAACTTGACACGAAAGAAGATGTTGCCTGGTATTAAAACATATTGAATCCAAGTACAGAACCTGGAGGTGTCAAGACAAGAACAATAGACAGACCTAATAGGCAACAGTGGGGAAGGAAGAACTAGATTTCCTATTAACAAACAATTACTTATGATTGCTAGGAAAATCACATTTTTCCAGTGCTAAGAGGGCTAACAAAGAAAAAAGAAACTGGGCTTTTGTTGCAAAAGCAGGAGTCGGACAGAAGGAACCTAACAACTCAGAGTAAAATTGATGAATCCCAAACCTATTGTAAACATTTGGTAAATTTGCCACTGAGAGCTAGTGATAGGTTGTGAATGGGGTGATCACCTGTGTGACCTTGGGCCTTATCATTCCCTTGGCAGACTCCTGTGACTAATATGAAAGTGTCTCTTGGCTGTGGTTCGTGTGCTTGGGTGTGAGCGGAGGTAGTCTGTGCTTCATTTCTTTGTCTGTTTTGCAAAGGATAACGTGCAAGGCCAGTAGGGTCTGCTCCTGACCTGATTTACATCTGAAATGCAATGGGGTGGGGTGAGGTGGAGGGTTCACATGATTTTGTCAGCGTGGTATGTGGTTTAGGAATGTTGGGGCAATTAATCATCATGTTGGAAGAAGCCTTAAGGGTCACCTCATTTCACCCCTAGTGATAATAACACTCTCCAGAGCCAGAATGCTGAATTTCCTTAGATTTTTTGGGGGTGGATAATCTCTTTCTCATGCCCTCCCTAGTTATGAAAACACCACAGATAGGTATCGTATAGCTTGCAACAACTGCCTCTAATACAGACTTGACCAAATAAATGGTGAATGCAAGCCAATCTTCTGCAGCCTTACCACAATAATACAGCTTTTGAATGCAGAAAACATCACTACACACAAAGATGTTTTTCTCTGCAGTTATTTATTAAAATAAATTTAGTTATTTATTTATTATTTTGGCACTGGAGGAAGGGATGAAACACCAAATATTTCTCCTAGCTTCTCCCAAACTCCATCTGAAACCATTCCCTCCTAACCATGCTGGATAGCATCGAATCCTGTTGGGTTTGTCTCTTAAAAGAGGCAATACACAAGCAGGGGGCAAAAATAATATAAGCAAACTTCAGTTCGGTCTGGTACACAGTCATTTTCTGTTTTGAAAGTCTGTGACCAAGAGAACTGGAAAGAAATTGTGTGTGTGGTGTGTTTTTTTTTTAAAATTAACTGAGACCAGGGTGAGTTTGCCTGATGTCTACAATTTTAATTCCTTGCTCCAGATGTTTTCTTTATTTCAGCATTCTTTATTTATTTCAGCCTCCAGCAGAGATTGTAACACAGGACGGTTGTTTTAATCAAATCTGAGGCTCATGGTTCTTGCTCAGTTTTATATCTTTCCTTGACAAAAATGCCAGTTCTCACACCTGCCAAATAAGGATGTCCTCCACCAATCCCTACTTCTCTTACTGCCCGACTCTTCTTAACAACTGGAGATGCTAACATGTGTTTTGGATGACACCGTTCTCCAAACTAGAACAGGGTGCCTTGACTTGACATCTGTTTTTTTAAAGAAAACAATCACACCTGTATATTCTACAACAAGCCACAACACTCAGAGGCCAATCACCCCTTCAGTCATGGGCTCATATTTCTTCCTTCTGTTTATGCTTTGACAGATCTAGTGTCACTAATGTAAATGTCTTAAATTTTTCCAGGACTTTGCGCAAGGGTGTAAAATAGCATTAGCAGCTACCTGCCTTGAGCATCTTCACTACAGACATGCGGTTCACTGATCTATTAAACACTTCAGCGATTTTGGACTGCGTGAAGGAACCTTAGCTGCTTGTAAATGTCAAGAGGAGTTACTGGTATTTATAGAAAAGTAACTGTTTTACTGTTTCCAGTGTTATAGAGCATATGTGTTGTGTACCTCAGAGCTGAACCCATTCAATGCAGTTATGTCTGAGGTCATAAAAAGACCAAGAAAGTCCATCCTTTTAGAGACATTAACATCTCAGAATTTGGGAAAGGGTAAATGGCTTTCAGAAGAGCATGAAATAAAAGAGTGATGAGTGCCAAAACACATATGACTTTAATTGTGCAGTTTGCCCTCAGGTGCTAGACATTTCTCTCACACAGAGCCTACATATCTCCTTGTGAGGCAGGAGACACGGGGAGGGTTGGCAAGATCTTCTCAGTTGTTATTCTTCTTTCATGTCCAGGTCAGACTTTAAACTGCCAAAATGAAGCCACCTTCTTGGCTTCGTCATTGGCCAAACTTAAATCCTCATCAGTACAAGTTTCCGGTAGTAATCAGCAGACCAGCAAATGGGCCAGATTCTGTGTCTCTCTACATTCATACAGCATGTCGCTGCCCACCAGCATACCCCACTAGAGTATGTTGGTCTTACATTTAGGAACTCCGACCTTCAGCCTATTCAGGGTCCTCCAAGTGACATTGGGGAAGGTTGAGTTCCTCAGCCATATCTTCCTTTAATGTTATTCCTTGTTCAGTGATCTCCTTCCTCCATCTTCTAATTTGTTTTTGTTCTTATGTACCCTCAAGAATGTTTGATCTTGCCATAAAGCTCTTCCTGGATATGAGCCAGGGGACTTGAGGCTCATTTCCATTCAGGGGATGTCAAGGGTCATTCTCTTGCTTAGTTCTCTTGCTTAGTTCTCTCAGAGTCCAAAACCACTTCTCTCCTTATCTTAGGTGGAGCGATGCCAACAAGAGGATATATTTTCTCAATTGGCGTAGGTTTGAGGTATCCTGTAGGCATATTATTTCATTAACATTGTTTTGCATGTGCAAATATGCTCCATATTCTGTTGAAGGCCACATTACCTCACGAGTAATCTGTCAAAAGCCATACATGTGTAGTGTTTTCAGGTAAAGCTAGTGGCAGATGTGGCATGTGCCAGAGGTAGGAGAACTCATCTATCCCTTTCTTTCTGCCACCCTCTTTTATTTCTCCCTGACACCATATTTGTTCTCTCCCCTCCTTTTTATTAACAGCATTCCATGTGTTCTAGTGTCTAGTCATGCCTTCCACATGACCATGGAAACGTTTGCAGATGCAGGCACCGCTGGCTCTTTGGCTGTAAATGGAGATGAACACCAGCTCCTAGAGTTGGATATGACTGGTTTTCAAGCAAGAGAGGACTTTACCTTTTACCAAGGAGTCAGCTCTCTCTCCCAGAGCCCTGGACTAACCATATTGTTACCTGAAAGTCTGGGCACCCCAAAAGGGGCACTGGCTATCCTTAAAATTCCTGAAAAGGAACAATTTAGAATTCCCAATTTTAAAATAATTCTTCTGGTTCCTCTGGCAGAGAAATAAAGACCCAGAGGCCAATAGCTATGGTTAATCACCCCACTTGTAAATCAGCATTGTCAAAGTTTAAAGCATCAAAGCAAAAGCTTTGTATTTTAATATATCTTTTCCGCTTCCTTTAGAACTGACCAGATAAATTATTTCTACCTTGTCATTTGACAGGTGGCTCACTTTCTCTTTTCACTGAATTAATAAGTCCATTCTAGTTCCTGCCCCCCATACTGTCATTAAGACTATGAATTACTGATCACATGCACGCATTGACTTACTGTCTGTGTCACTCTCTGTTAAGACGGTATATACTATCAGCCTGTTTCTCATGTGAAAATCAATACTGCTCATTTTTCATGCAAACGCAGAGCCCTTGTACTTGAAGCAGGCCTCCTGTAAAGGCATGCAACTGCAGGGAGCAACACAACAGGCAGATCCTATCCAGAAAGGAGCCCAGTTCAAGGATTTATTTAGCATGTGGCAAGGAGCCCTGCCCTGACAGTTAGGTGGAACCTCTCATTTTGCAGTAACAATAAAGAAAGTGATTCTTATGGTGGTTAAAAAAAACTACCGCAGCCTTTATGATGTCGAAGATCTCTATTTGAATGTTAAAAACAACATTGAACTGATGCATGAAGTAGAGGAAGAGCATGCTAGCCTTGTGTCTGTCCTTTGTCATTTCTGTGTGAAACAGAACTTTGTAATAAATAAATAACTTTGACTTTCCATGGTTCTAATCCATGCAAAAAGCTTTCCCAGCGGTAGAAAGCTCTTCCCTTCAGACTCTTTACCCACTGAAGGCAATAGAGTCCAGAGTAAAGTCAGTGGAACACTGCACTTGTTCAGGTGGGCATTTGTCCTATTGTTTGGTACATTGTGAGGGGATGGGTTGGTCTGTTCTTTTTTCTGGTGATGAGATGACTTGATAGCTAGAGTGAACCAATCTGTCCCCAGAGAGACCTATTCTCAGCTTTTTTAAACCTCTGTCAAGAGTTTCTACTTTTTTGGTGCAGGTAGGTGCACTCTAGTTTAGTCTGTTCCCAGTGTGTGTGATCACTGGGAAAGGAACAAAATTGAGCCTTGCAGCTGTCAAAGGTTTCATCCAGTATCAGTTTCCATGAAACAGCTTAATAATCAGGCCACTTCATGATACTGGCAAATTGCACACTTCCCCTGCTTTTCTGGTACAATCCCCACATACAGATAGCATTTTGCTCCTCTAAAAGAGCCCAATCAGCAGCTGTAGCCATGACAATCATTTCCCCCATCAGCTGAAAAGTGGCTGCCACAGTCACAATCTACAGTATTTTATACCATTCCCAGTGTGCACATACGTTGAGGATGGGATAATATACAGCAGGGCAATTTTTCACTCACACACACCCTGACAAGGTCTCGAAATGGGGCAGATTGGCCCAATCAACATATCTACAGGATCAGACCAACTTGCTCCCAACGTGCCCAAAGAGCAGGCCACATGCTTGTGTAGGCAGCCACCCACCCTTCACTACATCAGCCTTCTCGTTGTTGTTCAGTCGCACAGTCGATTCCGACCCTTTGCGACCCTATGGACCATCGTTCTCCAGGCGCCTCTGTCCTCCACCATCCCCCTCAGTCCTCCCAGCTCTGTGCCCATTGTGTCTACAATACCATCTATCCATCTCATCCTTGGCCTCCCCCTTCTTCTTTTGCCCTCCACCTTTCCCAACATCACGGCCTTCTCAAGTGAATCCTCCCTTCTCATTTGATGCCCAAAGTACTTTAGCCTCATCTTTACTATTTGACCTTCCAATGAGCAGTCAGTGTTGATTTCTTCTAAGATTGACCTATTTGTTCTCCTCGCTGTCCAAGGTACCCTCAAAACTCTCCTCCAACACCACATTTCAAAGGCATCTATTCTTCTGCGTTCAGCTTTCCTAATTGTCCAGCTCTCACATCCGTACATTACCACTGGGAAAACCATTGCTTCGACTATTCTAATTTTTGTTTTCAAGGTGATGTCTCTGCTTTTCACTATGTTCCCCAGGTTTCTCATGGCTTGTCTCCCTAGAATCAGCCGCCTCTTTATTTCATGGCTGCAATCTCCGTCTGCAGTGATCTTAGATCCTAAGAACGTAAAATCTGTCACTGCTTCTACTTCTTCCCCGTCTATTTTCCAGGGACTGATATGGCCTGTTGCCATTATCTTGGTTTTCTTGATATTGAGTCTCAAGCCAGCTTTTGCACTCTCTTCCTTCAAACCGATCAGGAGATTCTTTAGGTCTTCCTCACTTTCTGCCATTAGGGTGGTGTCGTCTGCATATCTCAGATTGTTGATGTTTCTCCCAGCAATTTTGATCCCATATTGTGATTCCTCCATCCCTGCATTGCGCATTATGTGCTCTGTGTATAAGTTGAATAAGCAGGGTGACAGAATGCAGCCTTGCCTTACTCCTTTTCCTATTCCAAACCACTCTGTCATTCCGTGTTCTGTCCTAACTGTTGCTTCTTGGTTCATGTACAGATTTCTCAGGAGGCATATGAGGTGCTCTGGTATTCCCATCTCTTTAATCACTTGCCACATCTTGTTGTGATCCACACAATCAAATGCCTTAGTGTAGTCAATAAAGCAAAAATAAACTTGTTTCTGGTATTCCTTTGTTTTCTCCATGATCCAACGTATGTTGGCAATGTGGTCTCTAGTCCCCCTGCCTCTTCTGAAACCAGCCTGCACCTCTGGTAATTCTCTTTCCACATGCTGCTGAAGTCTATCCTGTATTATCTTGAGCATCACCTTGCTGGCGTGTGGGATGAGCGCAATTGTTCGATAATTTGAACATTCTTTGGCATTGCCCTTTTTTGGGATTGGAACATATACTGATCTTTTCCAGTCCTGTGGCCACTGTTTTGTTTTCCAAATCTGCTGGCATATTGAATGCAGTAATTTGATGCCATCATCTTTTAGAGCTTTGAAAAATTCAACTGGGATACCATCATCTCCACTAGCTTTGTTGTTTGCAGTGCTCTTTAGGGCCTTTCTGACTTCACTCTCCAGGATGTCTGGCTCAGGTTCAATTTCTTCATCATTGTGACTATCAGGAGTGTTGAGTTCCTTTTTGTAGAGTTCCTCTGTGTACTCTTTCCATCTTTTCTTAATCTCTTCTGCATCAGCTAGCTCCTTTCCGTCTTTGTCCCTTATCATGTTCATTTTTGCTTTAAATGTTCCCTTGATTTCCCGGATTTTTTTGAAAAGATCTCTGGTTCTGCCTCTTTTGTTGTTTTCTTCCATTTCTTTGCACTGTTCTTTTAGATAGTTTTCCTTATCTCTCCTTGCTTTTCTTTGAAATTCTGTGTTCAAATGATTGTATTTTTTCCTTTCTCCTTTGACTTTTGCGTTCCTTCTTTCCTCTGCTATTTTAAGAGCCTCATCAGACAACCACTTTGCTTTCTTACTCTTCTTTTCTTTTGGTATGGTTTTCTTTGCTGCTTCCTGCATGATGTCCCTCATCTCTGTCCATAATTCTTCTGGCACTCTATCTATTGAGTCTAAGCCATTGAATCTGTTCATCACCTCCACCGTGTATTCTTTAGGGATGCTGTCTAGGTGATATCTATCTGGTCTCTTTGTTTTCCCTATTTTCTTTAGTCTAAGCCTGAATTTTGCAATCAGTAGGTTGTGATCTGAGCCACAATCTGCTCCAGGTCTTGTTTTTGCTAAGCCTTCTCAGTGAGGTTCATGAACCTGATGTTAATCTGTTTAAAAGAATAGTTAACTCAGATTTCTAGGACTGGTCCTGGGGAACAGAAACACTGGGCTTATGGAATGTAAATATGCAATTAAAATACTAGTTGAATTTCTAGGCTTTATTCTCATTTTGAAACACTTTTTGTACCTTGTACGAAGGAGTACTTATCACAGGCTTTTTGTGCTTCAAGAAAAAGAAAGCACAACATAAGTTACCGTTGCAACATAAATTACACAAGTTGTCCGACAATCCGTGTGGTTCTCGAAGAGCTCAGAAAGTCTACGAGGCTCCACTTGTTTTCAACAAGATTATGAATATAATGCAACAAGTAATACTTTACCAGTTCTAATTCAATTTCTCAGCGGAAAGCTTCTAGTAACAGCTAATAACTTCAGTTGAGCCAATCAACTCTCTGAGAAAAATCTCAAAAGTATGCAGTGCAGCATACTTTTGGATTCCGAGCTCACCCACCTCCAGATTCATAATGGAATCTACATATTGCATTCTCCTCACCTCCTGGCTGTAAAACTTTATGGCCTATTGCGTCTATTGAGAATTCAGGTGTTTAACTGCTGCCTTCTGCCGCAGCTGAAATCTAACGCAACAGCTAATGGCGTCCATGTGCTAAAATACAATGAATATTCCAATCAGGCAAAACGTAACTTTCCAGAAATGCTTGTGTACCCATTCCTACTGCTGTCAATGAATGTGACAATGAAATTGCGGCAACCAGATCTTGTAACTTCACATCACTACCTGAGGTCCATCTGGATGAATTGAGAAGGCTGAAGTTGTAAGCGGAAGACAGAAGGGACTGAGCTGTTTCTGTAGTACAGTAAAACCCCACTCCATAGACTTTTGCTTAAATCGGTTTTTTATGTAACTCAAAGCAAATGCATAGGAAAAATTATTATTTTTTTACATAACTCGAAGCAAACCCATAGGAAAAATGAAATTTTTATGTAAATCGAAGCAAACCCACAGGGAAATGAATTTCTATGTAACTCGAAGCAATCCCATAGGAAAAAGAATCTTTATGTAACTCAAAGCAAACCCATAGGAAATCGTGTAAATCGGGACATGGTTTTAGCACAAAATCATTATGTAAGTCAAATTTTATGTAACTCCAGGCATATGCAAGTTGGGGTTTTATTGTATATCAAAAAGAAAAAAGGAGCGGGAGAGAACCGTGTTGGTGAGGAAAAGCACACAAGCAATCACACCAGCTGACAAGGGGCTGCTATGCTCCACTCTGTTTGTATGCCTTTTAAAAGGCTCTGGTGGTTTGGTTCCCCAGCTGGTAACTGAAGGACTGGTATAGTTTATAGCATTTACACATAAATTACTTTTCAAGTCAACTGGAAAACTCCCCTCCCTTCCCCAACATTCTTTTGCAAAAGCCGAATGGAAAGCCATATATTTAAAGTATGCACGTACCTGCTGATCTATTACACTGTATTTTCTGGCAATGCAAAATGTTAGGAATGGAAGTAACAAGCAACACTGTTCCCCAATAAAGTGATTCGCAATACTGTTAAAACGGTGAAGGGGTAGTGGTGGTGGTGATTAAAGTTCTTATTCATTTTTTGTTTCTCATAAGTTTATCCATATTTCAAGTTAGTCTAATCTTGAACAAGGATCAAAGGAATTGAAATCATTGGGGATAAAATAACTGAAACCAAGAAAGACTTTTTAAATAGTCTGAGATCTGTATGGTTTATTCATGGTGCAATCACATCCATGTCAGCCAGAAGTCAAGCCTACAGAGTTCAATGGGGATGTTCAATGTACATTAATGTTTCAGGTATAGAATATTGCTGTAAACCAGGAGTTCTCAACCTTTTTAAAGCCGAGGGCTGGGTCACGCTCCCTCATACAGATTCAGGGGCTGGATGGCCATTTTGCCCTTTCTCCATCACCCGGCACTTCCGGGTGTGGTGGAGGCGAGGGCCCCACATGAAATGGAACCATGGGCCACATCCAGCCCATGGGCCACAGGCAATATTTGTATGGTGTTGTGTTCTAAGGGTTTTACCTTCCACATGGATTACAATGTATCTGAACCAATGTAACCTTGCCTATAGCAACAATGTAACCTTCAGCTGTATCATATGAACCCTGCATGAGGACGCGAGCTGATGACCACCAGCTGGCAGCAGCGAGCGTCCAAGCTCTCTTGGTCAGAATCATCAAAGGCAACAGCGCGGGAAGCTTTCCCGCCACCACCTACACCTGGACAAGAAGGGCGTGACTAGCAATGACGTCACGCAGGCAGTAGCCAATGGGCTACTATGGCACCACGTTCAAATGTATTACTACTGTATATAAAGAGCTATCGATCCGCCATTACCTCATGTTCCCTCTGTCCACGATGCAATAAACCTGAGTTAACCCAGCCCGAGGCTGTGTCCTGTGTCTTGGTTTGCATACACTAAATTGGCGACGAGGATGGGATTAATGGATTCCCAAAGCGCCAGGACACAGAGCGGGTTCAATATTACCAAGCCGCAAGACTGGACCATCTTTAACATGGATTTCAAGGCGGCCTTGGTGGAACTCAAAGTCAAAGACGACGAGGAAAGGAAGAGGGCCATCCTCACCCGAATGCTGGGTGTAGAGACCAAGCGGACGCTGGTGGGCATGATCGAACCGAAGACGTTGGACGACTTCAAAACCGACGACATACTGAAGTTGCTGCGTGAGCGTTTCCAACCCTCGAAGGCAATGTTTCCCGCTAGGAGTGCGTTTTGGAGGCGAGTCCAAGCGCCGGATGAGTCGGTAGAGGCTTTCGTGGAGGCCCTGAGGGTAGCCGCCGTTCCCTGCAAGTGGGACAACCTGGAGATGATCATGAGGGACGTCGTGCTGTGTGGCCTGAAGGACAAGGAAGTGCAGCGCCGCCTGATGAACAGGGAGCCGCCACCCACGCTGGCCGAGGTCGTAGAGACCGCGGAATCCGCGGAGTCCACGAATGCGGGAGTGGACGAAATACACGAGTGGCGTGAGTGGCGTCCTAGGGCCAGCAAAGCGGAAAGCTCGGTGCGCGGCAAGTCAGGACAGCCGGTGCACGCGACCCGACGAACCTCGAGATCCTCTACAGATGGCAGCGACGGCGAAGAGGTACAGAAGGTCCGGAAAGGGGGGCGCCGCTGCGATGGTTGTGGGGCGGCCCACGAGCGTGCGAAGTGCCCTTTCAGGAAAGCCGAATGTTACAGCTGTGGCCGGCGCGGGCACATCGCCAGGGCATGCAGAAATCGGAGAGAGGGCCGGAGGCAGTCGAAAGACCGTTCGGCCAGACCGGACCGTCCAGCGAGAGCCCAAGATGGCGCCCGAACCACGAGGAAGCAGGACGGCGTGGGTCGCGTCTCGGACGGCAGCGAGGACGACGCCCCCGTGTTCAGCGTGTCCGCGGGACAAAACCATTACTTCATTGAGGTAATAGTACAAGGGGCCCCTGTTAGGATGGAGATTGACTCGGGGTCCTATTATTCCATAATTCCCCAGAAAGAGTTCTTGAAGATCGACCCCCAAGCGCGGCCCAAACTTAAGACTCTGAGGTCCACGCTACGGGACGTACAAGGGAACAGCATTCCAGTGCTGGGGGTCGGAAAATTTCAGGTTCGTTATAAAAGACATTCCGCAGAACTCCCTTTAGTCGTTCTCAAAGGGGGGAATTGTAGCCTCCTAGGGACGCAGTGGTTTCAGCCCTTGGGTTTGTTCATAGGGGGGGTGCATGCCGTGGGCGCGGATCCGATACAAGCGGTGTGTGACGCGCACCCCGCCGTTTTTGAAAAAGGACTTGGAAAATTCAAGGGACCCCCTGTAGCCTTCGACCTAGACCCGGAGGTCCGCCCGATAAGACTCAAACCGCGCAGGGTGCCTTTCGCACTAAAGGACAAAATAGAGGCGGAACTGGACAAATTGGTGGGCCAGGGGATTCTTATTCCTGTTGATTCCGCGGAGTGGGAAACTCCAATCGTAACAGCCCTGAAGGCTAACGGGGAGGTGCGCATTTGCGCTGATTATAAGTGTACAATTAACAAGGCGATTCGCCCTAATGCATACCCGGTGCCAGTGGTCAGCCACCTTTTGGCCAGGCTAAATGGGGGAAAGTGTCGCTAAGCTCGACCTGGCACAAGCCTATCAACAACTCCCCGTAACTCCCGCCACGGCCGCGGCACAAACGATAGTCACACATAAGGGAGCGTTCCAGGTGTCGCGTTTACAGTTCGGCGTGAACTCGGCACCCGGCCTTTTTCAGTCGCTTGTGGAACGCCTCCTGAAGGGGCTGGAGGGGGTGTTACCTTATTTTGATGACGTATTGATAACAGGGGGGAGTGAGGCCGAACTGGCAAAGAGATTGGATAAAGTGCTAACTGTGTTCGAGAAAGCGGGGCTGAGACTGAGGAAGGACAAATGTGTTTTTTTCGAAACCGAGGTCGAGTTTTTAGGGTTTCGGATCACACCTGAGGGTATTAAGCCGTCCAGATCCAAAGTGGAAGCCATTAAGAAGGCCCCTCGCCCCACATCCAAAACCGAACTACAGTCATTCCTGGGGCTCCTCAATTTTTACCATACATTCCTTCCGCGGAAAGCCTCCGTGGCCGAACCGCTCCATCGGTTACTTAAAAAAGAGGAGACATGGATGTGGGGTGACGAGCACGAGAAGGCGTTCAACGAACTAAAGCAGCTTTTAACATCGGACGCAATCCTTACGCACTTCGACCCCAAACGGCCGGTGGTCTTAGTCTGTGATGCATCACCGGTGGGGGTGGGGGCAGTGCTTTGCCACGTGTTGGATGATGGTCGGGAGGCCCCAGTGGCGTTTTACTCAAGGTCCCTGTCCCAAGCAGAGCGAAATTACGCACAAACCGACAGGGAGGCATTGGCAATAGTAGCGGGGACCAAAAAGTTTCACGATTTTCTGTATGGCCGCCCATTCAAAATCGTGACGGATCACAAGCCCCTGTTAGGGATTTTCACGGCAGGCAAGCCCACGCCGCAGATACTATCCCCGAGAATGTTGCGATGGGCCATTTTTCTTAACGCATACCAACACGAGTTGGAGTACCGGCCCGGAAAGGAGATCAGCCATGCTGATGCGCTTTCGAGATCTCCTTTGCCTTTGTCGGACGACCAAAAAGCCAGAATAGGAAGAGACCGCCAGGTGTTGCTAATCGAGGTTTTAGACGAACCCCCAATAGTACCGGCTGATATAGCTAGGGCGACAAGCAAGGACAGGACGCTGGAGAAAGTCAGCTCATGGGTGCAGAAAGGGTGGCCAACATCGTCCCCAGGCAAGGAATTCGACCCATTCTTTCGGAAGAAGCTAGAGTTGTCCATAGAAAGGGGGTGCCTGTTGTGGGGCCAACGGGTGGTGGTCCCGACTCCCATGCGGCCGAGGGTTCTCAAACTGCTGCACGTCAGCCACCCGGGCATCGTTCGCTCAAAAGCGCTGGCCCGCAGTTACTTTTGGTGGCCACAGCTTGACGAGGACATTGAGCACATGGTCGGCACTTGTGAGGCGTGCCAGGGGTCCCGACCAGAGGCGGCCCGCCTCCCGCATAGGGAATGGGACACAGCGAGGGGGCCATGGTCCAGAGTGCACGTAGATTTCGCTGGCCCTTTCCGAGGAACCATGTTTCTCCTGGTGGTGGATGCATTCTCAAAGTGGCTGGAGGTCATTCCGGTAAAGAGCACATCCTCCACCACTACAATTAACCAACTACGGAGAGTCTTTTCAACGTTCGGTTTACCCGACACTTTAGTCAGCGATAACGCGAGTTGCTTCACCTCCTCAGAGTTCGGGGCATTCATGGAAGCGAATGCCATTCGGCATGTCACGTCCGCGCCGTTTCACCCGGCCACGAATGGCCAAGTGGAACGGTTGGTGCGTACAACAAAGGAGGCGCTTCGGCGCATGGGCCCCGGGGACCTGAACCATCAAGTATGTCAGTTCCTATTGGCGTATAGGGTGACCCCCTTAGCGTCAGGTTACTCGCCGGCAGAACTGTTGATGCGGCGGAAACTGACTACGCTCCTGTCCAGGCTGGACCCCACAAGAATTGAGGACAAGGGAAAAAACGTGGGGCTGGCAGTCTCGAAAGGTTTCGCCGCCGGCGACCCTGTTCATTGCAGGAACTATGCCAGCGCGGGGCCAGCCTGGGTGCCGGGGACGGTTGTAGAACAGACGGGGCCAGTGTCGTACCGGGTCGAAACCCACACCGGTCTCCTCTGGAGGAGGCACGCAGACCAACTGAGGCACCGAGTCAGTGGGCCAGTCAGTGAGGGTCTCCTACAAGGTTCAGCGTTAGGGTTCTCCCCCACCCGCGTAACCCAAGGGGGAGACAGCAGCGGACAACAGTCCCAAGCAAGGGGGGAAGGAAGAAGCAGCGGCCCCGACTCATACCCTTTTGATAAGCCAGTTCCGTCAGAGGCCGGGGAAGGAAGCAGCGGCCCCGACTCATACCCTTTTGATAAGCCAGTTCCGTCAGAGGCCGGGGAAGGGGGAGAGGAGTTCGCGACCGCTGCCCCCGAATGGAATTTTGGTTTTGATTTAGCAAACCGGGGGGGGGGTTCAGGAGTGTTCCCCCACCCATCCAAGAGAGAAGAGGGGTTTTTCGTTAGTCCCCAGTGCCCCCGGTTCCTCCCTAAGTAAGAGCACACCTCCCAACAACGCCGCGGAGCCGCGGCAGATCACTAACGAGTCTCCCTCTCAAATTACAGGACAGGAAACCAGGGGACAAAGAGAAGGTAGCAAACCCGGGGAGAGGCAGCCCGCATCGAGACCCCAGCGTGTTCGAAACAAGCCATCTTGGCTGAAAGATTTTGTCTCCTAGGGGGGGAGTGTCTAGAAGCATGGGCTCGAGACATTGTCTCGTCCTAGGGGGGAGGGATGTTGTGTTCTAAGGGTTTTACCTTCCACATGGATTACAATGTATCTGAACCAATGTAACCTTGCCTATAGCAACAATGTAACCTTCAGCTGTATCATATGAACCCTGCATGAGGACGCGAGCTGATGACCACCAGCTGGCAGCAGCGAGCGTCCAAGCTCTCTTGGTCAGAATCATCAAAGGCAACAGCGCGGGAAGCTTTCCCGCCACCACCTACACCTGGACAAGAAGGGCGTGACTAGCAATGACGTCACGCAGGCAGTAGCCAATGGGCTACTATGGCACCACGTTCAAATGTATTACTACTGTATATAAAGAGCTATCGATCCGCCATTACCTCATGTTCCCTCTGTCCACGATGCAATAAACCTGAGTTAACCCAGCCCGAGGCTGTGTCCTGTGTCTTGGTTTGCATACACCAAATATGGCTTCTGCATTATGATTTCTTGTATGCATCTCAATAAGATCTGCTGGCCATTTTGAATCAAGGAGCCAAATCAGCAGGTCAAAGGAACCCTGGGGAGTGAACTAGTTTTATGAGGAATGACCTCATAATTAAACACCATGCACAACTTCATGTATATCAGGAGGCTTCCTGCACTTCTAGTGGTGCCTCAAACACAAACTAAAATTGGGGTTGGGAGGAAGCATCTTGTATGAACGGTCCCATAAGATGCAGCAAAGCAGTAGGTGCAATGTTGCATCGAAGTCTTACCAAAATCAATGAAATAGGGGCTATTATGTCTCATCGACTTACTGTCAGAAATCCAGTTGCTTATTGTAGTAAGTTGCTTTAGAGTAGACCCACTCAGAGAGGATTTAGCAAATCATCTTTTCCATTTGATCTATTGATTCAAATGGGCCTACTCTAGTTGTGACTTACTACACCAAAGTAAGTCAAAACTAAAGTAAGCCAATGTGAATCAATGAATCTTATAGAGTAGATGACTCACCAAATCCCGACTAACTCAATGGATGTAAATTTCATGTCTGAAATTACTCTGAGTTAAAAGGATTTTTTCTGGAGAAACTCCTCTCAGGGGATGCCCAAATGAGGCTCCTTTCATATCGCCAAGATCAATTGTGTAGCACTCGGGCATCGAGACCTGACCTTCCAGTCTCCAAACTCAGCATTTTAACCACTAAGCCACTGCAGTATGAGATGCCAACAAGCAATGCGTGATAGAGAAGGAATATTGGGCTTCAATTTGTGAAACACAAAATTGGCTAGAATTCGGGGTCCTACTTCTTGCCTTCAGCAGAACACACAGTTCCAACAGCAGCGTATAGCAGAAACACAGAGAAAGGGCAAAAACCTTACACAAACAAAGCTTTGAATTCATTTCCACCATGTTGCTATAAGCAAAAAGTAAAATAAAAAATTCTGGTGGGTCCAAATTGGAAAAATTATTCAGTTGTCAGAAGGGATGAACCTCTCGGTGCTCTTCATCTTCAGATAGCAGAGGCAGATCCTACTCTGAGTGACTAAACTGCAATATTTCCCAAAGTGGGCAAACTGTAATACGCTTGGAAATGGATCTGTGTACCTGTAGATTTTGATTTCATTTTATTCTCATGGATCAACATAGGTATCCTGAGTCCTTTAAAACAGACAGTACTGTTAAATACATGACTGCATACCTTTATTTGCTGTTTGAAGTGAAGAGAGGAGGGTTGGCTTTTTTGTCTGTAGTTGTGACAACTAATTCAGAATGCTTCATCACTGCAACCAAGTGAAGAACACACGAACACACTTGATGAAGGAATCTGTGGTGGAGTTTGCATAAGGCAAGGCCATGTTGAAGCCCAAGCCTGTTCACTGTAAACAACCATAAATCACGTGCTCATGAACGATCTGATTGAGAGAGAAGGTTACCCTCAGCACAAAAATTAATTTTGCCTCTATCAAGCAGGAGCAGGCTAGCAGGTTCTTGTATGTTTTGCAAAAGTCCAGTTACTTTTGTGGGCTTATTTACAAGGCTGAGGTAATGGGGACCTGTTGTGTATTGAATGTAAATATGTTCGCCATTTTGGGTTCCTTCATCAGTTAAAGTAACGTGAGATTGGGGTTCGCGGCATTATGTCTCGAGAAGCACGAACTGTAACTAATCCAGGTCACCCCATTTCTCTCCTGAGTTCTATCAGCCAATCCTGTTGATTCCCGCCTAAATGCAACTAGCCTTACCTGTATATAAGTCGCTGTGGCGCAGGTGAAATTGTGTTCTTATTCCTGAATAAAGTTATGTGTTTGGCCTGTTATGCTGGCTGCTGCTCGTTACTTCAAGAACACTAAAGGACCCTACCTACTTTAATATCAATCTCACACACACACAAAAAGTCCTCACTTATTCATCATTCCTTTTTCTAATTAACCACGTATTAGTGCACACATAATGAACTTCCAAGGCTGAGATATGGGCAGGGGACCAGCACCATTTCCCCAGTCATTTAACATGGTGGTTTTGTTTAGCTATTTGCAAAAGTCTAGCAACATTGGCTTTCCTGCATAAATTTGTTACATGCGCCTTGCCCGGCCAGTGAGCTGCCAACCCCGTGTAAGGCTTAATATGCCTCTTGCCTCCTTTAAACAGACGTCCATTATCGACTATATTAAAAAAGCAATATGAATTCATAGATGAACTAAATATTGGCAGGCACACGAAGACAGGCATGCTTTACATCAGCTGCCACACCAGCTTTAAAACATGATGAAATGAAACCAGTGGTGGGGAAGAAGGTGCCATAGACAGAGACCATTTGGCCTGTGTATTCGGAGCCCGTAAAGGTTTCTGCATAATAATTTGGTTTGCCTTGTTCTTGTTGCAGCACGCAGAATGAATTGCGGTGGCCAGAAGGTGTGATTCAATTTGTTTTTAAATTCAGTTTTGCCACACTGTAAATGTTGTCATTGCTTCACGGTTCATAAAGTTTCAGCAATGAGTAGGCAGACAAAGAGGAGGGGGGAGACTTCAACCTCCTCCCCCAGGGGTGAAATTTTGTGAAGCTTTCTTCTTATGTTATTTTATGGAACCGCCTCCCCACTGTAACCTCGCAAAATTACATAAGAACGCTATTCCGATCCACCCCACATGCTTCCTTGTGAAACAGCATATAATCTTTAAAAAGAGAGTGCTGGGTGATCTAGCAATATAAAACCCCCAAAGTTATTGCAGATATATTAAAATCCAAGGGCCCCTCCCTTGTGCTGTATGTTGGGTTACAAGGTCATGTTGTAGATGCTGATGTTTCCTTGTTAGTGGTCAGCTGTTGAATGGTTGTGTGTGTATGCCAGGGCTTTAATAATATAATCAACAATACTGGATTTGTTATTCGTATGCCTGCTCTGTATCAGTGGTAGATAAAGAGAGGGGAGAGACTCACTAGAAGACATTTGCTAGCACCAAATGGAACAGTGCTAGTTTATTAAAATTCCGTTTCATGGCACTGACGTATTTGCTCTGAAATAGTTCTGCCTAAAGATTACAAAAATAAACTCAGGGCCATTTAAAATAGCAATTGCAATCACACTTATATACTGCCCCATAGTGCTTAGTGCACTCTCTGAGCAGTTCACAAGGTAATAAGCATTTTTGCCCCCTACATGTTGGGAACTCATTTTACTGACCTCAGAAGGACAGGAGGCTGAGTCAACCTTGATCCCTGTCAGGATTGAACTCACATCGGCAGTTTTTGGCTGCAGCACAGCAGTTTAACCACTGTGTCACTAGGGCTCCTATAAGGCACACATGTTTCATCTTAGAGCAGTGATGGTGAACATTGGCACTCCAGGTGTTCTTGGACTTCAATTTCCAGTAGCCCAGGTCAGCACTCCTGCTGATCAGAGCTTCTGGGAATTGAAGTTCCAGAACAGTTGGAGTGCCAAGGTTCACCATCATGGCACCCAAAAGTGCCATGTGGTGGAGGAAGGGCAAAATGGCTGTCTATCCCCTGAAGCTGTCTGAGGGTGTGTGACACAGCCCCCGGCTTTAAAAGGTTGAGAACTCCTGCTGTAGTGTAAGTTTGCTGTTTGCTACATTGCCACGGAGCTCTTCGCTATGCGTTTTTTTTTTTCTGTTGTGCAGATCAAATGGGCGATACCCTGCATAATGAAAAGAAAATGTTTGCTATACCAGGCTTTCGTTAATAATGTCCACTTCTTCAGATACTTCAGTCTGAAGAAGTGGACTTGATCCACTAAAGCTCACAGTAAAACTATAGCAGTTAGTCTTTAAAGTGCTGCAGTGTTCATTGTTTTTTTCTCCTGATATGCCTGAACCACAGACTAACAAACTACTATTCCAGAAAAAAGGAAGATGTTCAGCACACGCAATGTCACCCATTATGGCATGCCAGAGTGAAATCAAACTTTCTCCTACTTAGTTAGATCTTCTGACACAGTGATTCGAAGTATGGAGACTCTCTTTCAAGGCCAAATATTTAGAGTTTTCAGTCTGGTTTATGTCCAGGATCACTTGACTCACTAAATAAACACAACAGCAATGTCTTATGGCATTTTAAACAGTGTTCCAATGGACTCGCTAAATTCTCTCCTGCCAAAAAGGAGTTAATCCCTAATGCGAGGTTGAGCAAAACAATGATAAGGCAATCATAAACGTAGTAAATCTTTCATAAAATACATTTTTTTATTAAAAAAAAAACTAACAGTGAGGAGCCTGCTCTGTGAACATAAAGAAACCCAGTTAATTGCTATTCCAGATAAATCCCCCACCACCACATTATTTCTGGGGGAATTTACCAAATGATATTTCCAGCAAAATTTAACAAAGGATACTGTATTAAAAGAACAGAGACATATGTTTACATGAGTTTATGTGATGGGAGAAACACTTCTTTTGAACTGACCTTACAAAAATACAAAAGATAAGACTTAGTTAATTATGTGATTCTCCCCACCCTCAAAAAAAAAAAATATAACATTCCAGCTTTCTCCCAGAATTTGAATTCAAACAGCTCACAATATTAAAAAAAGATAAAGGTAAAAACAGGTACAGGTGAAAGAATTCAAAGGGTTATCATGCCAAAAATAGGAGTACATGCACTATAAGGAGCTGTTGCCCTTCAGGAAAGGATTAAAAACCTGGCTGGCGAAGCAGGTGTGGGGCACTGGTGACGTGGTGACCCCCGCCTGCTAGCATATAGCATTGGCCTCCTCACTCTTTTAACTGTTTTTTAATTGTATTTTTTAAACAACAAAGGGGTGGGAGGTAATTTTGGTGCTTATTAAGGGGCTTTTAAAGGTTTTTTTTTAAAATGTTTTAAGATTGGATGTTTTATATATTGTTGTTGTAATGCCACCCAGAGTTGTTCGTTCGTTCGTTCAAATGGGACGGCAATATATAAATGTGAATAATAAAATAAATAAATAAGGTTAAACCCCCATTTAATTGAAAAGCAGCATCAACACATATTCGTTAAGGAGAAAAGAAAAGCATGTTAAAAACCATTTTTCGGTAGCCATTTAATTGCAGAAATCCTGACAGACAAAAGCATCTTTGCCTACTGGTGGAATAAAAACAGGTATGGCGGCGGTGGGGAGTCTATCCTTTCTCAGAAGGAAGTTCACAGTCTGGGGGTAAATAGCCTCAAGTCAGAAGGCCCTCTCTAGAGATCTCAGGGTTAGAAGAGGGTCATTTGTGAAAATACAGTTTTCAGAGAGACAGAATCCAGGTTGTAAAGAGCAGCTACATATATCAAGCTTCCTGTTCAGCTCAAGTGATGCATCTGCTTGTTGACCATAGTTCCTTAGTTGGTCTTCACTTTCTCTTTCTTTCACCTATCACAGGACAAAACTCCCCTCTCCAGCTGTCATTCCACAATCCTGGAAGCCCTCCTTTCACTTTACTACACCAGAGTATTCTTCAAGCAAATGCCTCGTCCTTCTCCACACCCCTTTTAAAGAACATATGCATGTAGTGGAACACTGAAAATGATTAAAAATTCAAATTTAAGGAAATTTAACATTTAAGTCACATTCAAGTAAATTGTGAGATAATATGTATGACATCCAAGGAATATTAATGCTTTGTAGAACTACATTATAAAACGAGAGAGGCAAGTCCTGTTGGCCTACAGCAAAGACAAGAATTTTAAGGAATTCTTACTACATGAAGTGCACAGTACCTAAAAATGGCCAAATATTCTGTTCTGCTTTGCCTGTGCAACATGAGTGATGCCACTACTTGCCAAGGTAGAAAACCACAATTTTATGTTTCACAAATTGAAGCCCAGTATTCCTTCTTTATCACACATTGCTTGTTGGCATCTCATACCTTTACATCCATTGAATCAGTTGGGATTTGGCAAGTCATCTACACTGTAAGATTCATTGATTCACATTGGCTTACTCTAGTTCATACTTGTTAAGTTTTGGATTTGGAAATAAGGGAAATTTCCCGGCAAATAAGGGATACTTGACAGCTATGCTTATCCTGTGCTGCCCTCCAATGGCGGCAATAGAGCATTGCAATCTAATTTATGACGGCGGGAAAGAGGGTAAAATAAGGGGTTTTCCCGGCCAATAAGGGATACTTGACAGCTATGCTAGTTACGACTTACTTTGGTGTAGTAAGTCACAACTAGAGTAGGCCCATCTGAATCAATAGATCTTATGGAGCAGATGACTTGCTAAATCCCCTCTGTTTTAGTGTGTCTACTCTAATGCAACTTACTACACTAAGCAACTGGATTTCTGACAGTAAGCTAATGAGACTTAATAGCCCGTTTCACTGAAAGCCACTAATCAAATACAGTGGAACCCCAACATACAAATGGCTCGACTTACAAAAAATTCAAGATACAAACAGAAATCCTAGTTAAAAAAATCAACATAAAACATTTTAATAAGAAAAATTTGACATACAAAAAATAGTGACATCTAGTGGCCTCTGTTATAGAAAGAAGCCCCGTTCTAACTGCGCTTTTTCCTATGATTTCTGTTGCCTCTCCACAATGCGATTTGTTCCGGCCACATGGGAGCCGCATGGCAGCATCTTGGGGAAGAAGGGGTGGAACTTGGTGTGTGATTGACATGTCTTCTTGCTGGAAGGTCATTGGGGGTAAGCCGTATGGAGGAGGGTCAAAGGGAGGATCCTGATGGGAGGAGTTTTGTCCGGGAGGAAGACACCCTCCCACATTCATTCAGTCTCTTTTGGGAAGCCTGCTGGCAAACAGCCAAAATGTAGTCTTTTGGAAAGAAGGGGGCGGCCAGCTCCCCCCCCCCCAGATTGCTTTATCTATCTGCTTCTGATCTTTTATGTGACTGTATTTGGAACCTTGCTGTGCTTTTAATACAATTATGAAAATGCTTGAAGAGACTTCGAGTGATTTCTTTGCTCGACGCTACCTGATTTACCTAATGGAGAAGCCTGAATTGAGAGGGCCAGATCTAGGCCAGAGGGCCAGATCTGGTACACTCTCGCAATCCCATTGCCAGGAAGCTGGAAAAGCTTGGCCTGGATGTAAGAGGATTGTTACAGCCTCTTTTGGTAATGCAATGTGTTTTTGACATACAGTACAGTACAAATAACCTTGTGGAATGTAAAAGATTCGTATGTAGAGGTTTTACTGTAATTCTCTTTTATTTCAGTCACGAATATTGTATGTAGTATGGTACAAAGTCATGCATACTCTGGAACAAGAAATAACACTCTTTAATTAATGACATCTGCTGCACCTGGTGATGTCACTATCATTGTGTAGGAAGAGCTATGCAGCAGGATACTGGTCAATATAACTAAAAAACAGAGACCAAAATCCTATTAATGTTTATAACACAGTTGACATACATTTTGGTTGCAATTTATTCCAATTGTATTATGTTGGCCTGCATAAATGAATCTTAGCTGCAAAATGTTTACAAATGTATCTTTTGTCTCTTATCCTTTCCTATTTCCTTTAAGTAAAATCTAAATTGCTTGTTGCCTCAAAATAAGTGGTATATCAGAAAATAAATACATTATATTATAAAGATCTGTTCTTATTAGTTACAGCAACCCAGCCCATTTCTCTACTTGATGAAGAGCAGTGTTACCTCACCCAAATTAAGCAGTCAGAGGCCCTAGTAGACCCTTGTGGAAAACACCTCCTTTACACTTTAGTCTGAATTTAAGACATGTTGCTACCTGAGGCAGAAGAGCAAAAGATGCTCTTCTTGTGTCAAGGTATTATCCAAAGCATCCTGTAGATTTCATCTGCTCATCCTTTAAATTGGCTTTTTAAAAAATTAAGGTTTCAAATTGATAATTGAGTGGCTGCAAAGCAGTCATTTCACCTAATGAACTCATTTTCCCCTGCAGTGTAGCTCTCTATAGACTTTGCTACACGATGTGTCCCTCCTCTGAACTTTTGGGCCTTCATTTACTCTTCACACTCTAAATGTTCACTCTTGCCGGCGACTCCCCTTTCTAGTCAGATTGTGTGTATTTATAGGCAGACACCCCCTGCTCCTACTTTGAAACACACGCACACACGCACACGATACCCAGTGTGCTGTAGAGGGTAGTGATAGACCAGGATTCAGGGACTTGAGTTCAATTTTCCATTCAACTGTGGAAACTCACTAGGAGTGTGGAACTGGCAAAACTACTTAAATACCACATGTACCTTGAAAGCCCTGTTAGTCACTGTAAGCCGGTTCCAACATGAAGACATATAACAGGATCTCACCCATGCTTATCAAATAGGGGTGACTGGGTGGCCCTTTCACAAAAGGACAAAATGGGATACTGACTAGCATGAAATTACATATTATAACATGAGAAAATAGAAATTATTTTTAAAATTCAACAAATGCAGTTCCTCTCACTCAAGTGGAGAGGACAGGGATAAGGTGATTTGTGTCCAAGTGCTTACTGTGGATGGGCCATTTAAAGATTTGTGAATGCTCATAATGAGAGTGAGAAGAAATTACAACTCAGCCCCCCAACATATAGAAGTTCTATTTCCTTGGCTTGTTATCCGCTGGTCTAAAAATATTCAATAAAAAAATCCCTGGAAAATCTCTCTCTCTCTCTCTCTCTCTCTATCCCTTACAGTTTTCTTTCAGTTGCAGCGCAAGCATTGCAAAGGTGTAGGTTGTTATTTTCACAATAAAGGAGTTAGGAACAGGTAAAAAAAAAAACTGAATAGCTCTTCTTCTCTAGAAGCCCTTAAAATGAAGGACTCTCTATTAGAACTGAAAAGCAAAGTTTAGATATCAAAAACTATTGTTTGTATTTTCTGCAAATGATTCCTTAGAAGGAGCCAAACAAGACACTGATGTTGAGTTAATGTTTAGTAACTAATGATTTTTGCTCTTTTATGTTTTGTAATTTGTTCTGTTTCTGTTTTTCTCCTAAAGAAAAAGCAAAGGATGAAGATGAGCTCCCCATCTCTCAAAATGCAGCTGGAAATGTTGACTGCCAAAGCATGCTAAAAGTGGTATGATACATTAGTCTGAAAATAAATCTAGTTGCTGCCTCCATTTTCAGGAAACATTAAAGGAGAAGAAAAACAAAGAAGAATTACTACTTCTAGACAGGCATCCAAAGGTGGAATACAGATTAGGTTATCCTAGCCTCCATCTACATTTGGCTGTGAACTCTACAAACCAATGTGAATAAAGCTCTTGAGACACAGGTTAAATAAATGGAATAAACAGCCTCAGTGAAGGATTTTTGAAAATCAATAGCTATTAGAAACTCAAGTTTTCACACAGCTTTCAGACATTAAAATCTTAAACACTTAAAACAAATGAAGAGTCACAATTATTTTGCTGACAGCAACTTTATTTCCAGGATTTGAGATGTACAGTGATGATGCTTTGTCAAGGATCCCATCCATCAGCCAAGATTACCTGGTAACATGCCATGCACCTTTGCACCATCTCAGAGCACCGCCACAAGTTGTTGTTCAGTCGCACAGTTGATTCCGACCCTTTGCGACCCCGTGGACCAAGGCACCCCAGGCACTCCTATCCCCCACCATTCTCTTCAGCCTGCCCAGCTTTGTGCCCATTGCATCAACAATGCCATCTAGCCATCTAATTCTCTGCTGCCCCCTTCTTTTACCTTTGACCTTTTTCAGCATCAAGGCCTTCTCAAGTGAATCCTTTCTTCTCATTTGATGTCCAAAATACTTTTTCTTCTTGTTTACTTTTTAACTGTTTATTTTTAATGTTTGCCAACCTAATACTTTCACCACTGAAAATTGCTTTCATTGTGTCCCATACAATACCAAATCTGATATCCCCTGTGTCATTCCACTTCCAATTTTCTTCCCATTTTTCTACTATTTGATCCTTACATTTTTTATCTCTAAACAGTCTAGCATTATATCTCCAATTTTTCCTAGTCTTCGTAGCATCTATGTTCATTTCCAACAATACTTTTGCATGATCAGACTCTTTAAAAATTCCTATTTCTGTATCTTCTAGGTTTCTTATCAAATTATCCGTAACAAGGATATAATCTATTCTGGAATACGTATTGTAAACTTGTGAGAAAAATGTATAGGCCTTTTCCAATCCTTTAAGTTCCCTCCATGTGTCCTTCAACCCCAAAGATTTCAACCAGTTGTTTAACACGTGCATTTTGTTTCCACCCACACATCTTGTTATATTTGTACTGTCTATATTTGATTTTATTAGATTAAAATCTCCCGCTACAATCATTTTTATTGTTTTTTCTTTTTCCAATATTCGGTACACCTTGTCTAAAAAACTATTTTGATGTTCATTTGGCACATATAGATTCACTAACGTTATTTCCTCCTCGTCTATTTTCCCCTTTACTATCAGATACCTACCTTCTGGATCTGAAATACTCTTTACCATCTCAAATCCCAAATGATCAAGGTTTCTGGGAACAGAAGTTCAAGAACATCTGGAGTGCCAAGGTTCATCATCACTGACCTAGCAGTTCCAGGAGAGCTTGTTTTAGATGCCTTTTGTCTATTCCATTTTTCCTCAAACATGGCTCTCCAGGTGTTCTTGGATTCCAATTACCCAAGTCCGTAACCAGCATAGTCAACTTTCTACTCTGACCCTTCTGATCAATGCCAGGTCAGTACAGAATAATACTCAATTTATATATGTTTTAATTAGGGATGAACATGCCAACCTGGCGTACATAACTGGAGGGGCTGCTTTCTCCCAGATAGACCTCCCAGGTAATCCCATCCAGCAGTGAAGCAGGCCAGAAAGGTGGGGAGGCAGTGTCAACATCTTCCACAAAGATTCGGTCAAGATCAGAATAATCTCTGCTCTGTCATGCCCAGGCTTGGAGTACCTCCACCTGTTTGTAGACCAGCAAGAAGTGCTGGTGTACTGCTCTCCCTGTGAGCCAACACCCTCCCTGATGGGGCTGATACACTACATCTCTGCTACACTGTTGGACATCTCCTAATATTGTACTCCTGGATAACTTTAATATCAATGGAGATAGCAGTTGCTGGGTTGGCCCTGGAATCAGCTGACACCATGACATCTATAAGAATCAGAGCGAGTAGCCTTTTTCTCCTTCTGAGGAAAGCTTGTTTTCTCTCCTTCCTTTGGTGTTGAGAGGGCCCAGCTGGTTGGGAAAAGGAGAGGGTCTAAAAGGAGATATCCCTTTATTTGGTAGCAAGGGAGGTGGAATTGAAGAAGGAGTAAGAAATGAAAGGTGATAGCAGTTAGCTATGTTCTAGAAAGCCGGTAATTGGGAGACTGGGTTAAGAAGGGGAAAGGGAATATATGTGCTCCATTGGGAAATGAACAGAGAGAAACTGCCTCCAGGGGATATGTTTGTGACTCCCTCCGTTGAGGAGAACGGAGTATGAGAAAAGCCCTGCTGGTGAACAGGGTGTGTTTTTATTTTACTTTTGCTGTGGAATGCTGATGACTAAAAGTTTGCTAATAAAAGCTGGAACTATTTGAAGATGTCGCCTCTTTGCTGGCTGTGTGTCTGGCTGGACTGAGATTTTTGGAGATTCCTGAAACGTCTGAAAGGCTAAGGTGAGGGGACAATTTATGCTTATTCTCCCATTCAGAGCCTACACCATCCATGGGCCTATCCCAGCATGTGAAGGGTCCCAAGCAGGTGATAAGCCAAACATTCAATCTATTGTTCATAACCAGGCAGGGCGGTCATGATCTGAAGGTGACAGACCTGTTGTCTTCCACACTGTCACGGTCAGATAATTATCTGCAAAAAATTGGACTTCCATTAGCAACCCTCCGAATGGTATACAGTAAAACCGCAGCTTATGGACACCTTGGGTAAAGAAAAACTCAACTTATGGAAGGAAATTATGAGGAAATCACATCTCAATTTACAGGGGGGAAATTGTATTACAGGTTTTTTGGGTGTTCCAATGCTTTGCACGGTGGTGGGAGGGTGTTTGGAGCATTTCTGCTCCGTTTTTGGAATTTTTCATTGCATTTTTGCTCCGGAAGAAGCTCTCAATGCAGCCACGAAATGCCAGAAATTCCCACCACCCCTCATCAGCTGTTTGGCAGCACTTTTCCTGAAATTACCAGGGCTGGCCACTAGATATCAATGTCAAAAATGTGAAGAATATTCATTGAAAATAAAAATATTGGCTTTTCCTGTTCCAAACTCTTTCTAAAAGGCACTTTAGATTTTTTTTGCTGTTTTTGCCACTTTAGAAAGAGTTTTCAAAATTATGTTTGTTTGGTTTTTTTGCTCTTTTCTAACTGCCAGAACTTTTTTTGGTTTTCAGTGCATTCTTATGGGAAACCGTGCTTTGCTTCACAGAAAAATCGCTATAAGGAAAACCCCTCCGAACGAATTAATTCCGTAACCTGTTGTTTTACTATACTGCCATGAGCTGGCCAGCTGATATAATAGCTCCCAAACACCTTTAAGCAATTGGTCCCGAATATAATTTGATGCACATCAAAGCACTTGCCATTTCTGATACTGTATTTACCTATTATGGTTATTTTCTGAGCCTTTTTAGCACACAAAGCTCTCCATAGCCCCAGGCCAGTATTAGTGAAGCTGCTGCTCTCCATCAAGATGGATTCAAGTGGGATTTAATCCACTTGGGGACCATCATCCTTCCCTGTGGACTTCATCACCCTGGGCGATTAGTCCTCAGGGTTGTCAGCTTAGTTAACCGCTGCCTGACAATCGATGTTGAGTCGCTGGCAATATGGTCTACTCTATTACCATAGCAAGATAACCTGACAAGACTGGTTATCAGGACCAGAAAGTGACTTGCGGAACTGGATCAGTGGTAGGTGTGTCATGCTGCGATGCGGAAGACAGATGAAAAGCGACTGCATTCTATTCTCAGGATAGTCTTAATGGCCGATCGCCATGAGGATCACCTATATTCAGGTTCAGCAGAAGAAGTTATTTTCTAGCTTACAAAAATGGCAATGCTCCTAGAATCAATATTATAAACAGTGGGATCACAGCCATGCATTAAAAGTCAAGTATTTTAAAAGAAATATTAACACTGATAGGTGGTGATTGATGTCATCCCCTTTAGTTATAATTGAAGTCTAGCAAGTTTTTAGCTTTCCTACTAGCTGATTGACCGGCCTTGCCAGGGGTATTGATTTTGTTTCCAATCGTGGGAAGGTATGTCCCTTATTATGAAATGTGCTACCCCTTCTTTTCAGTTGGGGGTGGTGGCATATGACTGGTCAACAGGCCCACTGTCATCCCCACTATCAGTCCCTGTACCCAGCCCGACATACCTTCCCTGGGCTGGTCTCACTCTTCTGCCTCCTCTGCAAGACTCCATTCTTTGACGGAGCCATGGACGCGTGAAGGAGGCGGAAGAGCGAGACCGGGCTTGGGCAGGAACGTCATGCGGTGGGGGGAACTGATGTCAGGAACCATCCACAGGCCACCCTGGCCTGGTCCAGAAGAAAGGGGGTGATGAGCGTGAACTTCCCTACTCGATGTACTTGCATGCCTCCTCAACCTCAAGGCTCCGCCAAAGAACGGAGGCTCGTGGAGGAGGCAGGAGAGTGAGACCGACCCAGGGAAGGTATTTCGGGCAGGTGTGTGTGTGCTTGCGCTCACCCCCTCTTCTCCTGGACCAGGCAGGGGTGGCACGTGGATGGGTCCCGGAGGCGGTTGTCCCCCCATTCCTGGCAAGGCACCACTTTTTGGCGCAGTCGGTGTTCGTCGGAATGTTTTGGCAGCCGTTTGTTTTTCTGTCGTGTGGCCATTGCCCCACCTCTTTCGTGAGCGCGCCGGCCTCTTGGATTGGCTGGGACGTGGCAGGCGCTGGGATGTGTAGTTGTTCCGTTTTGTTCTGTTTGTGGGGCGGAGGACCCACCTGTGGCCTCGGGATACTTGCGGCGATGGTCTCAGTTGGGCAAGGTATGTGTGCATGACACATCACGGGATAGGCTGGACGGGTGTGGAAACACATTCCACACACGTACGGCCACATCCCTTCCTTATAGGTTAAGATTAAAATATTTTTATTCCACCCTTCTCCTCAACATATCTGGAATATTTAAGTAACTTCAGAAAATTATACTGAAATTTTACATGTCTTATGAACCATATGCTATATATTTGAGGGTTAGAGTTTGTTGTTCCTCATACATACCACTAGCTAAAGAATTTGTTTCCAGTGATCTCATTCGAAGTGGCATGAGGCAAATTACCATATTTGCCAGCATATAAGACTCATCAGAGTATAAGATGCACCCTCTTATTACAAAAATAGCCCACTAGAGGCCACTATATACAGTACAAGATGTACTCCATTTTCCAGTGTATTTTTGGGGGTGGGTGGGAGTGGGTCTTAATACAGTAATTTTATTCTAGTAGGAAAACTCCCCAAGCTCTGCATGATGCAAATCACCTTGCTTTAGTTTTGTGATTTGCCATTAGAAGCACACGTATGTGCTTCATTGGCAAGTGTGATTGCCCAGGCCTGGAAGCTTTGAAGGAAATTAGTTTCTGGAGAGAGAGACTTTTCATTACCTTCTAAAAAGAAAGTATCACCTTCTAATTGTAAAGCTAGCATCTTGTCTAGTCCAGGTCTTCTCAAAAGCAAACCTCTCATTTCAGTCTATTATACATTTATTGAAGCTGATATCCAAAAATTCTTATTTTGGTATAATTTGTTGTTTTTCATTTTATTTTGAGTTCTGGGGGGAAGGGGCTGGTTTTAGATACTGACACTTGAGGAGGATCTACACTTTTGTTTTATAGTTGTTGGTTCATAAGTTTTAATGTTGTGGTAAGTAGATAGGGGAACACATGTCCAACTAAAACATAAAGCTAACTGTGATGATTATTATTCAAAACAATATACCAATACAGTAGAACCCTGTATAGTGAAAAAGCTCAGTTCCATGGAGTACTTCGTTATATGAATATTTTCATTATGTGAATCACTATTGGCGATACCCTGCATAATGGAAAAAGTTCATAATGCATATAATGAATTTTGTTTCATTATGTAGGGTATTGCCAATAGCTTAAAAACACGTTATACCAATTTTTCATTATATGAAGCGTTCATTATGCGAGGTACCACTGTAGTTACTCTCTACATTCATATGCGTGGAGTGGCAGTAGACTAGAGCATTTGCTATCTGATAAACTGATAAAGAGCTTGAAATCCTGTTGCTTAGCACAGTACGTTGTTCTAAAGTAGGCCCAGGGAATCAATGGGGATTTAGTAGCCAACTTTTCCACAAGTTCCACTTATTCCACTAGTCTATTTTAGTTGTGATTTACTATGCTGAAGTAGGCTGCAAAATATAATGCACATACAAAAAAAACCTCTCACCTTCCCCAGTGTTCCTTCCCATAAGATGTGTTTCCCTCGCTAAAGAAGTTGATAGCTCTAGTCTAGACTCAGGGGAAGGGGTACCTGCTTTTAATAAAGTTGTCATCTAATAAAGGTCGGCATTTATTTGCAGGAATGCCTGCTGGGAGAGTTCAGATCAGGGTCACAAAGTCACACAAGCATGATTCGACATAGGCCTCTGTTTTTATATCTGGAGGTGTCTTCTTGATGTAGGATGCTATACTAGAGGAGTTCCTTGAACTCTCTATGCTCAAGCCCAAGACTACTCCAGAACATGTATGGATGTTGGCAATAGTCCTTTGGAAACCTACTGAAAAAAATGAGTGTAGGTGGAATATTGCAGTGAAAAAATACCCTATAAATATTAGGGTATTGAATGTTGCATTCAATATCAGATAAAAATTAAATGAGCATTCTTCCATAATCTTCACATCTTCCACTATTACTTTTACCCTATTGTTTGCTGTGAAAACACACTCAACTGCATTCCATTTTGTAATTTATATATATATATATATATATATATATATATATATATATATATATATATATATATATATATATATATATATATATATATATATATATATATATATATATAATGAGCATCACACTTTTTTGCACTAGCATTCAGCTTGTGCATGTCTTACAGGTGCTCTTGCTAATACTCTGAACAACTGAACCATTAAAAAAGGAAGAGAAAAATAGTTTAGCAAAATAGACATAAGTCAAGCAATTTACATTATTTTCAGTTATTCTCATTGTTTCATTTCCCTTAAGCCTCCCCACTCCTGTCATACACACCCACTTACTGCTTTGATAGAACAGTCATAACATGACACAGTTCTGCACTTCATGATTTCAACACTCCTTGGCATCTAGTTATCTATAGATTTATGAAAAATATCCCCGATATCATATGTGCAATTTCTGATAACAAAGGGTTAGGAAAATAGAACAAATCAATTAAGCACTATAAATGAGCTTACATGTTTTGGAGATAGCAACAAGTTGGTCAGAACAAGCAAAACAAAGAGAAATTTAAGTGTCTGCTTTTATCTATTAGAAAGGCAATTTTTATTCCCTGAAAACATGTTTGCTCTAGATTTGGTGTTCATCAGGCATATGAAAATATTATTTATTTCTAGCAACAAAAAGCTAAGTATCCCTGTGTTTTGAGTCTGGAAATCTGATGGATCCTTCAAAGCATACCTTATACATGGTTAAAAACAAGAAAATGAAAAGACCCGAACCTTAGCTGATGTGCCTTGGACAGAATCAAATTAGTTTTGTGCAATGAAAGGCTTCTAACACTGGAAAGATGAAAAATGCAATTTTTACATATTTCTCCTGTTCCCTCCTGCAGCTCCCGCCTCTCAAAACAGCTTCTCTGAAGAATTGGGAGGAGAGTGGCAGTTTGCAAGGGGGAAGTGAAACAACTGAAAATCATGTCTCAGGTCATTCCACAAAGAGAAACTTGTTAATTTCACCAGAAAAAAATTCTTAGGCTGACACAGTTAATTTTTCCTTAATCTTTCATAACAATCTTTTAATTTGGTGGAGTAAATTTAAGAAACACTAGCTGGACTGCAGGCAAAGGATGAGTCATTTGTCTACTCTGAAAGTGCTTTTTAGGGCATGAAGACAACTTTTAATAGATATACACTATTCTATGCTGTTGACAAGCAAAGCATGCTAAATTCAAATTAGGAGTAAAAGTTTAAAAATTAAGCTGTCATATCAGTGTAACATGTTTAATCTTACAAGTATCACTATTTTAAGCTTATGTGCTGGTTTAAACTTATTTCAGAAACAATATATTTACTACAAAATGGGCATGCTTCAAAATTGTAAGCAATTTAATTTCCCCAAAAGTCAACCTCAGTAATAGATTTTTTTAAAAGGACACATCTATTGATGCAAACCCATATACCAAGGGACTGGATCTAGAATTTTCTTGTAGATGGAATAGATTTTTCTGCCTCTAAAGGGCTTCTGATATAATCAAACAATCCTGCCAGAATAGATGTGCAATGCTTCTCTTTCCCCTATACTCTCCGAAAATCTGCTCTGGATGGTGGAGGAGTCTCTAAAACAGTAACGGAAGATGGCACTTGGGTTTGCAGGAAGAAATTGGCAAATGCAACTTCATTTGAACTCCAGAAAGAAAGAAGCACGAATGGGCTAAGTCTACCTAGGAAAGAAACATTACTAAACTAACACTAATAAAAAGCCAATTCATGGACACCCCCAATTTAATAAAGAGTATTAAACAACTATGTCTGGAATATATTTCATTCTAATGCTCACTGATATTTTTAAAGTTTGACATTTTATTTTAGTGAAAAGGTAATTACAGTTGTTTTTATAAAAAATAAAAAAGACAACATAAAAGTTGGTTCAGATTTGAAATGGTTGAAAATTCAAATTAACATTTCTACAGAACTGTAATTAACAGGACCCCTTTTCTGTCTGAAAAAGGTTGCTCTTTGAAATAAATGCAGATAATATCGCAAGACAAAATTCTGAAGTTCTTATACTTTACAGAACAAAGATTTGCCAGTATCCAAAAAGAAATATTTGCTATTCTATGCAGTAACTTCTGTTTAGAACATTAGGTACTACTGCAAATGCAATTTTAATTATACATTTGTTACATTTCTCAATAATAACTGATTGGAGACTTGCCCATTTTGACCCCAAAACTGCTGGATTTGTATTGTTTTCCTGCAGCATGCATGGCATTCCTTCATTTTCTTAACCTTCAGTTTAAAAAAGTTACTTCATTTAAATATCCTATTTTTCATCTGCTTCCCAGAAGTGCATCTTTATCAAGGGGGCACCTATGATAAAGATACTAGCACCATTCATGGACACTCTTGTACTGTAACAGAAAGCAATCCAAATAGGTTATCAACTGCATTGACCTTACTACACTTTGGACTGGTGGTATGTGAAAAGTTTAGCAATAATCTAGAGAAGTCTACTATGAATAATTTGAATCATGTTTAATCTAAGTAAAAGGTTGAAGAACGATAATGGTATTCAAACTGGGTCCATGCTATATCTGGATACTGGGATAGCCATGTGAGTCAAACCATTATTAGTACTATTATTTAGTTTCAGTCTGGTGAGTAAAGAGACTTATAAAAGATTCCTGTTTCCAAAGATATTATTGGGATCCACAAACTCCTTGACAGACTTCAGCATCCCAAAGCCAACGTCAGACACACACTCTTTGAGCCACTGTTTCCGCAATTTTCCCACTGGAAAGAAAGGAAAAAAAGGTCTTTAATATTCACTATAATAAGAGGCAATCAATCTTGTGACCATGAATGAACAAACACTGGGTGATAAATGCTTTTATTCAAAAATGAGAAATGTTTTGCTTTATTTGATTTATTGAGCCCACCAGACTATCAAGCTCATTAAGCTCTGTGTACTCCCAGAGGAAGCCTGTGTTCCACTCTGCCTACCCTCTTTACAAAGGATGAAATTTAGATAAAGTTTAAACTGAGATGATGTGTCATGTGAGAAATAACTGGACTGGGATGGCATGTATTTCAGTCTATCGCAACGTTGTACACAAGGATACTGCAAGAGTAAAACGACACTACAAGCAACTTTCTCTATTGTAAGTAGGATTTTATGTAACATGTTGAGTTTTAGTCACAGAATACACAAACTCGACTCAACTGCAAAAAGTTCCAACTGAAAGAGCTCAGGCTAATAAGCACTTTTCAAAGGTCAATTATAAAGATTAAGTTGCAACTCCATACCACATCTGCAAACCCCCTTGAACTCAATTGGAGCTTTTTGTAAACATTTCTAGGATTATTTTGTTAGCTAGATTTATACCCAAGATGATCCTAGATGTATTGCCTTTACATAACTGACTATTTAACTACAGATATGAATGTAAACTTGGTTTTCCAATAGTTTTTGTAAACAACTGAACAGTTGTTTAAACAACTAACAGTTCTGTCATTTAATAGCTTAATTATCCCAACATTTAATTCTTAGATGAATAAGTCAAGGCAGATATCTTCTGTATCTGAACTTTAAACCTAAGACACAATCTTTTGTTTGGGCTGATGTGCCTCTTGAAAGTATTTCCAGGCATATTCCATCTTGCATGCTTTTATCAGGGCAGCTAATGATTAATGAATGATAGGGACACCAACAGAGAGCAAAATATTTTTGTTTCTTTCCTCTGAGGAATACAACCACACTGGAGACTAACTGAACAGAAAGCAAAATTGAACAGCAAAAGGTGGAAGTTCAGGAAAGCCAGGTAATGTATTGTCAGTACTAAATGCAATGGTAATAAATAGCCTGTTTCCCCCCTATATTATGCTTGCTGTTCTTTCAAGAATTCAACAATGCATGCTTATTTATGGGAAAAATGCATTTTATGTAATCATATTCCCATTCTTGGATCTATCTGGCGAACTCAACGTATATACTCCAGGGAAAAGGAGAGATCTCTCTACTCCAGCTAGAGCTAAAGAGACAATGAATAGTCTGTGCTATTATCCACCATTACCCGTAATTTTGTTTCAGTGATCGTATCCTGTGGTTATAGATGTAAGCATCTAAAAAAGTCTGAAAACAACTGGTCCAACAAGATGGAGCACATTAAAGCCACAGCAGGATGTCCGACAGCTAGCATGCCTGTTTTTCCCCCACCTCCAGGAATAATGCAATGCCACAAGGGACTGAACTGATGTCTGAGCAGCCACCAAAGAGCCACTGCATTTTTAATGAAGTCGCTCACCAAGTGCTTGGAAAACAGAAGGTGCTTGGAGTGCATCATTAGTTCTGTCAGAGTGATAATTTACACATCTATCTTGTCACTTTTCCCATGCTTTATACTTTTACAATAATAAATCTAACATACATTTGATTAGTGAACTAGAAAGATAAAAAGCTGTACAGCAGAGACTCATAGTCCTTTATGAACATATTTGATTTTTTAAAAAAAGTTAACCCATTTGTAGCATAAAGGTGCAAGTTTCTATTTGGCAGAAACAATGTGTGCATGGGCACACAGGCTAAATGGACTGAGTAAGTTACTGCACCCATGTCTAATTGAGAGTTCACTAGAAAAGGGGTAACACAATCTTATTTTCCTGGCAAAGCAAATGTATAAACCCGCCATCAAGCATCAAAAGATCTATTATTTGATTGCACAAACCCACGATTTGACAGACAGTAAATATCCACCACCACAAAAAATGTGCAATATGATACAACTGTTTCCTTTAAAATATGATATGCAACGATTGTTTTCAGAAAAGTTTACCTGTTAAAACTGGTCACTGAATGAAAAACCAACGTATGTCAAAGGGCTCATACTAGGGAACTGGTAATGACCAAAGGTTTATAATTAAGATGTTTACCATATATGGAACAAGAAGAACCAGGTGTTCAGGCAGGGTTCAGAAAAGGAATACGCACTAGAGATCATATTGCAAACATACATTGGCTACTGGACTGTACTAAGGAATTTCAAAAGAAAATCAGCAGGCAAACCTCTACTTCATAACTTCATGATCCATAACTTGGAGCAGGCATTAGAAATATTTTATTTGCACTCTTTAAATGTCCCCTCCACCTCCAGTCCTGTTTTGAATTTTAAGGCTCCCTCCTTGAGACATGAGGAGAGAAGAGTCTTTAAAAGATAAAAATTGCCACTGGACTGCTGCTGGTGGGACTGGAACTGCTGGTGCTGATCTGGTCATGTTTCCTGGGTGATGCCCAAGAAGCTTTCCAGTAACCTCTCTCCTAGGTAGTACTGTGGTAGGAAATGAGACCTAGATTGTTGATTCTGTGTTAGGCCTTGCTCTAGGTGAGTGAAATATAGGTGTCCGAAGGTGTGTATCTGAAGACTGAAACTCCCAGAATTCTGCCAAGAGAATATTTTTTTAAAAATTCTGGGATAATACAGAACTCTGAATGGCATATCCCTACTTGAAATGTTTACTGATGAATGTGAAAGGAGTGAGTAAAAATGCAGTATTACAATTGAACAATGAAGAGGCAAAAATTATTAGCGTATAAGAAGTACAGAATTTTAACCCCAACAGTGAAAACAATCAAAATGATTAAAATATTTTTTTAATTTCAATTCAGTCATCAATACAAACAGAAACTATTGCAATCAAAGAAACCAGAAAAATACCTTTGAAGTGGTAACCATGTTAGTCTATGGAAGTAATAAGAATGTATTGTTGGAGACCCAAAACTGAGATCATCTATACTACAGTATTCTTGATTACTATATACAGCTACACAAGTGAAGAAAGCTGATGGGGAGAAACCATTATTGGGAGCTTCTCTCCTAGGAAGAGAAATGCAGTGTGAGTGTATGGGGGGAGCTTGACAGATACCATGGGCAGCCAGACAGAAAAATGAGCAGGTTCTAGAGCAGTGATGGGCAGTCTTGGCCCTCCAGCTGTTCTTGATCTTCAATTCCCAGAAACCCTGACCAGCTGGTGTGTTGACTTGGGCTTCTGGGAATTGAAGTCCAAGAACAGCTGGAGGGCCAAGACTGTCCATCTCTGATCTAGAGTCTAGACCAGGGTTTTTGAACCTTTTGAAGTCATGCTCCCTCAGACAGTTGGTGGGCCCGACTGGTGGTTCAGCCGCCACCATTGCCACCACGGGAATCGGCCATGGACTCATTTATGGCTGTTGTAAATGCATTTACAACAGCCATAAACAAGTCCATGGCTGCCCTAAATGCATTTAAAACAGCCATAAATGAGTCTGTGGCTGATTTCGGTGGTGGTGGCTGGAACGAGGGCGTGGACTGGTTGATTCGACTCCATAGGTCGGATCTGGCCCATGTGCCATAGGTTGAGAACCCCTGGTCTATACCCATGGTTCTGAACATGGGGCACAAGCCCCAGAGGGGGGCAATTTGATTTTTTAAGGGGGCAATTTGAGAATGAGTTATTAACAGTGTTGGTTTTTTTTTCATTTCTTATGGTTCTAGTGAAATATTATAAATATATATTGTGACATCCACATTTTAAAAATTAAAGTCAAATTGTAGGTGGGGCATGGCCAAAAAAAAAGTTGGGAACCACTGGTCTAGACCAAATCAAGTCTGAAATCTCAGTAGCAGCTGAAATAGCTGAAGTGACACTACCCTACATACAGTATTATGAAAAGACAGAAAATAATGAAGAAAAAAGAAAATAATGTTTAAAAGTTGACGGCAGTAGGAAAAGAAGAAGGCCAAACATAAAATAAATTAAATAAAGGAAACCAGTTTTAAATTTAATTTGCAAGACCTGAGCAGGTTGTTAATTACAGGCGCTTATGAAAGTCATTAATTCAGAAATAACTTTTGGTCAAACAAGTTACTTAAACCAATGGAAAGTAAAAATAAAAAGAAAGAACTATAAATGCATATTGTTAGATGGAGTTGCCTATAGTTTCTCAAGATTTGTTTTCATAGCAGCTGTCTGCTCCTCTGAAAGAAAGCCATTTACAATAAATACTCACTGCTCACACAAATTGTAACTATTTAGGTTTCTAGAACAATCTCTGCTGCTATACTGTCCAGCTTATTTCCTTAGGAACAATAAGCACAGCGAAGACTGAGTTAAACAGGTTTTATATTCCTTACAGCCTGAAGTCCCAGACTACATCTGTTTTGCTTGATACACAAAACCACAGTTAAAATAGCTCCATTTATCACAACATGATTGTACACAGACAAACCAGGCTGTCTGTTTCCAGATAGAGAAAGCAACTGTTATTAATCACAATTATAGGGCAAACACTGAAGAGGAATTGCATCAATATTCTCCCTTCCCCACACAGGAAGTAAAAAAAGCGATGTTGAGAATGTCATGGCAAGGCCTGAAGGTCAGTAAATAGAGATACTACCAACTTAATTCCAAACAGTAAGTACTAGCCTAGGAAGAACATTAAAATGCACAGCAGGAATTCAGCACAATGATAGGGTTGCAGCAGAAAAATCATTGGCAAAATAAATGAAAAATTAAACACTTGTTTTGCAAGTTATGGCACTAACCTGTGGATCAAACCACACTCCTAGTCTTATAGAAGAAGGTGGGGAGAGCATAATACCTTGCAACATTGTGGGAAAGTTCACATACTCTCCCATGTAAAAGTAATTTCAAATTCATTTGTTACATTTCTACTCAGCTCTACCTCTAGGTTCAGGGCAAGTAACAGGAACAGGTTAATACATCTTGGAAGCAGGACTATTCGTAAACCTGTCTCCAGTTGTTAAAAGTTTATTGACTTAATTTAGCCTTTCCCAGCTTGGTGCCCTCCAAAGGAGCCAATTTACAGCAAAGACCGTCCCTTGGCAGTCCTGCAGGAAGGCAGAACTTATTGTCTGCTGGGCTTTTTGCACGCTGGTCTCACTGCACTTCAGAGAGAGCCATGTCAGATGTATGGCAAGGTCAGCCATGCAAACCTAGCCAACAATACCAACATGCATAAGAGAAATGTAGATGTACTTAATCCAGTCAAAGAGATGGGGAACAGGAAGGATGTAGGTTTTAGCTGATTACAGTCATGGTGATGGCGTATGGGAAAGGGGGCAGGCTAGAATCAGTTAATATTCTAACTAGTACTTCCAACTGTACTCAGAGAGCTAGTTACTGTACTCCTGAAGCATCATGTGTGTATGCCAATGTTAGCAGTCTTTTCATGCCTTCGCAGAGTTCTTATTTTCTCATAACATTCATTCACCCATTTCTCTCCCCCCACTTAAAATATTTCTTGTATCAAACCAGTCACCCCTAGCAGCCATGGCCAGCAATGGTTAGGGCAATGGGCATGGTAATCCAATATGTCTAGAAGGCACCAGCTGTTCTTTAGACACATAATTCGCTTAAAATACAATCTTTCACTCTCTCTCATCATTCTATCACACTCGTAACAAGACCAAAAACAGAAGCAAAAATGGGGCATATAAAAACAAGACCACAAGTGGTTTTTAAAAGTTTGGGATTACTGGGAAAGTTTCTTCCTAGATGCATTCTTAAATGCACCGACTTAAGTATAGGTTAGAATTGGGATTTATTTTATGCAACTGAAGTACCACAAATTTTACATTATGCAAAAGAGCAACATTACAATTTTGGAAACAATGGCGAGAATCCTGTTGGGGATTCACAGCAGTATAAATGTAATAGCATAAACCACAGTGCCAAATTCTTCCTGATTAACAAGCTGCTCCTTACATTCCTGGTTAGGCACCAAGTTGTATGACTAGCATGCCACCAGAATGGTGAACATCTGCTGATCAATTAGCAGCAGTTTTGTGGTGGGGGTTAAGCAACTACGCTTACATAAAATCCCCAACAGGATTCTGGCCAAAATAGCTGTGATGGCAGGTTCCATAATCTAGGTGGCAATTATTTTCCCCTGCGAACAAGTAATTACTTCTCATGTCATTGTATTTAATGCCTGCAGGATAGATTGTTAAGTGATTTAGGTATCTGGCTGTTCAGCCAAAGGCTGAGAGTTTGATTTTGTAGTGTCCATTCTGTGAGAAGAGCCAGCTAGTGTGGGTTTGGGCAAGCTGCACAAGGCACCTCCAGAAGAAGAGAATGGTAAAAAACTTCTGTGCATCCTATACCTGAAAAACCCTGCAAAGTGTCACCATAAGTCAGAACTGACGTGAAGGCATACCAACACCACCACTACTGCCAGTACCCACCACCACCAAACTTTGACATGTTACAGTACTGTAAGTACAGCTGGTAGTGCAGCAATACTAATTTTGAGGGAATAGTATTGTATGTTAAACAGTAACAAGGGTGGATGCAGTACACTCAAGTAAGTAAAAGGGTAACCAGAAACAATACCTCCATGATGATGTGATAAGCTTCCTCCATTAGCAAGGATTTCTTCTCTAGCTGCCATCTGAAGAAAAGAAACCATTAAATTATTCACTAAACTCAATCTGACTGAACCAGAAAGAATACTGCCAATATTCAATTCACCTAAGCTAGGAGGGGTTCCCTTTTTTGCGTCGTGGGCTGGACCACGCTCCCAGACAGCTGAGCGGGCCGGTCACGTGGTTCCACCTGCCATCAACGCTGTCATAAAACGCATCCACGGCTGTCATAAACGTGTTTACGACAGCCATGGGTGCATTTACAGCAGCATTTATCACAGCCACGGGAGCGTTTGAACATGCTTGGGCACCTTTTATGGCTGTCGTAAACGCCTCTGCTTCCAGCAGTGGTGACGGCGGCGGCGGGACATAGGTTGGCTAACCCTGACTTAAGCAGTACGGTACTACATAAATAACATAAACCAGATTTATTTATATATTTTACTCCACCTACAATTTCTAAAAGATTGCACCTCATCCTCTTGTTCAAAGGGATACATTTGCATTATATATTTTATGTTGGATGCAAATGAAAGAGCTGTAACCCCTTTCAACGGTAGTGAAATGGCACCTTGTAGTCCAGGCTTTCTCAACCTTTTCAGAGTGAGGGCTGGATCACTCCCCTCAGAATGGCTGCGTGGGCTGGTCACATATTTCTACGCGGGTTCTTGTGCAAAACGCACGTTTTCGGTGAGATCTCATGTAATTTCTGCGAGATCTCGCTGAAATCTCGCATTTTGCCAGTTTATGGTGCTTCCAGGCAGTGGTGAGAACGAGAAGGACATCAGGGGCCGGATGAAAAGGCTTTGGGTCTGGCCTGTGGGCCGTAGGTTGAGAATGCCTGTTCTAGTCTCTCAGATCAGAATATCTACATATGAGAAGTTTTACCTACTCTAAGAAACCAAAACATATTTACTGACAGAAGCTGGTTCAGTTCATAATGGGCCTAGCGCCCAAAACCTGTTGACCGAACAGACCGTTGTTGCCAATCAGCAGTTCTCATGCTGATATTTCACATACTTTCCCCACAAGAATGTCATGCTGTGAATTGTCCTTCTCAGTCATATGCACCAAAAATAATTTTTGCTGACAAAAGATTGAAAAAAAGAGAATGAAGTCAAGAGGAGGAGAAACCACTTAGTCCCTGTAATAAAACCACCATGTAAATATGAAAGCAAACATTCTACAGGCAAATTTCTTCTACTTCAGGTGCCGTATCTGTTCTGGATATTGGCTATCCTCATGGCGATAGTCTTCCTGTTCTTAACTTCTCGGAACAGTTATTCCAAGAACATTCCACACCACAAAATAATAATGCTAGAAAACAATTTGAGATATGCAGGCGATGCCACCCTAATGGCAGAAAGTGAGGAAGACCTAAATAATCTCTTGATTGGGTTGAAAGAGGAGAGTGCAAAAGCTGGCTTGAGACTCAATATCAAGAAAACCAAGATAATGGCAACAGGCCGCACCAGTTCCTGGAAAATAGATGGGGAAGAAGTAGAAGCAGTGACAGATTTTACATTCTTAGGATCAAAGATCACTGCAGATGGTGACTGCAGCCATGAAATAAAAAGACAACTGATTCTTGGGAGACAAGCTATGAGAAACCTGGGGAACATAATGAAAAGTAGAGACATCACCTTGAAAACAAAAATTTGTATAGTCAAAGCAATGGTATTCCCAGTGGTAATGTATGGGTATGAGAGCTGGACCATTAGGAAACCTGAGAATAGATGCCTTTGAGATGTGGTGTTGTTGGAGGAGAGTTTTGAGAGTCCCCTGGACAGCGAGGAGAACAAATACAGTAGGTCAATCTTAGAAGAAATTAACCCTGACTGCTCATTGGAAGGTCAACTAGTAAAGACGAAGATGAAGTACTTTGGACATCAAATGAGAAGAGAGGATTCACTTGAGAAGGCCTTGATGCTGGGAAAGGTGGAGGGCAAAAGAAGAATGGGGTGGCCAAAGATGAGATGGCTAGATGTTATTACAGACGCAATGGGCACAGAGCTGGGCAGGCTGAGAAGGATGGTGCCTGGAGGGCAATGGTCCATAGGGTTGCAAAGGGTCGGAATCGACTGTGCAACTGAACAACAACAGGAAATATTCTACTAATTCCTCTTCCCTTAAAATATTTTCTACCAAAAGAATGTGAGCATAAGGGACAATCCCATTGTGTAAATAGAAATCTGTTCACCCAGCAATAGATTTCACTTAAACATTTAAAACGCCCCAATTACATATAACTAATTTACTAAAGCAAGTAGTTGCATCATCAGCTCAAAACATGAATCACTGATATTATTGCTCAAGTAGCATTTGTGCCAAACAGTGTGCTATCAAAATATTGCCAAGCTTTGTTATATTTGATATCTTACATGTACTAATAGACATAAAATTACCTCTATTTCTTCATAAATCCGAATAGGGTCACTTATTCCTCTGTAATTGAAGCCCAGATAGAAATAGACACATGCACCAGCATCGTATGTTTGTGTTACCCTGTTTTGTATTTTTTTGGGGGGAAATCAAGTTAGATCATGTGCCACAATATGAGCATATGAAAACATGCAATGTACAATTATAAAACTCTGTATGTAAAACCTGATCCAAGGTATATGTTTAAAGTCTAACCATATACTCAAGAAGTATGACTAAATGGAAAATATGCAAGAGGTCTTCTGGGTGATAAAAAGCAAAGACTATTAGCAGACACTAACTGAGCCACACAGGGAGAACTTGTAGCATTCCAGATGTTATGGAACTGCAACTCCCATCATTCCTTAACACTGGCTATGTTGGCCTTGGATTGACAGGAGTTGATGTCCACTAACATGAAAAGTACCAAGGATTCTCCACAACTGATAGGAATTTTAAGACACCAATAAACTGTGGAAAAGTAAACAAAAAAGTAAAATTTGTTTCATCAATGACATGTCAAGGCAACCCATAGTTCAACATGCTGAACATGCCTCATATGACTCCTTAGCCACCCACTTTCACATCCAGCTGAACACAGCTGTCTACAGATTCAGTCAGATTCAGACATAAAAATCGCTTAGTGCAGATGACACTACAAATTGCATTTTACCAAAAACAGAAGTGAAAAGATTCTAAATTCCCAAATGTCTTCAGGTTGTATAGCAGGATAGCTTTCCCCCCAAAAAAATCTTGAGTGACCTTTCTGTTTTGAGAAATGGGTCGGTACAGCCCATGAGGCTCCAGGTGATGGGGGAAAGAGGGGTAAATGTGGTTTCTGCAACCTTGCAATTTCCCACTCCCCTCCTCTTCTTTGTTGCAGGAGCGGGCAACTTTTAGGCTCTGTGACTGCACTTAGTTTGTATGTGCATGTGCAAGCAAGCACGCACGCACGTACGCACGCACGCACACACACACACACACCTTTTTCATATTTCAGCACACAGGTGAGACAGGGACAGAGCTGTTTTAAGAAGGGTTACAAAGCATATCATGAAGGGTCACTTCAATTGGGATCAAGCCCTGTGGCCCAAGCATCTCCCATAAAAGGAAATGTAATATTGTTTCTCTTCTAAACTGAAACTGATTAAAACTGAGAAGACAGAATTGTTTGCATGGCTGTACTAAATATAAATCATTTTGAGTATCTGCACAACTTAATACAAGTTATAATGCCTTACCGACAAGTTGCAAGAGGTGGAAATTGAACACCTTTCTCTTTGCATTCTCTTCCTATTCTTTCCTTTACATTCCTGCAGAGATCTAAAACTCTGAGAGAAAAAAGATAATGTGAAATTTTTTTAAAAGGATTTTTAACATGCCTAAGTTTTCTGTAAAGTCCATCCATTAGAACTGTTCATGATTTATACTGCCTTTAAGGACAGGTTTGTTTTTATTTATAAATCATGCTAAATTAATGCTTAAATTGATTTCATTAAAATAAAAAAGTTGTTTATTTTTCTAAGAACTTCTATACAGTAATTCATTCTTATTAGTTATAAACGTACATGAAAGGGACACGAAAGGAGCCTTGTTTGGGCATCCCCTGAGCAGAGTTTCTACAGCAAAAATCCTTTCAACCCAGAGTAATTTCTGACATGAAATTTATTATTTATTATAAACTTACAAGTGTTAAAGAGCTCGAGTTTAGTCAGTTTTATTTGTTTGCAGTCTATTGTTGAGACTGCCATAATTGAGAGCTGAGTTTAGTGGAATTTGAAAGGGAATGTTGTTCTAATACATAAAGAGGAAATGAAATAGGTGGATAAAGGAATTTACAATGCATGCAAGTCAGGTAGTAGTATCTCCAGGAGAAGAAAACGATCTTGAGCAAATTGCTGGTTTAGTCTGCCTCTTTCTCCCATTTGCTTTCTACAGTACTGCTGGCTGCTTTGGAAGCCAGAAGTTTGGAGTTCAGTTCCCCACTGTTCCTCCCAGAAGCAAAGCCACCTTGTGTAGCTTTCAGCAAGTTGCTCAGCCCCTGAGCATTTTCACAAGAAGGGAATAAGAAAACATTTCTGGACACTATGCAACTAAGAAACCTTGGAACGGTTACTGTAAGTCAGAATTTATATAATGGCACACAGTTATTATTTTCTTAAAATTATTTCCACTATGGCTCTGTCCTTTTTATCACAGAGTTTGCTTCTAAAGACAAATTTGTCATTCAGCTTCTTTTATTGTCTACATACTAAAGTAACCAACAGATCTATTATATTTGGCAGTGTATAAAATGCATTGGATTATAAGATGCACCCCGTTACTGTATTACCAAAATACCCCACTATATACAGTACAAGACTCACTCCATTTTTCCAGTGCATTTTAAGGGGGGAAACGTGGGTCTTAATACACCAGCACATAGGGTATATCACTTAGTATTAATTGCTAGAAGTTTGTGACTGGCAGACAGTGGGTTAGTAGTACAATAGAATTATCTATAAGCAAGGCCCTCCACATTCACTGTTCAAAACATACTGGGGTATACTGCACCTGTAGATGGAAGTTTAATTTAGGAGAAACCTTTTAATTCTTTGATCCAACCTTGGCATAAGATCCAAAATGGATCTGATATCTAATACTAATTTGAATGCTAATCTGTAATGTTTTTCTTCTTCTTCCGTGTCTAGGCTAGACATGAAACTGCCAAAATGAAGGCACCTTTTGGTGTGTTCATTCTGCAGTTAATTTCACCTGACCTAGTGTGAGAAAGATTAGCTGGCAACAGAATATTCCCATTACCAGGGTACACCCAATTGTGGTTCAAAAACACCACAATCTTTGAGGAGGCTCACTTATGTGATATATTTTAATTATTATTTGTAATGTATAATTGTTTTCATTTAATCTTTTTAACACTGTAAACTGCCTTGAGTACTCCATCAGGAGAAAGGCGACCTAAAATGCAACCAACTAACCAATCAATGAGCCAACCAATCCCGATTCTCATGCTGTTGAAAACACTCAGGAAAGTGCTATATAGGTGGGTGGCATTCAATGAAAAAATATTTTGTTTTGGCAGCTTGGTTTGTTCACTAAATTAATACTCATAGCAAATGCCTGCCTACAGATTTAACAGGTAACTTGTTATTTTCTTCATGTGCTGAATGACAAATCCTATCCCATCTCAAGGGAAGCTGTAGTTCAAGGCAAGAACATAAGAAAGGGAACTTTGCATTGTAATTTTTACCCACAGTATTTTCAGTATACAATAAACACAACTGGTTACCTGAGGGAACTGGCAAGCATTTTCATGCAGTTTCCAATGGCTATGCCAGTAATAATGGCTGAAATTCAGTTGTAAGTTACAAACAAAACAGACCCACTGAATCAATGTGAATTTGGTGAGTCTACTTCTCTATTTTCCTTCTTTCATGTCTAGGCCAGACATGAAATTGCCAAAATAAAGGCACCCTTTGGTGAGTTCATTCTGCAGTTCCCTTTGCCTGACCTAGTGTGAGAAAGATTAGTAGGTAACACAAGTAGGTAAGGTTGCCGTTACTAGGGTACACCCTATTGTTGTTCCAAATATCACAATCTTCAAGGAGGCTCTTTCTGTGTACCCCGACTCCTCTATGAATTTAATTTATTTGATGGGCCTACTCTAATTGCAACCTATTATTGAATTTCACCCAGTAACTTGTTAACAATGAGGAATGTCACAACTTACTTTTGTTGATGGCAGAGTGAACACTAATCTGCAATTGCTCATGATCCAAAGTGGTGAGTGACAGAATGAGTTTTTTTTAGAAGGCAAAGTTCTGAGCTCTGTTCATGCCAAGTTCCAGTTATGGAATGCTATTTTTGGCAGGAAATGAAAAGGGAACTTTTCTGTTCCCCTCATATTCATGATAGCAAATTTAGAATCTGACCCACAAACGTGTGTAAATCCACAAAAAACCTCATTACACGGCTGCTGCTGAAAATAAGCCTATGCTGGCTTCCATATTGTACCTTTCTTGGAATACTTTCTTGATCTTATCCATATTGCCAGAGTTTTTTATGTCAGACCAAGACAAAATATTTTACAAATTTCAAAGAGAAAAATGTGTATTTGGCATTAATAAATCCTTGGTAAATTGAAAATGCATTGATGTTTACCTATCCCAGGGAACAGATGTCTCAAACGATTCACCAATTATATAATAATCCATGCCCAAATCCTATTAAAGAGATCAGAAAAGTTGCAGATTAATATTCCTAAAGTTATACATCTAAAGGTTTGACACTTAGCCTGCTATTATGCATTATTGTGACCCTGAGAACATTTCAGCATATCCATCTGCATTTCTGACAAGCTACATTTGTCAAAAGGACACAGCACAGCTTAGCCGGTTAATTCCTACCAATTATGCTGAATGGTCATGGAGATTTTCACCCTTTAGGCATCAAGAACACATCTGACCTATGTCAGGTCAAACCACTGTTCTGATTAAGAGAAATGATTTGTTTGCTATTTCAAATACTTAATGGAATGATACAACATAAATTGTGTTGTGAATAACAAATACAGTATATAATTAAAACTACAAAGGAAATACTGCTCGTGTAAATATCTGATTAGTTTTACGTCCCTCTCCAATATGGCTAATTTACTCATTTTTAGTTTTTTAAAACCAAAAGGCATAAATGGAACTCCTACATGTTTAGTAAATTAATGAAATTGAAATGGCAAGCAATTCAACAATTTAAGAAATTACTCTTAACCTAGTTAGTATTGCTGAATCACTGTAACCTATCCACAATTGTATTTTTCAAAGGCAGAACTCCATCTTGTTAATATTAAATACCCTAGAAATTAACATGACAGGATGACACAATCCAGCAAAGAATCTATTCATGTGAAAACACCATAATGCAATGGCAGTATCTAATGGACCCGCATTTGCAAATAACATGGATTCCTTTTAATCCCTATAGTCCCCTAAGACTGCTGTGGTGGTAGTGGATGGAGCGGAGGGGATTTCTGAATCACATTTTGGAGTGTGCACAGGAGAGTGAAGATAATGGGACAGGCTAACAGGATACAGCATAAAGTACCCATTTTCATTCAAGGGAAAACAGACCTATTATGCTTCTATTAATGCAGCCTGGGGGCTGTGGTGGTTTAGTGGTTAAGATGCTGAACTTGATGACTGGAAGGTCAGCAGTTTGAGACCTGAGTGCTCTATGACGGAGTAAGCTCCTGTCTCTGTCCCAGCTCCTGCCAACCTAGCAGTTCGAAAGGAAGAAATTGCAAGTAGATAAATAGGTACCACAGTGCACTGTGCACTTGTGTCTAGTCATGCCTGCCACATGACAATAGAAATGTCTGCAAGCGGAGACAGTGCTGACTCTTTGGCTACGAACGGAGATGAGCACCAAACCCCTAGAGTTGGATACTACTGGCTTTCGAGCAAGGGTGACCTTTAGTTTTACTAATGCTGCCTAAAATAGTCTTTTTCCAAGGATACAGCATTGTTGACTCATATTCAACTTGTGGTCTACAATTCAAATGCTTCCCATTTGTAGTCTTACTGAGTCAGTATACACCATCTTGTAACTGTGCATTTGGTTTATTTTTCCGAGGTGCAGAACATTGTGCTTACCCCTGTTAAATTTCTTTCTGTTGTTTTCTGCCCAATGCTTGAGGCGATTAAGATATTTTTGAATCTGGTTTCTGTCTTCCATCCAATGTTGTGTCATCTGCAAATCTGATGAGCATTCTTTGTAACTCCTCATCCAAGCCATTAGTAAAAATGCTGAATAGCACCGGGCCTTGGGTTACTCCACTCGTTGGCTCCTCCCAGCTTGAGAAGGAGGCATTGACAATCATTTAGAGCAGTGTTTCCCAACATTTGGCTTTTGGACTTCAACTCCCAGAAGCCCAAGTCAATTCTCCAAAACACTGATCAGCCAATGTACTGATTTAGGTTTCTGGGAATAGCAGTCCCCCTGTGGGGCATGGGTCCCACGTTGAGAACCACTGATTTAAGAGTATGATTTTGTAACCAACTGTAAATCCACCTGGTCATTCTATCCAGCCCACATCTGGTTAGCTTCCTAATCAGAATACCATGGGGCATTTTGTCAAAAGCTTTGCTGAAGTCAAGATTCACTAAGTCTACAACAATGGTTCCCAACATAGGGCCCACATCCCACAGGGAGACTTCAATTCCCAGAAACCTAAGTCAGTACATTGGTTGATCAGTGCCTTTGGGGAACTGACCTAGGCTTCTGGGAACTGAAGTCCAAAAACCAAAGGTTGGGAAACACTGGTCTACAGCATTTCCACCATCTGCCAGAAAGGTTGCTTGATCAATAAACAAGATAAGCTTGGTCTGGCAGGATTTGTTCTGATTATCAATGCATTGTTTTCAAGGTGCTTGCAGTGACCACTTTGTAATTTGCTCTAGAATTTTTCTCTGGGTTTGATATCAAGGCTGACAGGTCTCTAGTTGCCAGGTTCATCCATCTGCCCTTTTTGAAGAGAGGGAAAACATTAGCTCTCCTCCAATCACCTAGCACTTCACACATCCTTCATAATTTCAATAAAATAATAAACACTGGTTCTGAGAGTTCTTCAGCCAGTTCCTTCAGTTCTCTTGGGTGCAGTTCACTGGGGCATGGAGATATGAACTCAGTCAAAGTAATAAGTTTGTCCATCAATCTCAAGCTGCAATTCTGTTCTCTCCATTTGTACTTCACATTAGCCTGGAGGTTCATACAAAGTCTTTTGGGAAAAATCAATCTAAAGAAAGAATTGAGCACTTCTCTCAGCTGTTACCATTTTTCCATTCCAGTGAGTAACTGAGTTACTATTTATTTTCTCCATCTTTTGGGTAAGCATGCACCTGAATAATTTTTGTTGCTTTTAGTACTTCTTGCTAAACTCAGCCCATTTCCAGGTTTTTTCTTCTTAACTCAGGTATAGCAAAGTTATTTTCTTCTAGAGTTCTCCTTAATGTTTCTTCATCCACCAAGACATCTCTATTGGTTAGAATCAAGTCATGGATAGCTAATTCTCTAGTTTCTTCCTCCACCTTTTGTAGAGAAAATTATCAGCAACCAAAGATTTCTTGAAAGGGCCATGTATGGCAGATTTTGCTTCCCAACAAATATCAAAATACAGTAAAACCCTGGTTTATGAACGCCCTGATTTATATTTGCTGTTGTTTACGATGGGAAATTCTATTAAATTATCGCCCTGGTTTATGTTTTGTTTGTTTCTTTACAACTGGGAATTGTGCTATTTTAAACTCTAAAATGGCAGCCGGTGCCATTTTAGAGTCTAAAATGGTGCCTGCCCTACAGCCGGAAGTTGCAATTCATCGCTTACCGCTGAGGAGGTGCCATCATCATTGTCAGTGGCACTTCTGCCACTATTTCTGCACTGTCCACTGCCTCTACTGGCAGCAGGAGCCTGGGGACCTTATCCGCTTGGTTCTGATCTTCGTCCAAGCTCCCTGCGCAGCGCTACAGCCAGGAACAAGTGCCTTGTGACAAACAACTCAGGAAGAAGCAGCAGTGTGGAAAACGTAGGGAGATTGCTTCGTCCCTTTTGTGGGGGATGATCACGTCCGGCATTTTTCGGATTTTTCAGCAGTTTTTTGTATTATTTTAAAAATTATTTTTGGTCCTGTTGGGGTTGTTTCTCCTTCGTGTCTGGCTTTTAAAAATGTTTTGGTGGGTTTTTGTATTTTTTTGGTCCAGTCAGGACAATTTTTTAATTCCTCAATGCATTCCTATGGGAAAATGTGCTTCGGTTTACAATTTCTTTTGTTTACGGCGGAGGCTGTTGTCATAAACCGGGGTTTTACTGTAATGTAATTGAAATCTCCCATTACTAATGTATCATATTTCTTTGAAATTCTTGCAAATTGTTTTTCAAAGGTTTCATCTTCATAGTCTCCTTGTAGTAGGCACAAACTGCCACTATCCTTTTATTTTGCACTCCAAATATATTAATCCAAAAGCTCATCCTCCTGTATTTCTGTGAAGGGATAGGCTTTTTTTGACATATAGTGTGATTCCACCTCCATTTCCATTCTTTCTGTTATTTTTGAACAATTTATATTGTTCGATTGTTGTATTCCAGTCATAGGAATCATTGCACCAAATTTCAGTGACTCCTACCAAGTTGTATTTATCCTCCTGAACTAAGATTTCTGGTTCTTATTGTTTCCCATACTCCGTACATTTGTATGCATACACTGGAGATTGTGTAATTTGTGGCTGGCTTGCTTTTATACGGAGGCTGCAGTGGCTCAAGTGGTAAACACGTTGACTGGGAAGCGGAAGGTCAGCAGTTCAAAACCCAAGTACTGCATGATGGAATGAGCACCCATCTCTGTCCCAGTTCCTGCCAACCTAGCAGTATGAAAGCAAGAAATTGCAAGTAGAAAAATAGAGACCACTTTGGAGGGAAGGTAAATAGCAGTCTGTGCGCTCCGGTGTCTAGGCATGCCTGCTACATGTCCACAGAAAAATCTGCAGATCCACACAGCACTGGCTCTTTGGCTATCAACAGAGATGAACAATGAACCCTAGAGTTGGATATGACTGGTTTTCAAGCAAGGGCGACCTTTACCTTAACCTTCTTTTATACATTTCTATGAAGACTATTTGTGGACACAATTAGAGCTACTTGTTGTGTTCCTCTCTGAGTTTGTGCTTCTCTCCCACTTCCAATTTAATTTCAAGACCTCCTGATGAAGTTCTTCATGTTGTGGCAAAACATTTTCTTTCCAGTCCTTGTGATGTGCAACTCATCACTTGCTAGCAGTCCCCCTTCGAAGAAGTGATGCCTGTGGTTTCAAAGTCCAAATTCTGCATGTCGGCACCACCTTCAAAGCCAGTTGCTCACTCGAATATTTTCTTCTCCCTCTGTGTTCTTCTTTTGAGTACAGGTAGGATGGAACAGGAAGACTATCTTTTTTTTTAAAGGATTTGTATTGCCGCCCAATTCCAAAGACTCTGGGCAGCATACAGATATTAAAACCATCATAATTTTAAAATCACAATTTAAACCCCATTAAAAACTACCACAAAACATTCCCTACTCTCCCACCAGTTTAAAAAGAGGGAGAGTGTTCTTAAATCAGCCAGCAGGCTGGGGCCACAGCACTGGCAGTGCCCCACACCTGCTCTGCCAGCCAGGTTTTTAAACTTTCCTGAAAGGCTGCAACTCCATCTGGAGAGGCAACTCAGTTGGCAGGAGGTTCCATAGGGCTGGAGCGGACACTGAGAAGGCCCTCCTTCTAGTGCTAGAGAGACATGCCTCTCTAGCAGATGGAACAATTAGAGAGCCTCTCCAGTCTGCTCTGGTGGGACGGACAGATGTTCTTGGGGTAATGCGGTCTCTTAAGTATCCTGGCTCACTACCATGTAGAGCTTTAAAGGTAATAACCAGCACCTTGAATTGCACCCGGAGGCATACCGGCAACCAGTGCAGCTCCCGAAGCAGTGGCGAGGCATGGGTATACCACCCGCACCCCATCGCCAGACCTAGCAGCCGCATTCTGGACCAGTTGCAGCCTCCGAATGGTCATCAAGGGCAGCCCGATGTAGAGCACATTGCAGTAGTCAAGTCTGGAGGTAACTAGAACATGCATGACCCCCAAATCTTGAAGTTTCCTTTCCCAGAGCTTTGAAGTCTGATTTGATTTTTCCATAGTTTTTCTTGGTTGTATCATTTGTTCTCACACGGATATCAAGAAAGGCTTACACATCAGTGAGTTTTATCAATGATATCAATCCTTCCATCACATTCCTCATCCATCCTCTGGGAAGACACTATACCTAGCAGGTCCATGGATCTTCCTGTTATATTTTGGTTTCAGTTCAACACTGTAGGGAGTCTCCAACTCCAACTATTCTTTTCTTTTTATAGGGTGTGGATTCAGTAATTCTTCTTAGCTGAGGTCAGCCTCTCTCATATTCTCCTGCAGGGTCTCCCGCATGTCTTCCTCTGTATGCTGTCTGACAAACTCCATGAAAGCGGTTTTGTAGTTCAACTGGTGACGAGCGTCTTCTCCTTCTGTGACTCTTTTTCATAATGCTTCCTCTAGTATATGCTTTCCCTCTCATCAGCATTTTTCCATTTTGCTTTGTCTTTCTGTTCTTCTACCTTCTCAAACCAAACTGCTTATTTGTCATGGACTGTATGCAAGATGTAGGAAAAGCTGTACAAACATACAGTGTTTACAAAGCATACAAGAAGTAATTTGCATCATTTTTATCTGCAAAAGAGCTTTGCGTAGTTGCAACATCATTTCCCTCCCTCCCCCAACCAGAGAGAATGAAAGGCATTCTATTTTCCTTGTTTTGTCTCAAACACAAGCTCACACAATACACAGAGGAAAATAAATTTTGTGTCTAGTCATTTTTCCAAAAAAGAAGAGACTCACCCGAAGGTAAGCAATAACAAATGTTAGCATATACCCTCTCTGCCCATTATCTTCTCCAGCTGCCAGGCCCCTGAAATTTGATAACAGTAAAATATTATTATTCAGGCTATACTCACCATCTCAAATTTTACAACATTTATTATTTTTGTAGACATTTTCAGGTATTATTTTGTTTTGTCTCTGCATAAGCAACATGTAAAAAGTTTGTGAATATTTTTGTTGGACTTCTTTTCTATAAAGTATCTAGATAACTTGTCAAGCATTCTACATTTGCAATCTTTAAGATTTCAGCTGCAGAGAAAGGACGCACATTATTTTATTGGAAAAACATTAATGTTGAAAACATTAATGTTTTCATACCTGTATTGTACACACCTGTATTTCTAGCTGTAAGAAGCATTTCTGCACTTATGCCAACACTCGGTGACATTTTACAACAGAATCAGGCAATGCCAGTGGATATGGGGGTCAGCTTTTTGCCTCTTGTATCTTCTATTGCAGGGGTTTGAACCTATGACCCATGGGCCGGATCCGGCCTACAGCACCATTTCAAGTGGCCCACACCCTTGCTCCCGCCACTGTCAGAAGCAGTGAAAACAGCCAAAAACATGCTGCTCTTGTTCCCGCCACCGCTATCACCAGAAATGGTGGAAGCAGCAAAAACAGCCGAAAAAAGTGCCGTAAATGCACCCTCGGCTGTTGTAAATGCTTTTACGACAGCTGCAGACATGTTTTACAGCAGCATTTATGGAAGGGGGTACCACGTGTCCAGCCCAGTCAGCTGTCTGAGGGGGAGTGGTTCAGCCCATGGCGTGAAAACATTGAGAGAACCCCTGTTCTAGTGGTCACATGGACTGCCAAAAATGTGAAAAAATTAAGTGGAAAAAGAAGCTGGAAGCAGCAACAATTCTAAGAGTCAACACAGACTTGCTCTTGACAAGAGAAAGTATCTTTCCATGGTATGTAGGAATCAAATATTAAAAACTTACATAAATGAGAGCAGAACACACACACATTGTCAGAGCCAATAGGTCTTAGACATAGAAAAATGGATCTGGTCTTTCCTCTGATTTTTCTTTGCAGTTTTAGTTCTGTTTTCTACACTAGTAAAGAAGAATATATCAATCTCCACTGTATTTCCAAATCTGTGAAACCTATCCTCCTGAAACATGGCATGCATGTTAATAAAACCCTAGGGGTTTGCATCCTGGGGCTAATTTGACCTTTTTCTTTTAAAGATACAGTGGAACCTCGTACAACAATCACCCCATATAGCAACGAAATTGCAGAACAATTAGGTTTTTTGGGGGAAATGGCATCCCACATAATAATTTTCCCTATGGAAAAAATCGTACAACAATTTTTCAATGGGAAAAACCACTTAGCAAAAATAAATAAATCATTGTACGATGCATCCCATAGGGAAAATTGCTATACAATGCGTGTATTGTATAGCAATTGTTTCATACAACAACAAGCCCCATGGAACGGATTAAAATCGTTGTATGAGGTACCACTGTAATTAATTAATCAATATAAAGCCTGCAGTATCATCCTCAGCCACTAAGTGAAATACTGTAGTTCTAAACTTCTTCTGTGTTTAGGCCAAACGTGAAACTGCCAAATTGAAGGCATTACAAATAGAATAAATCTTTATTGTCATTGTCCCCTTGCAGGAGCAATGAAATTTGTTGTTGAGTTCATTCTGCAGTTCCTTTCGCTTGACCTAGTGTGAGAAAGATTAGCCAGCAACACAAGGTTGCCGTTACCAACGCACGCCCAACTATGGTTCAAAAATACCACAATCTTCAAGGAGGCTCTTTCTGTGTACCCTAGTTCTAAATTAAGAACAAGAAAGCTGTGGTCAACCACAGCATAATTAGTTATGAAAAGTACTCAGACAGCACCACATAGGTGAGAAGTATGGTATAAAGGTAGAGGTAAAGGTTTCCCTTGCTTGAAAGCCAATCATATCCAACTCTAGGGTTCAGTGTGGTATAAAAAAGAATATACTAGACAGACCTCTCGTTTTCTATTGCAGATTTCTTAAGCTTTTTTGAAATTGAAGCTGAGAGATGGAGATGCTCTGGCTGGATGCTAATGGGGTGACAAGATGAACACCAGGCATCCAGGTAAAAGGCAAGAAAGCCCAACAAGAAACAAATGGTGGAGGGGAAACTGCACAGGGAAAGAGAAAGAGTGCTTCACTCCATGGTCTTGAAAGAACACATGGATTAACAGGGCATGCCAGGAAAAAGGAAGAGCATCTATGTGAGTGCGATGTTAAAACACTGGGATTCCTAATATGGGTGAAGCTGGGGACTACTCAGTGGTGGGATTCAAATTTTCTTACTACCTACTCTGTGGCCGTGGTATGGTGGGTGTGGCCAGGGGGAAAGCCCTGTGTTGCACCCGAATTAGGACTACTTTATTTCTAAACTTGGAAGGGTGGGGCCAACCAGAATTTCTGCTACCAGTTCTGGTGAACTGGTGCGAACCTACTGAATCTCACCACTAGGACTACTCCATAGAAAAAGTAAAGTAGGCTATCTGTAGAGCCAAAAAGAAACACTCCAATGAGAAAAATAAAGATTTTTGCTTTTTGGATGTAAGAAGACTTCAGCATTGCAGTAGGAATTACAGTGGAACCTCAGTTAATGAATGGCTTGGTTAACGTAAAAATCGCATAAAAAGGAAATCCATAGAAAATAGTCGCTCGGTTGACAAAAAAAAAATCAGAACGGATTAATTGGTTTTCAGTGCATTCCTATAGGAAATCGCATTTTAGTTAATGTATTTTGGTTTTCAATTCATTCCTATTGGAAATTGCATTCAATGCATTCCTATGGGAAATTCGGTTTAAGTAATTTTCGTTGTACGAAACATACATCCCGGAGAACGCATTAATTCTGTTAACTGAGGTTCCATGTAATGACCATTTATAATATTTCCATCTATGCTCCCATGTAAAACTTCAATTTTATAAATGGGGGCGGGGGCGGTACGGGAGATGGACGCTACGTCTAACTCAGGTGTTTTACATGTCTATGAAAGCAACGTAAGATTGTTCTGTTTGTTACATGCTTATTGTCATACATCAAATCCCCTCAGCAAGTCCCCAAGTGACAACTTACACCAGCTGTGCTGCTGCTTTACAGAGGGATTTCAAATAAGTTTGAACATGCCACACGTATGGATCTGATTTTCTTATGTCTTCTGTTTTCATTAGCAGTTTGAGACAGAGATGGCTGAAGGCCAGTTGGGTAAACAGCCTGATATTATAGCTAGGCAGGGTTCCCAGCTGCCAGCTGTGAAACATAGGAGTGCTCTTGAGTAACTGGCTAATGTCTTTCCCCTTAGTTTCCCTGGTAGAGTGACAAAGAACGTGCCCTGAGGTAACAAGCAGCAGGAGAATACCCATTATCTGGGACAGGCTTTTTGAGTTCCTTCATTCATAAGTGTGCAGCCGGAACAGTTAATAATAATGGCTTGTCATATTTCCATGATCATCTTCTAGCTTTAAGGAGAGTTAAAATAAGAGAAGGCTAAAGGAGCAGAGATTTTCCCAGTGGGATAGCCTGCAAAGACGTAGCAGAATGATTTCTATTATTTTAAGTGGTAAAGATGCTACACGATTGCTTATTAATAGTCATAAAAAATTCTCTGCTTCAGAAGGGATTATTTCCATGGATAAATCGGTATTAACACCTTATATTTTGGTATTTTTATAAGATAGCAAAATGAGAGACCGAGAAACTGAATGCTTTAAATATTAATTTAGAGAAAGGGTTAGTGGACCAGTAGAACAGAATCAACATTTACTAATAGACTATGTTTATTAGAAATAACAACAGCAATGATTTGACTAATACTGTGTTTAAATGGGAAACAACACTGTGACCTGGACAAATATCTGGGCAATTCTCTTCACCATGGTTACACTAGTCAATCCTGTAATCAATCACACTAGACAAACAAACAAAAAACCAACCAATCATTACTCAACTTATTAGAATGAAATGTTTTCTGTTTCTTTGGAACAGAATGGGGCAACTGCTGACAGGGGTGGGTTATATGTAATTAATCAAGTTATGTTGATTAAAGACAGCTTCCTTTTAAAAATAGGCATGCTCCAGTCAACAGCTCTAGTCAATAATGCACACTATTATACCTTAATCTCATAACACTGCTTCCCTTCTCTGTATTAGCGTTTGTTTGTTCAATGTCACATATGTCACTTTTCTGACTCAGAGAGAAAAGGAAAAGCCCTTAAATAGCCCTGATTTCAACTGGAACATGGAAAAAGCAAGGTCACTACAAAAATGTGGTTAAAACAAATTCAAATTAGTAGGAATGTTGTATTTTTAACTGTCTGACAACACAACCGGCAACACAATCCTGTAATCCCGTTTTTACATTTCAAGATACTATGTTACTATAAGAACCATATGGTACTGCATTCCACAGAAGTCCATTTCACTTTTAGTCCCAGAAAGAAGTTAGCCTTGCTAAGCATAAAAATGAAGCTTTCAAAAAACATACCCAAATTTGGCAGCAATGTCATAAACTTGCTTTTCATGCTGAAGAACCTTCTCTCTGTCACCTTCAAAAAGCAAAGTGGCAACGCAGAGCTGATTGGGATCAAATCCTTTGAACTGTGGAAAGAATCACCAGCATTATATTATGGTGACATACACAATTACATACCATTTTTCAAGTCAAAGTAACATTCATTTCCAATATGTTTATTTACTCTGTTACTTTTAGTAAATAAAAGTAACCCCCTGTGTTTGCGATTTTACTTATCCTGAGGCCAAAAATATTCAGTAAAAATCATGAGTGCATCTGAAGATCGGTGGAGGAATTTCCATCACTTGCAATACTCAGGTATGTGCACTATAATACAAGGTTCACTGCTTTCCACGGTTTCAGACATCCGCAGACCTTGGAACATATCCCCTGCAGAGGGTGACCTCTATAGGACAACTCATCTTAGGCAGATTTGCAAACTTCTAAGTAGTGATGACTGTAACACAAACTCCGCTCAGAGGGTGCCCGAATGAGGCTCCTTTCATGTCCCCAAGAGACAGGACAGAGACAGGCACTCAATCTGTCATGTGGTACCCAGGTATCGAACTGCCAACTTGCCAGCCTTCCAGCTAACAAGTGAAGCTTCTTAACTACTGAGCCACCGTAGCCCCCATATATTTTATTTATCAGAACGTATAATCAAGTTGATCAGTTGTCTAGTGCTTCATCTTGATTGTACATTAGAAGTTATCTTGCAAACTTTCCTTCTAAAATGGCCTGTAATAGCTTGAACTGTTGTAATAGACTAGGGGACAAAAGCTTTTTCTCAAGCAGTCTGGGCGAGGAGGAAATGAGATGTCGCTTCTATCCCTTTCATTCCACATTTTTTTAGTAGCTAAGGAAGAAGAGACTTTTCTTTTCCTCAGTTGCCACAGAAAGACAGCCAAGCACATGGAGGAAGTTGGGCACGATCTGGCCCTCTTTTATCACTCAATAGGGCATTTCCTATCAGCCTAATGTTTCAGTACAAAGCTATCTTCAAGTTTAAACTTGGGGATAAGGTCACTTTGAATTCCACATACACATTTTTGTGCAATAAATTAAACTCCTCATTGTTAAGCTACTATCATCACAACAACAGAAAACAAGTAAAAAAATTAGCCTAAACAGAGCTAAGAAACCTCACTCTCACCAGACATTTTGAACTACACTTTCTATAAGCCCCATTTATCAAGGCCAACAGTAATCTAGGGGTGGGCAAATTCTGGCCCTTTAGAAATCATTGAACAGTGGAACCTCGCTTACCAAATGGCTCGGTTAACACAAAAATTGCATAACAATTTTTCCCCAGAATGGGTTAATTGGTTTTCAATGCATTCCCATGGGAAACCACATTTTGGTTAACAAATTTTGCTTTTCAATGCATTCCTATGGGAAATTGCACTCAATGCATTCTTATGGGAAATTCGCTTTACAATTTTTTTGTAGTACAAAAGTTCCTGGAAAATGCATTAGATTTGTAAGCCGAAGTTCCACTGTATTGCAATTTCCTTCAGCCGCAGCCAACGGTGGAGGGGACTGCAGTGCAACAGCATTTTAAGGACTATAATGGGTTAAACATTATTGGAGCAGATAGTCAGATACAAAGAGGTTGCTTTCTGCACACGAAAAAGTGTCTGGGATAACTGTGAGCTTAGAAAAGTTCATGTCTGTGCATCAACATATACTTTTGCAGCACTGCCCTTCAAATCTGGTACTGGTAGCTATTTTCAGGCCTGAAGTATTTGTACATTCCTGCTTTGTTAATTGATTGCATTTCATTTATATCCCACCTTCCTCCCAATGCAGTGCCCCTAGGGAGCTTACAAAATGATTAAATAAAAAACACATACACAAGTTATAAGATTAAAGTAAAGTAATTATATGGCATCTAATGATTTATGACTTATGGCAACCATATAAATGAATTACTTCCCCAAGTCCTAGAGCAGTCAATATGGTATAATATGTGAAAGAAAAGTCTGATGCTGTAAAGAACAATGTTGCATAGGAACCTGGAATGTAAATCTATGACTCAAGGCATGCTGGGCGTGGTCAAAAATGAGATGGAAAGACTGAGCATTGATATCTTGGGAATCAGTGAACTAAAGTGGACAGGGATGGGTGAATTAAACTCAGATTACTATTATATCTACTACTGTGGAAAAGAATCCCTTAAAAGAAATGAAGTGGCCCTTACGGTCAATAAAAGAGTAAGGAAAGCAGTAATGGGATACAGTTTCAAAAACAACAATGATCTCAGTCCAAATCCAAGCCAAATCATTCAAAATAATCCAAGTCTATACCCCAACCACTGATGCAGAAGAGACAGAATCCATCCAATTTTATGAACACCTACAACACCTTCTAGAATTGACACACACAAAATATGTCCTCCTCATCATAAGAGTTTAGAATTGCAAAGTAGGAAGTCAAAAGGTAACTGGAACAATGGGCAAGTTTGGCCTTGTAGTACATAATGAAGCAGGGCAAAATCTAATAGTTTTGTCAAGATAATGCACTAGTCACAGCAAATATTCTCTTCCAACAACCTAAGAGGTGGCTCTAAATATGGACAACACCAAAATGGCCAACATCAAATGGCCAACACCAAAATCAGGTTGATTAAATGTGTATATGTGGGGTGGGAGTATGTTGATAATTTTGTATAGTTGTATTTTGTTTAGGTTTTGTTGGGTTGATAAGGTTTTTCCCCTCCCCAATCTCGTTGTTCTGTGCAGAACAATGACAATAAAGATTTACCTATCTATCTATCTATCTATCTATCTATCTACTCTGCAGCCAAAGATGGAGAAGCTCTACCGTCAGTAAAAATGAGACTTGGAGCGGACTGCGGCTCAGATCATGAGCTACTGATTACCAAATCAGGCTTAGAATGAAGTAGGGCAAACCATTAGGCCACTCAGGTATGCCCTAGATAACATCCGTAATGAATATACAATGGAAGTGAAGAATTTATTTATTTGATTTTATTTTTATGCCGCCCACTCAGCATACGCCGACTCAGGGCGGCTCACAACATCTCAAACAAAATAGAATCATAAAAACATATACAAAAACTGTTATAAAAACATTTAAAACACTATCAAACATTAAAACCCACCCACCCCTTCTGTAAAACAAAGAGCTAAGAGGAGGAATCTGCTTATCTATACCAGTCAGCAGGTGGGGGTCACTCTACCATCGGTGCCCCACACCTGCGCTGCCAGCCAGGTTTTGAGTTCTTTCCTGAAGGGCAGCAATTCCGTAACTCTGTTAAAGAATAGATTTAAGGGATTAGACTTGACAGACAGAGTCCCTGAAGAATTGTGGACTGAGGTTCATAACATTGTACAGGATGCAAGAAAGCGAAATGGTTGCCTGATGAGGCTTTACAAATAGCTAAGGAAAAAAGGAAAGCAAAAGGCAAAGGTGAAAGAGAAAGATTCATGCAACTGAATGCAGATTTCCAGAGAACAACAAAAAGAGTTAAGGAGACCTTCTTAAGTGATCGATGCAAATAGAGGGAAACAACAGGAGAAGTATTAGAGATCTCTTCAAGAAAACTGAAGAAATTACGGGAATATTTCAAGTAAAAAAAGGGCCTTGATAAAAGACAAAAACAGTAGGAACCTAACAGAAGCAGACTAATTTTCTTATTTTTTCTGATTTTGCTGTCTGGCAGATAATGAGAAGAACAGGGACACAATATATCCAAATTTCAGCAAGCATTTGACAAGATTTCCTATTATATCCTTGTTACTAAAATGTGGGCTGGATACTAGCACTGTTGGGTGAATCCACAGCTTGTTGGGAATTACACTAAAAACACTCATAATTAACCTGCAAAGAATTCTCAGGTGGAAAAACAGAAGACTCCATCCTAGACCCCATAGTGTTCATAATTTTTAAATGAATGAATGAATGAATGAAATTGATGCAATTTTAAAATGAATCAGCGAAATTTTAGGAATACAGTAAAACCTCGAGTTACGAAAAAAATTGGTTCCCTGGCCTAATCTGTAACTCGAATTTTTCCGTAACTCGAGACATGCATTTAAAAAATAAAAATGGAGAGATTTCCTACATTCTGGCTGCTGCTACTTCCTTTTCTTACACTTCCGGTGGTGCTGGGAGTGATTTTTAGTGCAGAAAATGGCGCCACCACCATTTTGGGCGCTAAAAAAGTTTTTTTGAGATACGATTTTTTTTCTTAATCCAGGGTATTTCGTAAATCGGTTTTTTTCATAAGTCGGGACCCCGATTTACAAAAAAAAAGTTCGTAAGTCAAAAAATTTGTATCTTGAGGCATCCGTAAGTCGGGGTTTTACTGTATACTCTTTAACAGAACCATTATGTATTATATAAGAAGGCATATATTAAAATTCACTTTTAGAAACTTCAGGAAAATAAAATGTTTAACAGAGGTACATACAGTGGACCCTCGCTTAACAAGCAGCTCGCTTAACACAAAATTTGCATAACAAAAGGAAATCCATAGAAAATAATGGCTTGGTTAACAAATTTTTCTGGAACGGATTAATTGGTTTTCAATGCATCCCTATGGGAAACCGTGTTTCAGTTAACAATTTTTGGTTTTTAATGCATTACTATGGGACATTCGCTTTACAAATTTTTCATAGTACAAAAGGTCTTAGAGAACGCATTAAATTTGTTAAGAGAGGGTCCACTGCACATCCAGCATACCACATTTTCCTTCCACACTGAACTTCATTCATCACTGGGACATAAGTATCTGGTAAGAATTGAATGACTGAGATCATGTTGTGCTGTTATACAAATATATATTTAAATATGAATTGCTATAAGGTAAGAAGTTTTCATAACATTAACATTGAATTAAAAGTTACAGGATAGGACGATATGCGATAGATACCGTCAATGGAGACTTCCCATCCTTTTATTTTATTTTTCCCTCCTATGCTTATGCACACATTGGACATCTGAGTGTTTCTAATACTTCCCATGCCAATATAAGTCAACAACATTGTAGTTATATATTTTTCTTGCTAATTTGTGGTCTTGCATGAGGGAGATGGTGTGGAGAGAATTGGTAATACATTTCTAGTACTCTATTTTTTCTTCAAATGTGTTCTTTGTGAGAGAATATACACCAACATGCTTAAAACCTGCATCAGTCAAATGCTGAAAACAAACTTAAGTACCTTTGTTATGTAGAATTTTTTCAATCCATCGAGAAGTGATGTAAAAATTGAAGAAACCTGGGGTTTAAGAGCATGTCCTTTGCAGAGTAACAGAGAGAAAATTGTAAGATGACATTTTAAAAACCCCATATTTTAAAGCAGTCATGACTGAATGATTTAAGTTTTATTATTATATTTTTGACTTCTTAGGAAATGTCATCTCCATTGCATGATTCCCAGGCATTTAAGTAAACAACAGACAAAGAATTCTACTAAATGATGTAATAGTCACCAAGCATAACACTTTGGATATAAACAGATGTACCTCAAAACAGAAGCCTATTTAGTTTTCTCTTCTACTATGTGACACTGCGTCTCCAAACTTCTTCACAGGATGGACAGACAGACATACTCTGCTTCCCCTTTTAACATGTCTTTAGTCTTCAGTTTTGCCAGTCATACAAATTGTTTATTTTTGTTTCAAGCTCTACTACTCGGTCATTGAAAATGACTGAATCAACACATAGTGAGTGATCTAACATACTTCTCACTGTCCCTACTTTCACTAAACTCAAGTAAAAAGGTAATGAGGCTGAAGGAAGGATATTCCTTTATTTGTGGGTGCTGCCCACATAAATGAGAACTCTGGGAAATGTAAGTTCTCATTCTCATAGAAAACCTACAAAGAAAGCAGAATATCTCTGGTTCATACTTATCCCTCCTGCCAACCTAGCAGTTCGAAAGCAAGAATTTGCAAGTAGATGAATAGGGACCACTTTGGTGGGAAGGTAACAGCGTTTCGTGCGCTCCGGTGTCTAGTCATGCCTGCCACATGACCACGGAAACACCTGCAGAAGTAGGCAGCACTGGCTCTTCGGCTTTGAAACAGAGATGAGCACTGAACCCTAGAGTCGGATACGACTGGCTTTCGAGCAAGGGAAACCTTTACCTTACTCATACCCATCTGGTGTGGTGAAACTAATCTTACATGTTAATTCAAACATGCTTCTTAATTCTGTGTTGATCCATTTGAGTCTACATCTCATAGATTTTTAAAAAATAATCAAGCCCACTGTGCTTTTAAAAGCTGAAAAATGGCTTGGTGGTTTTTATTCTGCTGAGCTCATCAATTCCACCAAAAGCAATGTAAATAGCCAGCTTTTGCTGTAACATGCCAGTAATAGTTTTCATCACACTCAATTGCAGAATTAAAACAACCATGTCTGGATAAAGTATCCATAGCTCTTGTTCAGAAAGCCTGTATAAACTACCTTAGATGTAAATACAGTAAAACCCCGAGTTACGAAAAAATCGGTTCCATGGCCTCTTTTGTATCTCGTTTTTTTCATAACTTGATGCATCCCCATAGGGATGCATAGGAAAAAATGAGCCCAGGATGAAGTTGAACCGCTCATTTCACCTTCACCACCACCACACACTTTTTCAGCCAGACCAGAGGGCTTGGAACGCATTGGGGTGGTGGGGTGGTGGTGCTGGTGGTGGTGACATGGAGCCCAGTCCAAAGAGCGGTTCAACTCAATTTACAAAAAACAAACCTTTTGCAACTTGAATTTTTCGTAACTTGAGTCATTCGTAACTCAGGGTTTTACTGTATATACAAGTCTATTACACCTCATCCAGCAACTGACATGTTTTTGTATATTTTAATGGCTAAAATTTATAGCTAAAGGTAAAGTTTGATCACAACTTGTCATTCCTTCACAGAAAGTTTTGAATGTACAGTAATAAGAACACATGTATGAGAAGAACTTAAGCATCTTTGCTTCAAATATGTTAACATTTTTGCCCAAGGAATGCATGTAATTTAAAGGTAGGACTTTTTGTTTTTTGCAAATGTATTTCAGTTACTTCAGTTTAAGAACCATCATGTTTACTTTAAAAATATTGCCCCTTGGCTCCAAGCCACACAAAGTAGCCACGATGGGATTTTTAGTAAAAGTAAAGGTCGCTCTTGGTCTAAAGCCGGTCATATCCGACTCTAGGGTATGGTGCTCATCTCCACTTACAACCAAAGAGCCAGTGTTGTTGTGTCTGCATAAATTTCTGTGGTCATGTGGCAGGCATGATTGGATGTTGTAGAGCACAGAACGCTGTTACCATCCCACTGAAGTGGCACCTATTTATCTACTTGCAATCTCTTGCTTTTGAACTATTAGGATAGCAGGAGTAGAGATGTGAAGGCCTGGAAAAAAACCGGAAAAATTTGGGGGGAAACCGTTTCCCTCCCATTTTTTCTGAAGCCTTTTTTGTTTCCCCCCCCAAAATTGGAAAAATTGAAAAAATAAAAAAAATATTATGGAATGTTTTATTTTAAGATAAGACCGGGTTCAAATATTTTATAAATCATTTCTAAAAAAATATGTATGGCATCAGATTATTTTCAATGTTTCTGAAAATTTCCGTTCCCCCCCCCCAAAAAAAAAAAACGGTTTTTTTTTTCCAAGCTTCAAAATTTTCGGAAATTTTACATCTCTAGCTGGGACAGACGACGGGAACTCACTCTGTTATGCAGCACTCTGGTCTCAAACTGCTGACCTTTGTCATCAAGTTTAGTGTTTTATGCCTGCCACATGACCATGGAAACGTCTGCAGACGTAGACAGCACTGGCTCTTTGGCTATAAGCGGAGATGAGCACCAAACCCTAGAGTCGGATACGACTGGCTTTTGAGCAATGGCGACCTTTACCTTTGTGACCTATACTGTACTTCACAGCAATGACTTCTGGCTAATTAACAAAGTGCTTCCTGTGTGCCTGGCTGCACACATGCCCTTGGAAGTGGCAAACAGACATGCAACTACTACATCACTAATTAACTACAAGTTGCTCCCATGATTATGTGATTTCATTTACTCTGGAGTGAAATCCTAAGAGAATTTTGGACATTATTGCTAATTTTTATTCTGAGGTTTGCTTTCTGTCAGGGTTAAGAGATTATGTTATACAGTATCATGTGTCATCAAGTAAGAGCTGATTTATAACAATCCTAATAGAGCTTTCAAAGTAAGTGTCTTTACTGGTGTCCCTCACAAGTGAGGTGGATTCAAATCCAGGTTTCCTGAGTCCTAGTCTATCACTCTACCTACTACACACTATGCAAGGTATCCTTGAGAGATTATGGTTATACAAGTCTGCATAGAAATAAACCAACAGGGTTAATAATTAAGGGTATAGTACTGGGTTTTTCTATTATGTATATAGGAAAAATGTCCCTAAGCAGATTCTGAAGGTCTGAAAGCCATTGAACATTGGAAAGCTGCATTTGGAATCTTTGAGGGAAGCAAATGTGATGTTGGCTCCCAAAATGGCAAACCCCCAGGGCATATTTTAAGCCTTTTTCAGAACAGGATTTTCTTTTCTAAAGTGCTATCCTCCCCCCCCCCCACACACACACAAAACAGATCCAGCAATTAAATTACATAAGAATGACAAATCAACCCTTCTGAGATTTCTGGGGCATGCACCTGCCGTTTTGGTCCTGGAATGTTTTTCCAGGTGGCTGGGAGGACTCGATATGAGTCCAAGTATATTCCACCAGGGGACTAGAGCACATAGGGCAATGATGGCTAACCTTGGCACTCCAGGTGTTCTTAGACTTCAACTGCCAGAAGCCCAAGTAAGCACTCCTTTTGATCTTCAGCTGTTCTTGAACTTCAATTCCCAGAAGCCCTGATCAGCAGGAGTGCTGATTTGGGCTTCTGGTAATTGAAGTTCAAGAACAGCTGGAGAGCCAAGGTTAGCCATCACTGGCATAGGGCTTACAAGCCATATATTGCCCAGTCCCCAGATAAAAACAGATGGTGCACACCAGACAGGAGGTGGCAGAATCTGCTGGCAAAATCATGGCCTTCTGTTTTTCTGTAGCTATGATGGAAGCAACTTTTTCTATCATTCTTCCTATTGATTCCAGGGGGATGTTCCTAACTCAACCTCATAGCTTCCATGGTGTCTCACTAGTTACATCGAGACATGAAGGGAATGCATGATTTATTGTTGCTCTCACCACCTGAATATCTCATGATTATACTAGGCCAGCCACCAGAATTTTCTGCAAATATTCTAGAGCAGGAGTTCTCAACCTTTTTAAGCCCGAGGCCGGGTCACACTCCCTTAGACAGGTTCGGGGGCCGGATAGCCATTTTGTCCTTCTTACAACACATGGCACTTCCGGGTGTGGTGGAGGTGGTGGAGGACCACATAAAATGGTGCTGGCCCATAGGCAGCAGGTTGAGAATGACTCAAGTGTTACAATTGTGATCTTACTAGATGATTTTAACTGCTTTTAAATTGTTTGAAAATAATTTAAGTGCCCAGAGGAAGAGAGATTAAATATGTATTTTTTGGTGATACAGGCACCAGAAGTCAATTTTAAAAAGCACTAAAGACAATACAACACAACCATCAGAGATTCGCCTGACAAACTGATTGCATTTTATTACCAGTTGCAAATAACTCATAGATTTGCATGCCCATCTCCTGAACCAATCAAATTCACCCTGCCAGCATCTCCGGGTAATCAGCTAGTACCAGATATTTACAAATGTATGCCATGATATCCACTTTTATGTCTGATGAAGTGGATTTGATCCACAAAAGCTAACATTAAAATACAGGAGTTAGTCTTTAAGGTGCCAAAGCATTGTTTTTTTTCTGTCTGTTTTTGTTTTGTTTGCTCTCTGATATGACACAACCTGTTGCTTTAAGTTCACAAAACTAATTCTGAATAAAACAGTAAGTTTTACTTACCAAACTGGAATTGTTCATTGTCCATAAGCCGAACAGATGCTGGAGCACATCGCTACAAACAAACAAGATGTTTATGAACATAAAATAGTACCAATAGAAAAAGCAGCATTTAAAGTGTAATAGATAAATACCAAACTTTATAAAGAGGTTCCATCATAGTTAAAAAAGCATAGTGAAAAAAGCATTTCCAATAAGACGGCAATAGAGAAGCAAAGATTAATGTGATTTGCATAATTTGCATTAAATTAGGTATATATCTGGCCTTAAACACTGTGCACTAGTTTATATGCTGTCTAATTGGAAAGGCTGAAGATAATTTAGATACATTTGATAATTAATGTTATGCAAGATTAATGAAACTATGTTCAACAGGGGATATATACCAAGTTTAATGAGGAAAAGATCAGTACATCTCAGCACTTTCATATCTTCTCCTCCTCTCATAGATCTCAAGCTCAGGGGAAATGCCTCAATCATTATACATCTTTCTTTTGTTTGTAATTCTGCTCAGTTCACTGAAATGTGAGGAAAATTGAGTAATATTCATTCATTCATTAAATATAGTGACATATATACTATTGCTTAGTGTAATCATTTGGAACTAAAGCAGGCCCAATGAATCAGTGAAGATTTGGTGAGAGAACTCCTTCATACCATCCACTCTTTCAATGGTTCTTCTACAGTTGCAATTTCCTGCACTAACCAACAGGATTTCAGACATTATCTCTTAACTGTTCAATTATACATAAGGAATGAAATCCTGTTTGTTGGGCATAATATGGTGCAACTAGAGTAGGCCAACTGTATCAATGGACCGTATGAAGGAGTTACCAAAACCCTACTGATGGACAATGGGCCTACTCTAGTTGCAACTTACTATACTGCGTGACAGGATTTCAGTCAATATGTATCCAATGAATCTTGTTACAATGCTAGTACTTTCAAAAAGTGTTGCTGTTTTAACCACTGCACTCATGCTAACTGAATAAACCATATGTAAAAATCTAAGAATTTGCAAGTACTATCTACAACGTTTAAATAGACTTCATGAACTTTTTTTCATACTGCAACAAAGCAAGAACATTTTGAAGATAAATGTGCCAATCGTACATATATCCAAATACTAACACCACCCTACAACCTTGCCCTTCCTTAAAGGCAGTAAGAGGAGAGCAATTCTGGAGATGAGGGCATTTCATAAATTTAAGCAGCAGGGTGTCTCCAGAGGAGGAAATGGCAAACCACAACTGAGTACTGTACTCTCTACCTAGAATTCTCTGAAAAGGATTGCTATAGGTCAGAATAGATTTGATGGCACATAATTTAATCCATATTATCTGGAAAAAGAACCAAAACACATCTTAAAATGCTTCCAAAAAGTTTATAATAATGGCAGATTCCTGAGGTTTTCAATTAGACCAGTGTTTCCCAACCTTTGGTTTTTGGACTTAAATTCCAGAAGTCTAAATCAATCCCCACCCCCACAAACTTATCACCCAATGTACTGACTTAGGCTTCAGGGACCTGAAGTCCCCCTGTGAGGCAAGTGCCTCACCATTGTGAACCACTGATTTAGACTTATTGGAACTAAACTGCTAAATTTTAAAATTCAAAGCAATTTATTCTACAACTGATGCTTTACATTTACAGTGTTTCTATCACCTGAAAGACAACACCATTTTTTTGACAAAATGTTTACTTACAGAGCTCCTCATTTTTCCTAGAATGAATATGGTTCGAAAACTCAAATTTACTTCTTCAATGGCCTTTTCTGAGCATGGTCCATATACATTTTTATATATAAACCATATGTGGAAATGTTGGACAAAACAGGTTTTATTGTCACTTGGGGAGTAAATATCTGAATTTTAATATACTTTATGTCCACTCAGGTGATGTCTGACAAGCAGATGCCTGTTAAAGTGAACTGTACAACTTCTATTACTATAAATGATCCAATCTTTCAAATGCCTTGTCTGTTTAAAACTATTGAATCATTACTATCTGAACATAGGATGTTTTTTGCAAAATAGCAATGTCTTAGGCAAGTAACTGTCATTGCATTTTTGTACTGAGTTGTTAAAAAGAACTGTATTCTAATCTTCTAATGTAACTGTGATGACATCTAGATCTAAGAAGACCCCATGATAGCAGTAGTCAGAAATATATTCTGACTATGTTCTATTTATTCATCTAGTCATATAGAATAAAACCTTTTAATGCATTATCTTTGGACTGAAACATGTTTGTTTGTTTGTTTGTTTATTTATTCATTCAATTTCTAGGCCGCCTTTGCCTCAGGAAAAGCTAAACAAAGATTAGTATGCCACCTAGTGAAAGTATTCAGATACTGCTACTTTTTAAAATATGTACTTAAACAAAACTTAACGGTTACTTTACCTGCTTTGCTATTTCTCTTAGGCAGGCCACGCCTCTCTCGAAATCTGGAAATACTACAGAGCCATACTTTTGATATTCAGGGATTGGTCGGATTTTTATAGTAACTTCTGTTATCACTCCAAGGGTTCCTTTACGAAAACAGGAAAAAATAATTTTGCTGTTTTAGCTGAAAAGTTCAGAAAAATTCTAATTTAACAGTTAATCCTATTGCTTTCCATCCACTTGAAGGTATTTTTATTACATTAATTTCAAAGATCATACAGTAATTAAAGCAGCCATTTATAAGTTCCCTGTTCTAGAAATGGTAGTATTTTTCAAATTGTGAAGAAGAGAAATTCTAACTGCAGAAATATCTCAATCCAAAAGATCAAATACTGCAGTTACATTAATCATTTATAATACAATGGCAATGACAGACTTTTTAGATCTTTGAATAGAATATTAAAGCTTTTATTTAAATGCCACTGAAGAGAAATTTGCAACCATAAGTCAACACGAGGAATATATTTGTTTTTTCTTAAGATGTGCTGCCCTAAGACCAAATTGAATCCAATTGGTTTGCACAGTTCAGTATCAAGAAAAGCATGTAAAGATGCTTTCTAATATTTTTGTTGGTAGACTATAGTGCATGGAAGTCATCTGAAACAGACAACAGATGCCCTAGTTTTGAATGGAGAATAAAATGAATACAGCAACACAGATCTAGGCAAAATAATCTGTGGTTTAGCGTTGTATCCAAATTGAGAAGATGAGGCTTATCACTGACCAGAATCAGAGATGTCTTTCCAAAGGGTTTTACAAGCCATGGTTTGTGCTGCCTGCAGCTTGATACGATGCCTGAAGAGAAGTGATCGTTTACAGTCACTGCTTCACCTCTGGAACCTACTACATCCAAAATGCCAAGCATAAAGGAAACAGAAAGCAGAACATGGCACTCTAAACCATACTCTAATTCTCATATGTTGAAACAGCTTGGTTTCTAAACTACAGTTAGCACAATCCATGGGTGGAATCATCATACAATAATTTTGGCAGGATCAATGTTTAATGTAAAAAAAACTGTGTTCAAATCTAGTGCCACACAATCTTTTTGTTCTTATCTAAAAATATAAAACATGTAGTTTTTTTCTTGCAGTCAGCTTTCGGCTGACTTTATAACCATAAATTTGATTCTGAACACTTTGTTGCTGAGATGTTTGCACATACAGGCACTTGTAATGACACTACCTACTATCAGACTTAACTCAGAATGTCTACATCTATGTAGTATTTATCTGGATGTCAGCTACAAGTAATAACATCCTGTAAGGGTGCAGGTGTATGTGTGCATACACATACAGAAACATATCTCTATGTGGATGGAGACAAGAACTTGCAGTTACTCCAGGTTTAATTTAAAAAAATTAAGAGACTCTGGGACTAGCCCTTGCTTTCCACCCATTAAAGTTCCTTTCAATAGTACAGGGAGACACAAAGAGAATGAAGAGGAGAAAGTAATTTTTCCACCAGGGATGAATAGGCCATTGGTGGACAGGCACAATTTAATACAACTCTGTTTGCCTTAAAGGCTGTTAGAAGGCAGATAAAGAGCTCTGTGTACTGTCTCAATTACAATGTAATCCCTTCTTACTCTCTTTTATAGTCACAAAACTACAGCTCTAAAGCAAGAGGCAGAAAAAACTATGCCTATATCTTTTAATCATTGCCTTATAATAACCACAATAATTTTAAGAAACCTGTTATTATATCTGGCATCTAGTTTAAGCATCTGTTATGCCAGGGCTGGAGACAGCCTCCATACAGCTATCCTAGATAAAGGGCACTGCTGTCAATGCTTCAAATGACAGACCTGTTCTGTCCCCCCACCCCCACCCCACCCCAATGATTCCATGTGTCTGAGACCCATGGCAGAGGAGATGGCAACACAGCAATAGCAGATGAGATGAATACACACAAAACATGTAACTGTCTGCTAAGCAATGGTTTAAAAGGCTGCCATATACATAGAATATATTCTGACTGCTCTGACCTTGCCTTGCAGTTTGATAGACATTTTCAAGAATAGAATCTTTCTCTATATGGAAGAAACCAAGATTCACTGGAAGACTGGGAAGAAGCAGTTTATACTGCTACCAGTTTGCCTCCGGGTGCAATTCAAGGTGCTGGTTTTGACCTTTAAAGCCCTATATGGCAGTGGGCCAGGATACCTGAGAGCCCACATCATCCCGAGAGTGTCTGCCTGTCCAACCAGAGCAGACCGGAGGGGCTCCCTAGTTGTGCCTTCAGCTAGAGGGGCCCGCCTCTCTGGCACAAGGAGAAGGGCCTTCTCCGTGTCTGCTCCAGCCCTATGGAACCTCCTGCCAACAGAATTGAGGCTACAGACAGAACTGCTGCCCTTCAGGGAAAGTCTGAAAACCTGGCTGGCAGGGCAGGTGTGGGGCCTTAATGGGAATACGGCTCCAGCCTGTTGGCTCATCCCCAGTTAGTACTTAGTTAATATCCCTCCTTCTGTGTTGTTGTATCCTCCCCCTTCCCTTTTATTTCATTTTATTCTTTTAATTGGGGTAGGGGGTAGTAGGGTGGGTAGGTAGGTGGGCGATTTGGGATTTTAAAATCTGTTCTTATATGTTTTTAACTGTTGTACGCCGCCCTGAGTTGGGTTCGCCTGATTGGGCGGCATAATTTAAAAATTAAATTAAATTATACCCTTTCCCATTTCCCTCCTCTACAAGCGTGCTGCTGTAGAAGAGCTTCTGACCCTTCAAATAAGCAGCTCTCTGCAGCCAGAGAGGAAAGCAATATTGGCAATTCACCTCATCCATAATTTTCCAATGCAAGCAGAATTTTGTCAATTCCAGGTATGCCCAAATGTAATAGCCTTTTTTGACAATTAAACATAACTAAAAGCTGTTCCAATGTTACACTATCAAAACCATGTACAACATTGTGGCTTTCAGCCCCTTTTACCACATTTAAAGAGCTCATAAACTTGCATATGAAAGGTTTAATAAAGCTGGGAAGTGTGCATTAACTTTATTTATCAACAATTGCCAAAATATTGTAGACGAGGTGTTTTGTGATGTTGCTAAAGGTACTGGGATGCTCTGGAACTTGAGAACAAGAAATGAAGTCTGAAAAGGAGCAATGGGATGGATTTAAAGGGTAATTTTTAGAGATCAGATTGTCCAAGTCGTTACAATCTCAAATATTACAATGCTTATTTATGCACTGTGTTCAATGAAGTTTATTCCCTAGTAAACATGTTTAGCAGTGCAGAGTCCTATACATTAGAATTAGATTGCCCCGAGAAAATGTTATCAACTTCTTTCTAACAGTTATGGCACATCAAACAGGTCTAAAAGTTCACTGAAGTGCATGACAATCACATGATATTCAGCTACATGGAAAGTAAAAAACTTGTTCCTGAATCCGAAAGCATAAGTAAATAATGTGTTATCGACACAGATTCTTAAAAACTCAAACACAGATATTATATTTCTATTGTTCATACCTTCAGATCCTAAAATGAAGTGATGGATATCAGGTCCTGTTGACATGCGTGGTCCTTGACAGCTTTTTTGTATTACACCTCTTGGAGTTACCATTTTTATATGAACCACCTGTATAAAACATAATTTGTTTAACATTTTAAAGAGAAGGGGGGGGGGATGAGCATCAAATCCCCAGAACACCTTCAATCTAGAGTGAAATCTGTCATAATTGTTATAAAAAATTAATCTTTGAAAGTGCTCCGAGGTCCAGAAGGGTACCAAGATAAATCATTATGCTGTCGCCCTTAAATCGTACCTCCAAGCTCAAGGACAAGATTATGCATACTTTATTTTCCTTTATGTAGAATCAGCTGCATCCTAATAGCTTGGTTTAGTCCAACATTTAATGCTCAGCTACTGTATTCATTCAGTAATTTTCAAGCCTATCTTTGGCATCTTAGAATGTTTGCCATTGTTGAGAAAAAGATAAAGAATGATCTACCCAGATACACTGTAGAAAGAAAGAGAAAAAGAGTTTACCAGGTCTTCAATGTTTCCATAAATATTTTTCTTCATGCCTGATGCTCGTGTTGCCACCCATCCTCCAAGAGTACTGAACTCTACAGAATCTGGTTCATGGCCTGTACAGTAACCACTTTCACCAAGCTAAACACAGAAAACAATGATCACTTTTGCAAAGTTACATAATCATCAGTACAGAATTCATATTTGCAGAAGAACAATTTTCTAACGCTAGCAGGAAAAAAGTCATGTTTTGGACTTATATAATTACATTTACTTCAGATAAGCTTCGATTGATATAGTTTTACCTGAAAGACAGTAAACAGTATTTTTTTGCTGCAAAGTTCTCTGCACAAAATCACTCTGTATTACAAAGGCCTCTGTCATACAGATTCACCTTTAAAGCAGTTTCTGCTATTATGGCAACACTTTTCAGGTTGACGTTATACAACATTCATGACTTTACAGGAATAGTCAACATGAAGGAAAAATCAAAGATCTGCAATTACAGGTTTTATTTATGTTCTATAAAACATGGCCCTACTCTTCCGACTGTCTTTTAACAGTTTACTCAGAACATTTCATAGGTCCATGATGGCCAACCTTGGCTCTCCAGGTGTTTTTGGACTTCAACTCCCAGAAGCCAAGTCAGCACTCCTGCTGATCAGGGCTTCTGGGAATTGAAGTTCAAGAACATCTGGAGTGCCAAGGTTCGCCATCACTGCCATAGGTCATAGCATTAGGTAGAAACCTGCAACTAAGCAATAAAGTAAGCCTTTCTTTATGATTCTGCTAACATGATTTGCAGCTGGTCTGAAGAAATTCTGAACTGGTTACACCTGATTTTCTTAAGAGTTCTCTTAATATGCCACCATCTGGCATGGGATTCTATAAACAGGAATGGTATATTTGCTATGCAGCACAGGAATTCCGATACATTTGTCACTGGTTTCATTTTTATTTATTAGCTTGGCTTTGCCATATGCACTGCCTCAGAGAGGTGGAATGAAACACCTTTACACATTGGCCCGGTCACTATGCTAGTGAAGTTACTTGACAAAAAAAAGCAGTCTCCCTGTGTTTTCTTTTGTGTGTAGCTGAACAATAGGTACTACAGCATACAGGTGAAACTCGGAAAATTAGAATATTGTGCAAATGTTCATTCAGTTCAGTAATGCAACTTAAAAGGTGAAACAAATATATGAGACAGACTCATTACATGCAAAGTGAGATAGTTCAAGCCTTACTTTGTTATAATATTGATGCTTATGGCTTACAGCTGATGAAAACCCCAACCCCCCAATCTCATGTACCCCATAATCATCACATAATCTCATGTACGCTGTATGTCATGATAATCACAATTATAACGAGTCAAGGCATGACATTTCTCGCTTTGCATGTAGTGAGTCTATCTCATATATTTGTTTCACCTTTTAAGTGAAATGAATGGACATTTGCACGATATTCTAATTTTCCGAATTTCACCTGTATGCACTGTACCCGAAAACACATTTGGTGCTGAGAAACATTTGGAGAATGGGATATGCAATAGTGTTAAGAAAGGGTGCAATTTCAACCAGATCCTAAATATCAGTGTTAGTCTTACTGGGTGTATTACATGCCAGAAAATGGTAAATCGTTTTGACCTTTCACTCATGTTAGAGTTAGGATGTCTCTACTTTAAAGATAAAACATTCTTTAATGGTGACAAGTATTGCTACATTAATAATGCAGAAAATATTGAGTTATTTCAAGAGAAAGTACGAAACTGCTAATAAAGAAGAGATTAAAACAAGCATATTGCTATGGTAGTATTGCTGAAACGGTACTTAGTACCTTGCATTTTGTAATTTGTATTAAGATGTAATGGCGCCCTGAGTTGGCTTTTGCTGAGTAGGGTGGGGTATAAACTAAAATTGGATTGGAACAAAATGAAGCTTATGCACATATAACTCTCCTTCCCTCACTAACGATGAAAATATTCTATCCTGGTTAATGGCTACTGTTGTCTACCAGACTCCAAAACAAATGTCAAGTTCCTATTCTCACTGTGGCCTCATGTTCCTAACATCAAACTGTTCAAATTATGCCCAGATATCCTTAGTGGCTTTCCCCAAACATCCCATGAAACCAGGATTTATGCTTGCCTTAGTTTGGGACAAACTGATCGGTTTTAGCTATCAAATACAGAAGTAAGCTATGGTTTAGAGAGGCTGGTCCACGTTTATTTGACCGACTTAGCATCCCAATGGCAAACAGAATTTTTAAAATATTATTTTCAAAGTACTTTTTGTAACTGCTTTCAAGGATAATTTTAAAAACTATGGTTCATGCAGATCAACTGCAAACAATGGTTTTTCAATTCAAGTATAATCCTCCTGATGAAAAACAATGTTTTAGAAAATTATATGTGCTGCAGAATTGCACTCTGTAGACGACTGATCCAGTCATTTTAAAAGCCTGATAAATTGCAAGTAGCCACAAAACAATGACTTGTTTAGTGCATCAGAGAGTAAACAAAACAAAACAACAAAAAAGATTTTACAATGTTGTGGCACCTTAAAGACTAACTCTTGTATTTAAATGTGAGCTTTTATGGATCAAGTCCACTTTATTAGACATAAGAGTAAAGCCTCGAGACATCAATTTATATACAGGTACAAAGGGACACAATGGCTGGCAGATTCTGATTGCTGGGGTTGCTAAAATTACTGAGGATTAACAAGAACATTAGTTAAACTCCTCCGCAGGCAAATCGTTACGAGCACAATAATCAAGGTACTGTATACCAAGCAAGTACTCAAGGAGAACAATATCTTCTGACTTTGTACTTGAGTGCAATCAAGTACTCTCACATAACAGTATCTAATGACTTTGTACTTGAAATTGCAAGTATTATGAGAAATCTCTGTCCTCCTTTTATACACCTTATTAAGTTAATGTGGCAATATTTCATAATTCACTTACAAAATTGCACAATAAATATACCAACAACTTATATACTTTACAAGCCTGCTTTGTAGTTTACAAAATTGTAAAACCCATATAATTACACTAAGAAACTGCAAATGACTATAGTAATAGGGATGCAAACAAACTGAAGAAAAAGCTACATCAAAATGCATGCTCAGAACTCTTTTCTCA